>UESW01004467.1:702082-824762 GCA_900491605.1 Calamus simplicifolius | reverse complement strand
GCCAGTCTGCACTCGACTCTGGAGTCTTCCACCGTCTTAATTTCAACCTTCATTGAAATTATGGTCATAAATTAGAGAATTTCCACCGAAAAACCGACAAAACTTGCATTGGATGCGTGGCCGTGGAAGAAAGATGTGGGCATGATGCGGATGAATCCGAGGGCTTATCCGCTACTACTCCACACGCCAGTTTGACAAATGAACCCATGGAACGAGCACGGAGAGGGAGAGGGAGAGGGAGAATGTTGACCCTTGGAACTGAGAAGAGCCAACGGCTGTAAAGAAAGAGGTAACTCAAAAGTTAACAACCCCTTCGCTGCTTTACAAAGCAATGATTCGTAGCCGACATACCTCACTAAAGGCAGTAAAGAAGGCAGCACCACCGGAATCTACCATCCTGTCTGTCCGCATTTATATAGTGTCCATGAGCACATAGAAATAGAGTTGCCACCCCCGGGTTCAAACCTGTGAGCTGATACAAAAGGGCCAGTGACCTCGGAAACGCCCACGCTGAAGGAGCTCGAGTTCAAAGGCTCCAAACCAGCGAATGTTTCACGGGATTCCACATCGTGACGAAGATGATGATGAAGAGCTCTGCGGATCTTCCCCTTCCTCCGGCGACTCCGACGACGAGGACTCTCCTTTGACGGATTTCAGAGAGGAGGCACCTTCTCCAAAGTCTCCCCGACCTTTGGCCAAGACGACCTCCTTGCCGTCACAATTCGATGCAAAGGGGCCTCTCTACGATCTATCCTCCCTCATCTCGCAACTTCCTGTCAAGTGAGTTTTAGCCTAACATGGAACCCAACATTATGTATGGATCCCACTTCGGAGAGTGATGACATAAGTTTTTTAGCTCGCAGTTTGATTTCATAGATGTGGCCAAGGCCCTCCTTACTCCTTAAAAAAAAAAAAAAAAAAAAAACTTTGAACTCTTTCTGTTACTTCCACATTGCTTGCAATAATGGTGTCTATGGCTGCGTATTTGGATTATTTTTGCTGTCTTATGATGATGAATTCAATGGATAAATTTTGATTGCGGGTGCTGCAGGAGAGGGCTGTCCAAGTACTACGAGGGGAAGTCCCAGTCCTACTCATCCCTGTCCGATGTGAGATGCCTTGAGGACCTGCCTAAGAAGGAGACGCCCTACAGCAGAAGGAAAATGAAGTCAGGCAAGAGCTATGGAGGAGGGCCAGATGGAAGTCCAACATCTACTCATGCAACGGGAACTTGTAGCAAGACCATATCAAAGAAGGCATCCAGAGGTTCTTGTGCTGCCGCTGCTTCCGTTGCAAGAAGTGGCAGCAAACCACCATCTATTCCTACACAAAAGAATCTCTGTCTTCGCTAAATTACATGACAGATATATATATATATAAAGCTTGAGCGGTTTCATCACCAACATATCTTTAGATTTTAGAGATGATGAGAGGAGTATGTGTTGAGTTTCTTTGGTCTGTGAACATCTTATTGTAGCTCTTTTTATGATAGAAGTTTTGGAGCACCTTGAATATTGCAGCTTAATCCGAGAAATGGTAGAGATGAGGAGGAACCTTTCTCAAACGTTTTCCTTCTGTAAAATGGGTCCAAAAATGGCCTTGGGTTCTCAGCAACTTCAGAGTCCAAAATTTCAATCTGTCCTACAAGCTTTGCCAGAGCCAACTGGCTTGTTAAATTCTTTGCCATGATTGAAAGTGATGTGAGAGCTATGGATTCTTTCATTCTGATCATGACGAGAAGATGGTGGGATTTTAGCTTTGCTTCTTCTGAAGGAGAAGAGGGTAGCGGGGATCCGAGGGACTATCTCTAGTAAGGCAGCGATGGTACTCGAACTACATCGGCGAGAAGTTTGGACTACCATACATCGCAGATATATGGTAGCTCTTGAATTCAAGTTCGTTCGAGGGACGGCGTCCTCCGGGACCTCGTGGGCTACTTTCTAGATTGGCGTTCGTTCGTTCATGTGTTGAAAAGAGTTGCCTGTACCGGTACAGAGCATGGGGGAAACGAGGAGGGACCGAGACGATGAATCGTCAAGCTTGTACATTATACAGGGATGTTGTTGGGATCTAAATAAGATATAGCCCGTCTTATATATCGGTTCTGAACTCAGTCTGAGATGGTTATTTTTGGCTTCATATAAAGAGCCTCCCATCCCATATGATGCACCATGGGAGATGCCAACGGTCTTTCTACTTTCTTGCTGATGGGAATTTAAGCCACGGTGTTTCTTGTAAGTAGTAATTAAATTTATTCAAGTTGGCCTTATAATCGGAAATATGATAATTTATTCAATTATTGCAACAAGGGAAAGTCGGCAGTTTCTTTCATCTGCCAGCATCGATCCATTCGATCGCACTGTATTGCTGTGGTAAAATGGGATTGACCTTTATCGCATAAAACAGCATGGTTCAAAGTTGAATGTATGCATCCATGCGTGCACTTCTTTCCACTGTTCTTGTACATGATAGATGTTTGAGAAACAAATAGAGCCGTTGAAAGCTCAAAAAAAGAAAACCATCCTAACTTCAGGAGCCATGGTAATTATAAGCTCAACCAATGCAATAGTCATTGGGAAAATTTTAAATGAATGAAAATCTAGCATGGGTTGAATCCCACGTCTCATTGAAAAAATCAAATCAGAATGCTGTCCTGTATCTTGTCCTGAAATTGTATGTTAGAAAGCATATTGGTATATAGCCTTTGCCACACCATCTTCATCATTTGTGGCTCCAATCACGTTAGCTACATCTTTAGCCTTCTCTGATCCATTGGCAAGCGCGACCCCTAGTGATGCTAATTGAAGCATCTCAATATCATTTTCACCATCGCCAATAGCCATTACCTGTAGAAAAATATTGTATGTATCCTTGTGATCCCCAAGCATGTAAAAAGAAGAGATTTACCTTGAGTTTCGATTAGCCTAAACAGTTTAGAACATTGTGTAAATCTGACTGGGAAAAAAAAACTCTGCAGCATATTTTTCTGGCATGTGTATTTTTCTACTAGATTAACCAAATTTACGCTCTGGATATTAAGTATAAACAGGGGGATGACAAAAGCTCAAAAATAGCACATCATGAGAATGAATTGATGCAAAATGCCGATCACATTTATCATAGTGAAGGGATGATGTTACTGCCGGCAACAAGCCTAACAACCAATCAGGATTCTGATGTCATATTAAAGGCGACCAAAAAATTATGCCTATAATCAATGGATCAGTCACTCGACAATCAAGACCCATTCTTGTGCTAAAAAACAATCGTAACCCATCATATGGGCATACTGATTACCTAAAAACCATTTATATCATTTGATAAGCAACATAGGCTTAGAGACCACCCACTAAGACATGATAATACATGATTTTCACAGAACAAAAAAAAGGCACATTTAGTTAAAAGTCTCACCATTACCAAATCTGATGCCATTCTACTCATTTTTATAAATGATTTTATTATTAGGAAAGGTAGAGATTAGAAATATGAAGGCATCTTGTACCTCTTTTGCAGTGATACCAAGGTGATCTAGCAGCATTTTCACCCCATTGCCTTTCGAGGTCCCAACTGGGACAATTTCAAGCATATCTGGCACTGCCTGGACAACACCTGCGCGGCCCTTGGTTGCTTCTGCCCAATATGGCCGCACAACAGAAGAAATCCCTTCAGCGGAGTCAAGAAAAATTAATTTCTGCAAGCACAGAGAGGTTGCTTATTATTGTAGTCAAGAATCTATGGAGCCCCACACAGAAGAAAAGTTTGTGCAATTTAACAGCAAAATTATGCCTGCCTTGCTCGAATATATTTTCAATATGATTGATTTTTTGCAACTTTTTATGAAAGGAGAAACACTGGGACCAGAATAGCAAGCTCAACATCGAGTAGAACGGTAAGATTAATCCAAGAAAATGGAGTCAGCTATCAGCTATCAGGAATGGATATCAAGATAAATTTTATTTCTGATTGCAAAACTTTGCCTCATATCACTTTCAAGTATCAAAAATGTCACAAACAACCAGGACTATTTTGGTTTTCCATCTATGGCAATAATCATGAAATATTCAGATAACACAAGAGCCGCTGAAGAAAAAATACAAACTTAAGCACTTCACCTACACCATGCCTCAACCATGTACGAATATCCTATATAAATGTCTGGAAAAGTCTGTCATATTTTGGCTAAATTTCAAAAGCAGCTTACCTGTACTTCAGCAGCTGCTAGAAGGTGCTCAACTGAAGGCATGACCTCCGCCTGCATAAGCAAATTTAACTTAATCCACTAAAATTTTAGAGAAGAGAGAGAGAGAGAAAGAGAGATTCTCTTATGCTGGTACCTTTGGCTCATAATATACCGAATGCAAGGCATCAACCGAAGGATGTTCGAATAGTGTGAAACATTGGTCTTGGCAAAATGCTATTAGAGGAACATCGTGTTTCAAAGAATATGAACATGCCTGCAGTTCAAAACAAATTCTCAACTAGAAGATTCAATTTGCATTTCATTTAACATTTAAAAGGAAAAAAAAAGCTAGGACATTAGTTATACTGCTACTCCAAAATGTAAAAAATAGGTTTCAAATCAGTGGAGATATCTCCTATGACTTTATCGTAACGTCTTTGATTACTAGACATTATAATGATGTCGAAACAACATTATACTGTAGAATTAGATACTGATATAATACTAGCAACAATGAACTAACCTATCAAGGAACATCTATTATGTGAAGGAAACTATCAGATGACTAAGGTTCAATATCATCAACAGCAAGCAATATGAAAGACTAGATTTGTTGAAACCCTCTTCCGGGCTGATAAAAATAATTTGCTAATGCTTTTATTTCCCCCTAACATAATTAATTGAAATGTTTTCACAAGACAAAATCCAGATAAATATATGACGACAACTAATGGAGATAGAAGCCATAAAATATGCAAAGACACAAACATCAAGAAATCAATTAGTTTATGAAAATCAGTCTAACAGGTACAGACAGTTCTCACCTCTCTACAGACATCTTGATCTAAGCTCCTCCTACATATTTCTCTGCCTTGTCTCCCATAAACAAGCAATCCCTGAAACCAAATTTACATCAGATAAGAGCATAAAAAATGCCGAGTCAGTCATGAATAACTGATGAGGTGGAATCAGAAAGTTGAACTTGAAAGATAGAAACTCCTTTACAGATTTGAAGAGTATAAAATATGATTCAGAAATACCATGATTAATAAACTGAATACTTATTGCTATTTGTAAATTGGGTTATCGATAATCAGTTTTTCTCCATATATTACAAATGCAGCATATGTACCCATTGTTTCGTGTAATGGTTCATTCTGTTGACTGTCATAAGTCTTAATTTATTCAATTTTTTATGTTGAATAACCATATGGAGTCCATATGTGTTCAATCAATGTTTCATGAATGGCTTTTCTATGGTACTCCCAACATTTCATCCATGAGAAATGGGCATATTTATAGTTACCACCCATTTCAAAATCAATGCTCGCAATCTTCCAACTGTAACCAGTTGTAGCTGGTTTGAATGCGAAGTATGAGTGGCAAGTATGTGCAATTTCCATCGACTTAAGGGGTATAGCTGTTGGGTTTTTTCTTGGCCAAATTATCCTCCCTGATCTCTGATCCCTGCCAACCTCTATCACTTCCTGTGCCTGGAAGGGGGGATGCAGCAAGCAGCAGCCCCCAAAGCCATCTAAATTGATGCAGATTCTTGGGCGATATTACATGACATATTGTCACTCTGGAATTGGATCATGTTGATGGGTTCAAGCAGCGGCGGCCAATCCTGGAGTGGTTGCAGTGGAGGGCGACGACTATTAGATATCTTCCATCTTCCAATAGCCATCTCTCCTAAGAGGACCAATCACTCATCCCCACCCACCTCCATGGCCATCACTCCTCTTGGTGAGAGGTATATATGGAGAAGGTCATTTGAAGTAGCTGCACTCTGATTGGCTTCTCATTACTAGTGAGCATGTGTACATTTGTTGGTATAGAAATAAATTGGTAGATGTATTACAGGTGTTTGTTAAATTGCTTCAGAGAAACTGCATCCTGTTCTTTTATGTCAAAAGCTCCCACTGTAATCAAATGGCTTTCAGTTCTCTACACAGTGTTTCTTTTTCCTTTCATTTTTCCTTACTTGTGCAGTGATTATGGTAATAAGCATTCTGATACCTAGCACTGAGAAGTAACAGATTTAAACCCAGAACAAGTCAAATGTCCCATTTGGCTAATCAAAATTTTTTGTAGCATGAGCTTTTTGGTCTGTTAAGTCTGTCTATTCTTATAAGATTCCTCTGCTCATTTCTGACCACTAACTAACTACATAATAGAATATGTTGGAAATAAAATAAAATAATTGATATATATATATATATATATATATATATATATATATATATATATATATATATAACCAGCTGGCAGCCAATTAGAGTAGATTTTCTTCTGTGCGCATTATTAGGGAACGACTAGGATGAGTTTTAGCTTTTTGATAAAACAATATTAAAAAGTACCACAGCAAAGCCCTTAATGAACCCTGCTAAGAGAGGAATATCCTTGCATTTAGACAAATAATGCATTTCTGAAACTTAGCCTTCCCTTTCTATGTTACATAAATTTCCTCAGAATTCATTAAAAATGCCAAAGTTGTTTCTACTTACAATCTTACAGTGTTTGTGCCTTTAATTCTGTAGAATATCTATATTTCTTTAGATTATCCATGTGAATTAAGTGTATTTAAAATTATCAGATAATCTTAAAAAAATATTACCTATTCACCATTCCCATCAATCTTCTAGTTGATGTGCCAATTTTCTTTCTAAACACAGACATGCTTAGACTAATCAGAAGGCCCTTAAAGATTAATGCTTTTAGACAAGATTTTCTGATATTATGAAAACAATACATTTGCAGAGGCATTTCCATTTTTGAGATATCAGATCAAATTGAGATTCTGTGCTTCGTAGTCTTTATGTAACAAAAATGTGCACAATGTTGCCAGAAAATGTTTGTCATAATTATAAGCAGTTAAGCATAAGTCAACAAAGAAACCTGGAGGAATATCCCTGGTGAAAATTCAGAAACAACACCATGTTTCCAGCCAAACCAACCATCCTTAAAGCACTTATAGCAGCTGGACGAGTCTGTTTTTATGCATCAAACAAACAAATGAAATCAAAGTCAGTCTGCTTCTGTAGCGAACAACATCAGGTAGCAGTGAATATCAAACTATATGCCCAAACCAGGAATATTTAATAGTATTCATTTTTCTTTTAATATTTTAAGTGGCCTCTTCTTCTTTAAGTTAATATGGTGTTTCTGCAACACCACATATAAGAAGCAACAGGATTATCTCCCAATGAAGGGTAGCATGTTCACCACCAAAAAGGGTCATTTGCATTAGGCAAGTACCCATTGTTACTATGGAGGGGGAGGCTTTTGGGATCTAAAGCTTACCTAACAGGTGTATCCCAAATATGTGAAGAACCAGACTATGATAGAGTAGCTTTTCTCACCTTTCCAGTAGCAATGACTATGTTCACTCCTCTTGATATTGCCTCTCTAATAGCTTCAGCTGTCATTGGAGTAATTTGATTTTTACTGTTCAAAAGTGTACCTTTTTCAGACAAGCACTGTTAGCATAAGCACAATAAAAAAAGAGATGCTAGATACAAACTAGGGAAAAACTATTGTATCTTACCATCCATATCACAAAAAATGTAGTTAAATTTTGGTCTATAAAATCGCAAGCTGCCTGCTTTCTTTTGACCTTTGATAACTTTTCCTGAAAATCTTGAACTGCTAAGCTGTGCTTGAAAGTATCTTAGAGTTCAAAGAGAATTCTAGCATGAATGCAACCGGATGATACAGTTCATGTGTGATGACAATGAAATTCGTAATAGAGGAATGATTATTAGAAAAACCTACCATCTGAACTTTCTGCGTGAAGGCTTCTATCACTTACAGCATCATATGCACTCTTAATTAAACCTTTTCCTTTCCATCCAAGACTTTTCAAAACTAGTTCCTCCTCCTTCTCCATCTCTGCTTCAGCCTCAACACTAATCTCATGATCAAAGCCCAGAAGATGCAACAAACCATGAACCTAGATGCAAAATTAAGCAATCATATTGTTTAATCCATACGCTTGTTGTGTACTCAATTATACAAATAATCATATTTCTGCTTAGACCATTTTCATTCCATCCAATACTTTAGTCCTCTTCTCCATTTCTTGTTTGGCATAATTGCATATATCCTAATTTCTAGAAAATGATGAAGAAGATGTTGGCTTTCTAAAAGCAATAAACTTTGCTTCTGCAGTAAACTATGCATGACTATATGTAAGAGGTGCAATATTAGCTTAGGCAATAGTACCTTGTTGTTGGTTAATCCCTTATCAAGTTGAGTTGAACAATGGTTCTTTAGGTGTGAAATTATGCATTCCTTTTGTTTAACACAACAATAAGGAAATGTAATAGATTTAAACTGCATTTTGAATTTATTTATTGAAGAATCTGTTCCAGGTCTGGCAACAAGTTACAACCAGGTCATAACTTAATATCAATGGTTAATTCTCACAACACTAGTACACCATGTATATTTGAGGTGACAAAACATATCAAAAATTCCTATGAATTATGTTAATTAAGGTTTAATTCCTTCTTACGACTCTCTGAATAAATACCATGCATTGTAACCACCTGTATAACCAAAATCTTAGAGCAGTCCGTCCATGAAGCTTTCCAGAAACAGTGTTTCAACAGTTCTCAATACATGCATCAAGTGTTCCATATTCTAGCATACAGACATACAGATAAGATATTGGAAAAACACTTGCACATGCTATAGAGATTTCACTGGTTCTAATAGTGAAAGTTCATAAGTTGACTAGTGCAAGCCCACCATCTATGTGGTGTGACTTCATTAAGGCTTTATTTACAACATGGTACTTGAAAAACAATCTTGGACATGCAGAATGGTACATGGCAATGGTTCAGCAATCATACATGGAAAACAAGAATAACAAGCATAAAATGAAATTAATGCACACGTAATACCCATAGGTAAACTAAAATATTTTATAAATTAAAAATTTGGCAATCCACTGAAATTAAAGAACACTAAAATTACAAAATGCTGGACAATAAAAGAGTGATCAGTCTACCATGAGGATTCGTATTTCATCAAGAAGTGTGTGGCCTCTCTCCTCTGCTTGCCTGGCAGCCGTCTCCACAGAAATTACTAAGTCACCCAGCATTAGCTGCATGGGTTAGAAAAGCATGTCAATTGTATCAGATAAGTAGATGATGAGGCTAAACAACAAATTGTGTCCTTTCAATTCAAAGTTGTGTCCTTACAATGGGAAGATCAAGTTCAGGTATGTGTTGTGGCATGGAGAGAACATCAGTAGCATGGTCCTCACCTCTCCAATCTTTATTAAGCTTTCGAATGAAATCATCATTGCAAAGTAAAACAGATAGCTCAATTTTTTCAAATTTACCAACATCATCTATGGAAGACTCTCTGGTTTTATACTCAGAATCCTTGAGACCATCAAATGCAATTTTCATTGCCATGGGGACATTCAGTCTTAGCATTTCTGCAATACTCTGCAAAAACAACAGGAAACAAATCACCAAGGAGAATGCATAAATGAAACCAGTTGCTCTGAAAATATTTCAAGGCAATGCTACAGTGTCACGTTAACATACACATACAGTCTTTGATAATGTATTCTTTAACCAGCACAAATATGGCTTAGTTCTTTCTTTTATTTTGCTCTGCAGATATTATTATTATCAGTTATAAATGTTTCAGCATTGAGGGATAATGATGATGACTTCATCCCAAGGAAGGCCCATGCAAAAGCAGCATAGGATGGTTTGCTCAGGTGATACTAATGGCAGAAGATAAAGCTCAACAGATTTTTTAACTTTGACTGGAACAAATTCAGAAAAGGGAATTGATGTGTAAGGGGCATAAAGACTTGTCCAGATAAGTTGGAGGCAGTTGCTCATGGATGCAGAATATAAAGAACAACAACTAAAAGGATGGTCTAAACATACATAGAACAAAGCAAACTGCATACCAGCAGATTAGCGAGAAAGTTACCAAGATTTTATTCAGTTTGTGCAGCATGTGGCCATAAGACCTTATGGATACGACAGAAGACCAGGAGAGTTATCCTCCTAATGTAGCCTCTATCTATGAAATGCGAGTTGCTTGAAGCTCTGACACCATTAATCGATCATGTAGAAGAATATGTTCCTCTCAAACATTTCTGAATTTTAATCCAACCAAAACATATTCTTTACAAAATAAAACATTCCACCTAAACCTTTTGCAGATTTGTAAAACAAATTATATATTTAACAAATGCAAACTAGCACCTAATAATTACATAACAACATATTGGTATAATATAAAAGTTGACACTTTCACAAAATATAACCACTTGGTTCCAGTAACTTAGGAAACCGCAGGCTATTAAAGCTTCTTAGCAAGCGGCATCATGAACAACCCAAAAGAAGACACCTAGAAGCGGCAAAAATTCACCAAACTTTTCCGAAACCTAGAATTACTGAAGTCTCCCGAAGATTAAAGAATTTCATAAACCACTATATTGAAGTATCGGACAATGACCATGAGACGACTAATTTCCACAATCACTTTAAAAACCTAATTATAAATAGACAGCCAATACGAGAGAAAAGAAACAACGATGACTTGCCAAAACTTCGGGATCGTTGGGCATTTCTTTTTCGACGCCAATCTCGACGTCGAGCTCCAGCTGCTTGGGCGCCTGCTTCTTGGCTGCCTGCCTCCGCCTCAACTTCCGAAATCCCCTCAGCGACCCGGTTGACCACGCGAAGGGCACCAGTGAGTGCGAAGACCGAGACGAGACATGAAAGCCCCGTTCCTGGGAATTGGACGAGAAAGACGAGCAAAGGACCGAATCAGAGAGAGGAGACGAGGCCGTCCGAACACCCCGTGGTCGCCACCAGAGAGCGGCGGCGATCGACGGCGGCGGCGGAGGAAGAAGAGGGACTGGGGATCTGGCGGCGAGAAGGGGAGCTCGGCTGACGATCCCCGCCATGAAGACGGGTACCGGCGACCGGACTGCCGGAAAGTGGGAAGGGGAGGGGAGATTGGATCCGAGAAGAGAGGAGAGGGCGCGATAGGGGACTTGGTCTGGCCGCAAAATGTGGTGTTGGACACAATTTTCAGCTTAAGAGTACCGGCGGAGCATCTGAAACGCATCTTTCTCTTTCCGCCGTCCGCAGGGAAGCAAAGAGGAAGGTGGCCGGCTCGTTGGAAACGGGCAGATTTGGTCGAAAGGGAGCCGGTTTTCAACCGGGGAGGCTACGCGGTCGCCGGTTTATAGAGCTTGCCGTCGGCCTCAAAGCATTTGGTTGATAATCTCGACAACATGCTTTTTTTTTTTTTTTTTTTTTTTTCACATGATACTTTTATAAATATCTTACACAAATGATCACCTCACGAATAGGGAAGAAGTCGCTATTCTAGCCCATAAAACTTTTTCAATCAAATATATTTTTAATGACCATAAATGAAGAACTATTCAAAAAAAAAATGTTAAGATGGCTTATCCATACAAATTAGAAAATATAAGTGAGAGAAAAAAAATCATGTAGACATTAGAGATGAAAAGTGAAACATGATGAAATTTTTTTATTGTTTTTTATACTTTATCAATATTAATGTCTTTTAAACGTCATTTCTATAAACTTTTATTTGTGTCTATCGCATCAACTATGACAGTTCATCAAATAATCATTATACAATTTCAGAAAAGTATGCTTAGAATAACTTATTAGCTCTAATGTTTGGCTAAAATTTTATATACTCATGATGTGGTTGTTTCTATCATATAGGTATCTATTAGTTAAGGAACAAAGTGTTTAAGATTGAAATGGCTGAAATATCTTTAATAAATGTAGATGTATAAAAAATTAATTTATAAAAACACATATAATAATACTAAATTAATAAAAATATTTACAAAACTTTAAATATGTATAAAATATATTTGTAAATAAATTTTAAATTAAATTTTACTTAAATCATTGTTGCTAAAGATATTATGGTGCCAATAATATGCATGCAACGAGGAATAATCTTAGCAAAATATATGTACATAATGAATTTATCATAATATGCAAAGTAATTTTAAATATTTAAGGATATATAATATTAAAATAAATCTTCTTTTAGTTACAAATATTTATTAAACTTGGGCATTTCTTTGATTTGGTCCACAGGGATTTTATACACATAAGTAGCTCTAAGTTCATATCGAGCAATTAATTGACCTCACAAGCACCAACCATGAAGTAGATTCTGTTACATTCAGAATCTGGAGCTTGCATTACGGCCGTTATCTTGGAACGCACAACAAACGAGCTTAACATTTGGGCCGTTGATCAACCGGTTCATCAAATAAATCGATTTGATCGAACCAAGTAATATTATAATTAATTTTTAATTTAATAATATAAAAATAATAAAATATAAATATGTAAATAAAAAAATTAAAAAAAATAAAAATCAGATTGGATCGATTCAAAACTTGATTGATTCAATTGATTTTTTTAATTTTCATCAGATTATATAAAAGTTAATTTTAATAATAAAATCGGACTGGACTGATGATCGATTTTTGATTGAACCAGCTTGACTAGCCGATCTGATCCGATACTAATTTTATGATATTTGACGCCCATTGATATCATATTTTGACCTTTTGGCGGCCCGATCAAAGCTTACTAATTCCCTCAGTGCAGTTATTAACCTTAGAATAACTAAGCTGAAAAGAGTAACAAAGGACTTAAGTCTTTAATCAGTGACACATTGATCTTGATCCGAAGAAAGATAAGCGAGAAGGTTGAAGAGTTGTTATCAAAAATTATAAAGCCAGCAAGAAATTATCATAAATAGATAAGAAGTTTTTGGCTATTCATAAAATTGAAACAAAATTATTAAAAGTTTCAAGTGTTATCATATTTAATTATGATCAAAGCATTATAAATATAAACGAAAATGATATTAATAAAATTATTTTTAATCAATTAAAATTCAAAATTCAAATACCAACTTAAAAACACATTAAGAATAATCAATGACTTATTTTAATCAAGAACGACCTCTAATTTAATTAATTGTACCTTATTTATATATTAAAAATAAAAATTAAGCCAATCTAATTATTTGATTATAATAATTTTTTATATTATTTTATAAGTAATAAATTTTTTTGTGGCATGCCGGCCGAATTTCTTTGCAACAGCACCTGAAGGATTATATTTCTTTCCAAGCTTTTTATATTTGTGGAAAAAAATAAAAAGAAAAAGGTGAATGACGTTGGTGTGGATCTAACCCCATTTTCTTGTTGTTATGCGCTTTCCTTCATTTGTCTCGCTGCAAATCATCAACTCAGGTTAGCCTCAAAAGCTCTTATATTTTGCTGCATTCCAACAGGAAATATATTAGAGGCTGCTAGCATTTTTTTAAAAAATAAAAGATTATGATCGATCCTAGGATGATCGCTAGGCTTCTTTGCAGCCTAATAAATTTGAACGAGTGTTGTCCGTTAGGATCATTTTATTAAATCTAAACCACGGTGTGATTCAATATAGCACAACGCTCAACCGAGAAGACGGTGGCAATGATTTCCTGGAGGGCAGGCGGCGCATCCAAGAGGCCGCGTGGGGAGGAGGGTTAGACTCTGTAATTCCATTTTCTAAAAGGGACCTAGAGGGATAGTCAACAAAAATGATGACAGCGTCGTCGTGTCCATGACGATCGCTAAGCATCCTGTAAAGAGAATTCTAGTTGACAGTGGGAGCTCACTGGACTTTTTGAGTTATGATGCATTTGTTCGGATAAACTTGTCTGCCAGCTCCCTTCGTCCTGTCACCACACCCTTAATGGGTTTTACTGGAGATTCTGTGAGAGTTGAGGGGAGATCACTCTCCCCGTCACTGTCGGGATGCCACCGTGTCAAAGCATGGTTTTCATGAATTTTCTTGTAGTCTGGGTCCCCTCGCCTACAATGCCATCCTTGGAAGACCCGGACTCAACCTTTTGGATGTCTTTATCTCCACTAAAAGGCTGCTCGTAAGATTTCCAACCAGCGAAGGAGTCAGGGAGATGCGGGGGGAGCAGAACCTGTTGCCCTTTGCTACCATCTGGCCCCCAGCCCGCAGGGGGTGGTGTCTGTGCCTGCTCCAGAATCGCTCGACCCTTGAGACCTGGAGAGGAGAAGAGCCGGCCGAGCGCCTGCTGACCTTCCCTTTAGGAAAAGACTCGACAAGGACAATCCAGATCGGAGCCCTACTCCCGGAGGAGGCGCGCGACAAGCTTCTCGCTTTCCTACGAGCCAACTCTGACATCTTCGCATGGTCGGCGTCCGAAATGCCGGGCATCCTTGAAGAGGTAATTACCCACCAGCTCAACATCAAACCGGAATGCCGGCCCGTCCGGCAAAAGAAGAGGAACTTTGCCCCCGACCGGCAGAAGGCCATTGATGAGGAGGTGCGCAAGCTAGTGGCTGCTGGCCACATTCGAGAGGTCAACTACCCGACTGGCTAGCCAACGTCATGATGGTCCGCAAGGCCAGTGGGAGCTGGAGGATGTATGTGGACTTCACCGACCTCAATAAGGCGTGCCCCAAGGACAGCTTCCCATTGCCTCGGATTGATCAGTTGATAGACGCCACATCCGGCCACAGACCCTAAGCTTCATGGACGCCTTCTCGAGGTACAACCAGATCAAGATGGATCCGGCAGATGAAGAGGCTACCTCGTTTGTGACCAAGAAGGGGATATACTGCTACAAAGTGATGCCATTTGGATTGAAGAATGCGGGGCCACCTACTAGAGGCTAATGAATAAGGTCTTTGAGGACCAAATTAGGCGCAATATGGAGGTGTACATTAATGATATGCTGACCAAGAGTATCCGTACCACCGACCATGTTGCCAATCTTGCGGAAACCTTCGGCAATCTCCATCGATATCAGATGAGGCTGAATCCCCGTAAGTGTGCCTTTGGGGTTACAACGGGCAAGTTCTTGGGTTTCATGGTAAAGCGGCGAGGGATCGAGGCGAACCCCGACAAGATCCGAACCATTCTAGACATGAGGCCCCCGGCCAATAAGAAGGAGGTACAATGCCTGACCGGGAGGGTGGCAGCCTTGAGCGCTTTTTGTCCAAGTCGGCAGAGAGGTATCTGCCTTTCTTCAAGGCGTTGCGCAAGGCCAACGGCTTCGAATGGACGAAGGAGTGCCAGGAAGCCTTCGAGGAGTTAAAGAAGTTTTTATCCACTCCACTATTGCTGTCCAAGCCGAGGGGCGGAGAGGAGCTCTTCCTATATCTTGCAGCCTTCCTCGAGGCCGTCAGCTCCGTACTTGTCCGCATGGATGCCAACGGGTCATAGAAGCCAGTCTACCACACTAGTAAAGTGCTTCATGATGCGGAGACCGGGTACTCCAAAACCGAGAAGATCATCTTTGCCTTGATTGTCTCCCTCAGCGCTTCAGACCCTACTTCCAAGCCCATCCGATCATGGTGCTCATGGACCAGCCCCTCCGGACTATCTTATCTCGTCCTGACTCCTCCGGCCGACTTGCGAAGTGGGCCATCAAGCTAGGAGAATTTGACTTGTCCATCTGACCGAGGTCTGCAATGAAGTCCTAAGTGTTAGCCGATTTCCTCGTCGAGTGCACCTGGGCCGAGGAGTGTCCGGAGGAACCGCACTTGGAGATCCCCCCGGCGGAGGAGGCAGGAGAAAAAGACTGATCCTTCATGTGGATGGTGCATCAAACTCTCAGGGAGTGGAGCTTGTCTCATTCTTGTGAGCCCCAAGGGAGAGGTGGTGGAGTACGCTCTCCGGTTCCTTTTCCCCACCACCAACAACCAAGTTGAGTATAAAGCCCTGCTAGCGGGAATGAAGTTAGCCGGGGAGCTCGGCGCGAGGCGTTTGAGGGCTTTCACAGACTCTCAGCTTGTCTCTGGGTAAATTGCTGGGGAGTATGAAGCCAGAGATCCAACCATGTCTCGTTACTTGAGCAAAGTTCAGTCCCAGGCCTCCCATTTTGCATACTTCCGTCAGCTACATCCCTAGGGGAGAGAATGCCAGGGCTGATGCGCTATCCCGCCTGGCCACTTCGGCTAACGGGACCTTGGGGAGAACATATGTGGAGCATCTGCAAGTCCCAAGCATTGAAGCCACAGGAGAAGCCCTGCCGGTCGTGCAAGAACCCTCTTGGATGGATGCTTACATCCGGTATCTTACCAATGGCGCCCTCCCTGAAGACCCAGCCGAGGCTAGACTACTTAAGCGGCGGGCTCCAAGGTTCCTAATGATGGACGGGCGGCTCTACCGAAGGTCATTCTCATACCCGATCCTCAAGTGCGTCGGCCCCGCGGAAGCCGATTACGTCCTGCGGGAGATCCATGAGGGCATCTGCGGAAGTCATCTGGGGGGCAGAGCTTTGGCGTACAAAGCCCTGAGGCAAGGGTACTACTGGCTGACGATGAGGAGGATGCCGCCGAGCTCGTCAGGAGGTGTGATAGCTGCCAGCGTCATGCCAGCATCCAACGGCAGCCGACCTCTCAGCTAAGCCCCCTGGCGGCCCCCTGGCCTTTTGCTCAGTGGGGGATGGACATCCTGGGACCCTTCCCCCAGCCTTCGGTCAGCGCAAGTTCCTTCTGGTAGCCGTTGACCACTTCACCAAATGGATTGAGGCCGAGGCACTGGCCAAGATCACCGAGAGCAAGGTGAGGTCCTTTTTCTGAAGTCCATAATCTACAGATTCGGGCTGCCACATACCCTCATCACCGATAATGGCCGACAATTCGACAATGCACCCTTTAGAGGATTCTGCACCGAGCTGGGCATTCAACAGCGGTTCACCTCTGTCGGGCACCCCGAGACCAATGGCGCGGCCGAGGTGACCAACCGCATCATCCTCCAAGGACTTAGAGCACGACTGGATGACTTCAAAGGAAAGTGGGTGGAGGAGTTCTCTAATGTGCTGTGGGCCTACCACAAGACGCCACGAGCTCCCATCGGAGAGACTCCCTTCAGCCTCATTTTCGGCTCCGAGGCCGTCATCCCCGTTGAGGTAGGTGTCCCAAGCCCTCGGACGGAATCATACAGCGAGGAGGACAACTCGAACTAGTTACGAGCCAACCTCGTCTTGTGGAGGAGGTACGTGATCGAGCATGGCTCTGGATGGCCGCCTACCTTTAGTGCATGGTTAGATACTACAATGCCCGTATCCGGGACCTAGTCCTTAGATAAGCCGAAGTTTTGAAGCCAATGGAAGGAGGCAAGTTGTCGCCGAATTGGGAAGGACCCTATTGGTCACCGAAGCCCTCCATCGCGGAGCGTACAGAATTGAAGGGCTAGATGAGAAGTCGCTCCCGCGGACCTGGAACTCTGACAACCTCCGTCGATATTATTGTAATGTACCCCTTCTCTACATTGAGTTGTACGCTTGCATTCTCTCGGGCTCCTGCCCCGCATTTCATATTAATAAAAGCGTGCTTGAGTAACCCATCTTTTCAGCAAAAGCCTGAGGCCAGCTCGGCACCTCAAGACCGATGTACCATCGGCATCGAAGGCCGATGTTCCATCGGTACTCAAAAGCCCGAGGCCAGCTCGACACCTCAAGACCGATGTACCATCGGCATCGAAGGCCGATGTTCCATCGGTACTCAAAAGCCCGAGGCCAGCTCGACACCTCAAGACCGATGTACCATCGGCACCGAAGGCCGATATTCCATCGGTACTCAAAAGCCCGAGGCCAGCTCGATACCTCAAGACCGATGTACCATCGACACCGAAGGCCGATGTTCCATCGGTACTCAAAAGCCCGAGGCCAGCTCGGCACCTCAAGACCGATGTACCATCGGCACCAAAGGCCAATGTTCCATCGGTACTCAAAAGCCCGAGGCCAGCTCGCAACTCAAGACCGATGTACCATCGGCACCGAAGGCCGATGTTCCATCGGTACTCAAAAGCGAGGCCAGCTCGGCACCTCAAGACCGATGTACCATCGGCACCAAGGCCAATGTTCCATTGGTACTCAAAAGCCCGAGGCGCCTTCGGCCTCGAGGCCCCCTGGACCTCCAAGGTCCCTTCGGACCCGGCGCCCCCTCGGCATCGGTCTCGAACCCGGTGCCCCCTCGGCATCGGCCCCGGGACCAGGGGGACACCCCAACTTTGAGCCTCATGTCCTGCCACCTCGAGCCACCTGATACACCCACGTGGCCCACCAACCGTCCATGGCGGCCACGTGGTCCGCTACCTCCTGCAACAGCGTGTGGCCGCAACCCGTAACGGCGCACGCCTGACATGGCTAGGCCCATCTGCCATCTGTAGCACCGCGCTTGGCAGGTGACCGGTGGGGCAGGACACCTCTGACATGCTCAGTGTCAGTTGCGACCTATTGCTGTCAGCCTTGCCTTCTGCCCGCAACCAACAAGGGCACCTTGAAATCAACCACCTTTGAAGCGGAAAAAAGGACTTTCAAAGGTATAAAAGTCCACACTCACAACGAGGAAGGGATCTGAACTCAAGCTCTCTAGCTATCTTTCTGCTAGTTCATTCTTGTCTGTTCCCGAGTTGCTTACTTGAGCGTCGGAGGGTCCCACCGGCGCAACCAGTTCCCGGACTTTCTTGCAAGAGCTCTTCAAGGAGAACCTTCGTTTCCCGACATTGAAGGAAGGTAACTTAGCGTGACATCAAATGAACACCTTTGCCTTGCCCACCGTCAAAAAGTCTGATTACATTCTTACCTCGTTTGCTTGAAGTCTTGCTTTTTGTGGTTTTCTTTAAGTTAGTTTTGAACTACAAAAATGTGCACGACTCCCAACTTAATGCACGGAGGCATTTGTTTTGGTCCTACCTGATTCCCTGCTGCTGTAACTCTTCAATTATTTCAGTCGGCCTTCAAAGCTATATCTGATTCGCTTCTTCCCATATATTAATCAGCCTTCAAATGTTTCATCTCGTGTTCTAATAAACAGGGCTGTGACAAGCCGCAGCAATACTCTGCACTGCGTTGTCTTCTTTCCTCGCCATCATACCAGGGTAATTAACATATCTACCAATCACGTAGCACTTGACATCCAAACAAGCCTTGCCATAATTCCACTAACCACTCTTAGAGCTCGCAAATTCGCGGTGGGAAGATAAAAGATATACTGGGAAATAGAGATAACAAGAGTGAAAAATGTGTACAAATAAATGTAAAGCATAAGAGTTGGATTTAATCCCTGCCTGACTCCCAAAGAAACAGGTCTCGGTGAATACAGAGAACCCTCAAATAGGAATAATACTCAGAAGGCCAGTTTATATAAAATTTGGTATCATGGAGCTAGCATATTCCGACGAATAAAACCAAAAAAATAGCTGAACAATAACAATCAGGAAGAGAAAAAATGAAAATCCAATGTTGAATTGATAAAGCGTTTTACAGAAATTAAGTCAACAAAAAAATGGGCCACAACAAACAGAGTTCCACACACAATGGCCGCCTCATTCTTCTAGTCAACAAGCCAGGCCGCAGACAAATTTACAGCCTGGAAATCTTGAAGGATGCAAAAAGAGGCAGGATAACTTCTTCATCATGGGCTCCTGTATCTGCCTCAATTATCAAAGCTTCATCCTCCTTGAGAGGACTTGTTGGCGTGGACCTTGCAGTCATGGATCTGGTTCGAATGATCCCACACGATGGAAGGCTGGGATCATTGCTACATACCCTTCTAGATCTGCTGCAGTAATTAAAACTTCGACTTCTGATTGTAGGGAATTTTACTTTGCGCTTGCTGTATTCCTGGACAGCCTGCATAAGTTACATGCACACAAGTTAGAACATAAAACCAGCAGCTGTTTCTAATGCACATAAATGAGTGTCTGTGGTGGCAATGTTAGTGTACAGAGAAGCCTCACAAAAAAAGGAACAAGGCTATTAAAAATATTGAATAATATCCAATTCATTCCCTCACTCCATGTCTGCCAATAAAAAGGACCCCTACATTCAACCGGCTAAATGACCTATCATAGATTTTTCTTGTCAGTAAATCATGCATACAGAACATCTACAACACATTAACATGCTTTAAGGTCATTTAAGGTCTATCCATATATCCACGTATATTTAAGCTATCAGAGTTCTGGTCATGCAAAAGCGTTCCAAGACAATTGCAAACTAGACTAGGGGAATATACTGGTCATGCAAAAGAGTTCCAAGACAATTACAAACTAGACTAGGGGAATATACATAAACAGAGAAGTGGACAACCCCTTGTATTTTTTGTCCCCTTGTATTTTTTGTTACAGAATGACAACTGTTTTATCAATGGATTTGACAATTCAATACAGCAGACAAGTAAATCCCTGCTTAGATACTTACCTTTCATGATAATTGGCAAGTATTCGTATACCGATCAAGAGGGGCTACCTGACAAGCTGATGGAAATCCCTTGTTTACCACTAGAATAAACACTTTCATTTTAGCTCCAGTAAACTCATACCCAGTCCAAATTCCTTCAAAGTCCTGACACAAAAAAAAAAAAAGCATGTATTCAAGTTATCAATTCTTGCAAAATATTTCATATAATTATATCTATGAACTTATCACACCCCCAACTTAATCATTGCTCACTTAATCATGTTAAATAAAATCATATGCCACTAAGATTCTCCCTTGCAAAATTAGATCTAGGCTTAAAGTTAAAAGAAGCTAGCCAGTATTACTAAATAAGCATCGAGTTTTTGAAGTAAATTTCGCAGACAAAACTATTAAAAGCTTTCTTAGAATTTATTTATAGACTACAGCACTTATTGTTAATTTAGTATTTCAGTATTAGCTTATAAGGAACAATAGTATCTTCGCTTATCACCTACTTTTGGTCAATTTTCTATACACCCTCAAATAAAGCACATGAACTGAAGTAGCTTTTACACTGCCTGATTTTTTTTTTTTAGCTCACATTGCCCACCTTTTGACGCGAACAACAACGCTTGCTTAGGCGAAGGTGCCCGGTTACTCAGTGGGAAACCAATGTTTTTTTTTTTAGCTCACATTGCCCACCTTTTGACGCGAACAACAACGCTTACTTAGGCGAAGGTGCCCGGTTACTCGGTGGGAAACCAATGTTTAATTTTTTTTTTTTAGCGATATCTTTATTGCCCACCTTTTGACGCGAACAACAACGCTTACTTAGGCGAAGGTGCCCGGTTACTCAGTGGGAAACCAATATTTAGACTACGCTTTTTTTTTTTACTAGGCAGGTAACTCTTTCCTCAAATTCAAGTTTCTCTATATAGAGTGTATATCAATTACCAATTTCAGTAATAATTGAATCTTCAATCAACCTTATAATTAATACTTAGTTTACCTCGTCAGTGTAAAAGTGCTAATAGTCTTGAAATGACCTAAGTAGGCTGCTAAAAGTCTGACCAACTAATCTCCTTCTTGGCTCGCTACAATAGTTAGTAATACTTTCTAACTCTATTACCTTTTCCTAGTCAGTTTTGCTCAAGAATGTCATGGCACATGATTTATAAAAAGTTTTTAAAAAATAAAATATTTTTTTATTTTTTATTTTTACCGTAATCCCTATTATTCTTAATGAAATATAAAAGAATAAAAGGAAAGATACGACCTGATGCTAGAAGTGACTGTGGATGGCATCTTACGGGCCCGCAAACAAATTTACACTCCTCTTTATACTCTTTAATTTTCCTATAGCCCGGAAATCTTGAAGGATGCAAAGAGGAGGGATGACTTCTTCATCATGGGCTCTGTCTCAACCGTCTCATTTGATGAGACACCTGTATCTTTACAAGACCCTTCTAGATCTGCCTCAGTTATTCAAGCTTCATCGAACTTGTTGGCATGGACCTCGCCGTCATTGATCTGGTTTGAATGATCCCACACGATGGAATGCTGGGATCATTGTTACTATCCTTGCTAATACCCTTCTAGATCTGCTGCAATAATTAAAACTTCTTCATTGACTGTGAGCGAACACATTGGACTCAGACTTCTTATTGCAGGGAATTTTACTTTGCGCTTGTTGTATTCCTGGACAGCCTACATAAGTTACATGCACACAAGTTAGAACATAAAACCAGCAGCTGTTTCTAATGCACATAAATGAGTGTCTGTGGTGGCAATGTTAGTATACAGAGAAGCCTTACAAAAAACAAAAGGAACAAGGCTATTAAAAATATTGAATAATATCCAATTCATTCCTTCACTCCATGTCTGCCAATAAAAAGGACCCCTACATTCAACCAGCTAAATGGCTTTATCACAGATTTTTCTTGTCAGTAAATCATGCATACAGAACATCTACACAACACATTAACATGCTTTAAGGTCATTTAAGGTCTATCCATATATCCACGTATATTTAAGCTATCAGAGAGTTCTGGTGTTCCAAGGCTATCAGAGTTCTGGTCATGCAAAAGAGTTCCAAGGCAATTGCAAACTAGACTAGGGGAATATGCATAAACAAAGAAGTGGACAACCCCTTGTATTTTTTGTTACAGAATGACAACTGTTTTATCAATGGATTTGACAATTTAATGCTGCAAACAAGTAAATCCCTGCTTAGATACTTACCTTTTATGACAACTGGCAAGTATTCCTACACTAATCAAGAGGGGCTACCTGACAAACTAATGGAAATCCCTTGTTTACCACTAGAATAAACACTTTCATTTTGAACTCATACCCAGTCCAAATTCCTTCAAAGTCCGATACAAAAAAAAAAAGAAAAGTATGTGTTCAAGTTATCAACTCTTGCAAGATATTTCATATAATTAGATCTATGAATGCAGGAATCAGGAACCCCAAAACATATCTGTGACGCTTGTAGCCTATGTTGTTATGGATATTTATTTTAATGGTTAAATTGGAATAATTAATAGACTTATCACACCCCTAACTTAATCATTGCTCACTTAATCATTGCAAGTCCTTACATCATGTGCTACTAAGATTCTCTTTGCAAAATTAGATCTAGGCTTAAGGTTGAAAGAAGCTAACCAATATTATTAACTAAGCATTGAGTTTCTGAAGTAAATTTCGCAGACAGACTTAATGCTAATTTACCTATAGCCTGAAAGTCTTGAAGGATGCAAAGAGGCGGGATAACTTCTTTATCATGGGCTCTGTCTCAACCATCTCATTTGATGAGACACCTGTATCTTTACAAGCATCTGCAAAGGTGTCATACCTTTCTAGATCTGCTTCAGCTATCAAAACTTCATCCTCATTTGATGAGACACCTGTATCTTTACAAGCTGCACAGGTGTCATACCCTTCTAGATCTGCTTCAGTTATCAAAACTTCATCCTCATTTGATGAGACACCTGTATCTTTACAATCTGCACAGGTGTCATACCTTTCTAGATTTGCTTCAGTTATCAAAACTTCATCCTCCTTGAGAGGACTTGTTGGCGTGGACCTGGCAGTCATTGATCTGGTTCGAATGATCCCACACGATGGAATGCTGGGATCATTGTTACTATCCTTGCTCATACCATACCCTTTTAGATCTGCTGCAGTAATTAAAACTTCTTCATTGGCTGTGAGCGAACACATTGAACTCGGACTTCTGATTGCAGGGAATTTTACTTTGCGCTTGCTGTATTCCTGGACAGCCTGCATAAGTTACATACACACAAGTTAGAACATAAAACCAGCAGCTGTTTCTAATGGACATAAATGAGTGTCTATGGTGGCAATGTTAGTGTACAGAGAAGCCTCACAAAAAACAAAAGGAACAAGGCTATTAAAAATATTGAATAATATCCAATTCATTCCTTCACTCCATGTCTCCCAATAAAAAGGACCCCTACATTCAACCAGCTAAATGGCCTATCGCAGATTTTTCTTGTCAGTAAATCATGCATACAGAACATCTACACAACACATTTCACATATATTTAAGCTATTAGAGTTCTGGTCATGCAAAAGAGTTCCAAGGCAATTGCAAACTAGACTAGGGGAATATGCATAAACAGAGAAGTGGACAACACCTTAGATTTTTTGTTACAAAATGACAACTGTTTTATCAATGGATTTGACAATTCAATGCAGCAAACAAGTAAATCCCTGCTTAGATACTTACCTTTCATGACAACTGGCAAGTATTCCTACACTGATCAAGAGGGGCTACCTGACAAACTAATGGAAATCCCTTGTTTACCACTAGAATAAACACTTTCATTTTAACTCCAGCGAACTCATACCCAGTCCAAATTCCTTCAAAGTCCGGCACAAAAAAAAAAAAAAAGTATGTGTTCAAGTTATCAACTCTTGCAAGATATTTCATATAATTAGATCTATGAATGCAGGAATCAGGAACCCCAAAACATATCTGTGATGCTTGTAGCCTATGTTGTTATAGATTTTTATTATGGAGTTAAAAATTGGAAATTAAAAAAATTATCCTCTTTCAAATGCCTTCCATCAAACAACAACAGCAACCAGAATTTTGAAAGTCAAGGAAAACAGACAGATTCCCAAAGTAAAAGCAGAAAAAGATTTCTAAAGTAAAGACCTACAAATGGGGCCCTTGCATTTATTGATGTAACATGATCATTAAGTTGGGGTCATTCATGCACTCCCATTGCCCATAGGATTCATTAATTATTATGCACTCATTTACTATTTATTCTGTAAAAAATGAAAAAGACACATGAGAAAAAGCACACTGCTGCATATAAAGACTTGCTCAACAAAAAGAACCAATAATAACATAATTTATATTCCATTTAGCTATTCTATCAAGAAAAAAAAAGGTTATTTTCCTTACCTGCCATTGTGAGCGAGCCAAAAGCACTCGAGGCCTTCTTGATCGTACATATTCCAGAGCAGCTGCAGGTGTCATATGCTTATATTCCACCTATAATTTTTAAAAATTAATATATATAGAACACTTTCTAGGAGGTCAGTGCTAATGACATTGGGCTTTATTAATAGGGTTGGAGCGGCTGATCTCCACTTGAAAACTTGCACAATTCAAAAACAATTTCTAAGCAGATGCGAAAAAGCATACCAGATAGCATAGAACAATGGTTGTGCTACGTCCCCTTCCAGCTTTACAGTGTACATACGTAATCCTCCCATGGGATGCATTCCCTAAATAAAAACATTGAAGGTTTAAATGTGTTATTTAACTTTAAAGGAAAGGAAAAGGAACACATTTATCCAGACATAACCATATGTAAAAAGTCATCAATAGCTTCTGATGGACCACATGGTGAATTGTAAATTCAGAAAAACTAAACCAATCAGTATGGCTTGGTCTAACATAAAAGAAACAGGATAAATGACGTCATTAACTTACACCAAAATTTTCTACCTGCTATGTTATCGTTTTTAAGCTTCTTAAGACAATTGAATAACTTTTTTATCTTGCTAATTATTCACAAAAGAAATTTATAATTTTCTTACTTTTCTTTAATTTTTTTTCATGGTGAAAAACAAAAAATGTATAAACTCAAAATACTCATCATTCTAACTATAGACCACCTGATAGTAGATACAGTGACTGTTTACATGCTTGGATGTAAGATCCAGACCACCAGTTTTGGATCTAGGTTCTAAAATTGAAGCATTGGGAAATATGGCAAAACGAATATGTAGCTACAAATCCTAGTAGGCTGGATCATGCCATGGATTTCATGAATAGTTCCAACTTGTACACAGTTATTTTTATTATTTATAGAACCGAATGGAGCACATACTAATTGCATCATGCAACAGATAATTGTTTATATTAAATTCCTAAATCTTAATTATTCTTGAATTATACAATGCTACAAAGTAGCAGTCATCTCAAGCTCTTGGTCAGCCCTATGTACCTGAAACTTGGGCCCAAGCCTACCTAGAGGGCTCGGGGCTTGGGGAGGCTGTGCAGGTTGCCTGGCCCATGAACAGGTCTACCTCTCATCCCCTAAACATTCCTCATTGTAAAGTACCCTGAATTTAAGCATTACCGTACATGTACAGAAACACTCGAATACACTACCAGTCAAACAGACAATAGTCAGATTTTGTATTAATTCCTCTAGGTTTCTTACTTTATTTAACTTGAGTGAATGGCCCATGCTATCACTTGCATGCCATATATAAACAGACCTAATAAAATTTTGTGCAAACAGAAAATAAACCTATTTACCGTCCCCATTAACGTTTTGAAGGTTGGGGTCAACAGGCAGAAAAACAAATCTAGCCATTAGTGGAAGGACAAAGTTCATGGATATTTCGTGAAGCTAGGTTCTATAAAGCAAATTATCAAAAGTAATAAACTTTGACAACTCTAAATAAGGCAACTGAATGGTATAAACTTCAATTAAAATGCTACATTAAAACTTACAGAGGTTGAGTATTGCGTGATAGTGAAAATATGAAAGGCATGGAAGATGGAAATCCAAGACACATGGAAGGAATATGGTTACATCAGCTGAAATAGAGGTCAAAGAAATTCATACTATGAATGAAATCAACAGCTCGGCTGATCTCCACAAGTGACGGAGCAAAAAGGTAATCTCTTGTGGGAATCACTAGATGATCAATCCCATAAGCCTGTAAATAGAAAAATCAGGTATAAGGCAGGCATAATTTTGACAATAATAAATAACAGTGCTCTTTTTATACAAACACAGGCCCCAGGAAATTTAAANGTTATCCTGAATGTTATCATGGACACATGACTAAGACTCGATGAATGGTAAGTGGAAGTCCCCAACCTAAATTATGAAGGATAGGTGGAAGGCCTTAGCATATCCATTAACATATGGGGATGCAATGAATGATAAGTGGAGGGCTTTGACACTAGCACATCCAAAAGTATGCTATCTTGAGTATATTGTAAAAATGTGACATCATGCATCTATGTATCTAATGAAGTGACCTCCTCTATTTCAATAAACATCTGTATTCCACTCAATGATAGTTACGAGAGATACGTATCTTACATCATTTCCATACCGTTATCATTCTCAAGTTTCATGGCTATATACCACCATCACAAATAGTGGGAACTTCTCCTTTATGAAGTCAAGGTCTTTGTGGACCCCCAAAAGCTGAAGCCAAAATGGGGTTCTTGAAGATGACCTACAACAATTAGCATCTTGAAGATTCGATCCAGTTGAATTGATACTGGAGCAGCCTGAATCAAGCCTCAAGTCATCCAAAAGAAATTCATACTCTGAATCAAGCCTCAAGTCATCCAAAAGAAAATTCTACTTTTACCGGCCCAAGCAAGCTCAAGAAAGGAGCCTTAGTCTTAAATTGAGCCTCTAGTCAAGTCAAAAAGAGAGTTAATATACCCATATCAAACTCAAACTAAGCTTAATGGGGAACCCTACTCCTAGATCTATGATCTTGATGGAAATGGTAATACTTATTCACATCCTTTTGCTTTGATCCTTTCAACTTCTCAAGCCATTATAGATAGAGTTTGTCCCTAATCTCCTTCAAAATTTGCTACCTCAAAATGTTCTACGGGGTATATTTCTATCCATGCCAAGGTAAAATTTTTTGTTTTATGAAATTTTTACTTTGTCTCAAGCCCAGGTAAAGAAGGGTTGCGTTAGGTAGCTAAAACCAACATAAAACTTCGTCAGATCCCCTAAAACATGAATCAACTAAAGCAAACTATCCGAAAGGCTAGGATATCCTCGTTAAGAGATGTATTGCATCTGCTTTAGATGTTTTAAAAAATTAGCAAGGAGTGTTACATCAGTGCCCACATGCAGTGATAAGTGAGCAAAGGTTTCTGCACTATGGACGATGTGGGTAAAGAAGTTAGTCCATGATAATCAGCTTTGAGTAGTAACTTGGAACATAGGAACACTAGCACGTAAAGCAATGGAGATAGTGGACATTATGATTAGGAGAAAATAAATATAATATGCTTAAAAGAGACTAAATAGATAGGTAAAAGATCTAGAGAAATAGGGAATATAGGATATAAATTATATTACACTAAAAAACATAAAAATAGAAATAAAGCAGGAATAATTGTAGATAAAAATTTTAAGGAATATATTGTTAAGGTAACTAAAAAGAAGATTGGATTATATCATTAAAACTTATAATTAAGAATAATATAATTAACATAATTAGTGCATTATGCACCATAAGTAGGATTAGATCAACAAATTAAGATATAATTTTGAGAAAACATAAATAAAGTAATGCAAAAAATACTACAAGAAGAAAAGATATATATGGAAAAAAATTTTAATGGACATGTAGGTAAATAGATGGATAAATATAAAATGGTACATGAAGGATATGATTTGAAGATAGGAATAAAATCGACATAAGCTTATTAGATTTTACAATGGTGTATGATCTAACAATAGCAAATACTTATTTTAAAAAAATATTTAAAAGTAAATCTAATAAAAGTCAAATAAACTTTTTCTTAACTAGGAAGATAGATAAAATAATATACAAAAATTATAAAGTCATTCCACGAGAAAGTTTAACTTTACAACACAACACAGGATAATGGTAGCAAACATATGGATAAAAATAAAATATTGAGTAAAATGTAAAACTGTTAATCTAAAAATTAAATGATAGAATTTGAAAGAAGAAAAACAGAATTATTTAAAAAAAATTAGTAATAAAAATGACTATGAATATAAATAGTGATCCTAACTTAATATGAAAAAAAGTAATTAAATACATAAAAAATATAGCAAATGAAGTTCTAGGAGAATCAAAAGGAGTACGACTATTAGAAATGAAAACTTAATGGTGAAACAAGAAAGTTTAAGCTACCATCAAGCTTAAAAGGATAAATTACAAAATTTGGCAAGAGGCTAGGGATGAAGAAAGTTTTAAAGAGTATAGGAATACAAAGAAAAAACTAAGAAAGCGGTAAGTAATGCCAAACTTAAAGCCTGTGATGATTTAAATAATAGACTAGATATGAAAGAAGATGAAAAGACTATATATAAACTAGTAAAACTAAGAAAAAAAAATAAAAGATCTTAATCATATTAAATGTATTAAGAATGAAGATAAAAGAGTCTTAGTAAAAGAAGAAGAGAAAAGAATAATAAAAAAATTATTTTAAAATTATTAAATAAAAATAATTTAGTAAATTTAAGGATAGAAGAATGTGATAACCTAAAAAAAATAAATAATAATAAATTTTTATAGATTTAGCATGCTTAAGGTTAGAAAGGCTTTGAGCAAAATAAAAAATGCAAAGGCATTAGGGCCAGATGAGATCCCTATTGAGGTTTGGAAAGGCATAGAAGAAATTAAAATCATGTGGTTAACTAATTTATTTAATAGGATTGTAGTAACTAAAAGAATGACGAATGATTGAAAAAAAATATATTAATCCATATATAAAAATAAAAAAATTAAAATATGTAAATTATAGACGGATTAAGCTGATGAGTCATACATAAAATTATGGAAGAGAGTAATAGAAAATCAAATAAGAACTGAAACTTTGGTGTTAAATAATTAATTTAAATTTATGTCTAGAGGATCGACCATGGAAGCTATTTATTTATTAAGAAGATTAATGAAGAGGTATAGAAAAAAGAAAAAAAGACCTTCATATGGTCTTTATTGATTTAGAGAAAGCATATGATAGAGTACCTAGAGAAATAATATGGTGAATTTTAGAGAAAAAAGAAGTTACCAAAAGGTACATAGAATTGATAAAAGATATGTATGATAGAGCAATAACAATTGTTAAAACAACAATAGGAGAACTAATGAGTTTTCAATTACTGTAGGTTTATATTAAGGATCTGCCTTAAGTCCGTATCTTTTTGTACTATTTATGGATGAATTAACTAAAAATATTCAAGATGATATCCCATGGTGTATGTTATTTGCAAAGGATATAGTGTTGATTGATAAAACTAAATTAAGAGTAAATGTAAGCTAGATATTTGGAGAGAGGCTTTAGAATCAAAAGGTTAAGATTAGTAGAACTAAAACTGAATACATAAATATAATTTTAGTAAATGTAGAAATACAAATGAAGATATAGTGAAGATTGCAAGCTAAGAATATCAAGAAGTGAAAAGTTTAGGTGTTTGGGATCAATTATTCAGTAAGAAGGTGAAATAGGTGAATGTGAATCATAGAGTTAAAGCAGGATGGATTAAGTGGAGGAGTACGTTGGAAGTATCTTATGCTCGATGCATTTTATTAAAATTAAAGAAAAATTTATAAACTGCTATTAGGCAAGCTATGCTATATAGAACAGAGTGTTGGAAATATTGAAACAACATGTGAATATATTAAGTGTAACAAAAATGTGCATGTTAAGATGGACATATGAAAAAACTTTAAAAAATAAAATTAAAAATAAACATATAAAAGAAATGAAAGGAGTAGCCCCAATTGAAGATAAAATGAGAAAAAATTGATTACGATGGTTTGGACATATACAACGAAAACCTTTAGATGCTTCAGTTAGAAAGTGATCTTTTAACAATTCATGATAAGGATAGAGGTAGAGTAAACCTAAACTAACATGTATAGAAATAATTAAAAAAGATATAACTATTTATACTTTAAATGTCAACTTAGTTCTGAATAAAAAAGTGGAGGAAGCATATTTATGTAGCCGATCCCATGTAGTTGGGAAAAGGTTTAGATGAGTTGAGAGTTGAGTAATTTTACTTTGTACATTTCTATTTTTTATCACCTATTTTTTGCTATCCTTAGTTAAGCTATTTTTTTCTTAAGAGGAGGCAACAACCTAATTTTCCACTAAAAGTCTCTTTAGCCTCTATGTACTTCTCCGCTTTACTTAGGAGCTCCAACATATCCTTCAATTTCTTCTTGCTTAGTGAGAAGCTAAGGGAAAGTCTAGTAGCTCATGCATGAGAGTAGCATCCATAATCAACTACTGCATATCTTCGACTTTAAGGGCCTTGTCATTGAAGCATTTGATATACTCCCATAGAGGCTTACCCTTCTATTGCTTTAATGACATTGGGCTCATGCTTATTTTCTTCCATTTGATGCTACTAATGAAATGGCCGAGGAAATGCTTATTGTGCTCTTTGAACAAAGCAATCAACCTTGATCTAATGTTGGAACACTAAGTTTGAGTTGCCTCTTTAGAGTGATTGAAAATACTTTGAATATAATTGCATCCAGAGCTCCTTGGACCATCATCAACATCTTATAAGTCTTCATATAGTCCTTTAGGTCATTTGAGATGCCATATTGCTCCATTTGTAGTATTTTGAACTTGGGTGGCAACAACTCCTTCATAATCTCTCCTATGAAGGGAGGATCCATATCTAGCTCAAGGTCATCTTTGATTTCTTCTAGTCTTCCTTCATTACCATGCTAAGGCACTTTTTTATATTTTCATGTTGTCCCCATAGTTTGGGATTTTCTAGCTTAGTCCTTCTAGAGGTAATTGGTGTAAGTTAATCTATTTGTAGGCTACATATATGCATTTTTAAATTTTATAAAATATATTTACAATAAAGCAATAAAATATTGGATCTAATCCAATATTAACCTACAACAGGATCATGATATGAAAATTATATATAAAGTATAAAAGAAAAGTATACAGATCAAATCTATGTAAATACAAATAACATAAATCATATATATGTTTGTGGCCTAGTGCCTTAGATCATATCTAAGTCACCAGTAACTATAAAATATTTTTTCTTTGGATGCTTAACGACTCTCGCAGAAATGAAAGGCGGTAGTAGGTAGTACTTCTGCAAGCCACACAAAGGTGTATGGCCTCTACAGATAATCCACACCAGAGTTCTGGTCCTGACTAGCCTCTTCAGAGTCCTAGCTCCTCTCTAAGGCTTCTAGGTTTCTTCTTTTCAATACCAAGGTGCTCTTAGAGTTGTAAACATTAAGGATAGATTCGATGGAGAAGATATAAAGAAAATCCTTTTCCTAAGACCTAGCTTAATTGTTAGGATCCCTACACCCCAAAATCCTTCTTCTCTTTCATCTTTTTCAGCAAAAAACCACCCCTTTTAATGCCCATCATCAATCCCATAAAAATAAAAACCGTGAAGAGAAAAAGGGAGGAAGATAAGAAAGAAATCCTTCCTTTTCTTTTTCAGCCAAAAATCATCCCTTTAACACCAATCATCAGTCCCGTAAAAATAAAAACCGTAAAGAGAAAAGGAATGAAAGATAAGGAATAAATCCTTCATCTTCTTTTTTAACCAAAAACCGTCCCTTTTAATGCTAATCACTAGTCCCAAAAAATGGAAACCATGAAAGAAAAGGGGTAGAAGATTAGGAAGAAATCCTTTTTTTTCCTTTTCAGCTAAAATCACCCCTTTTAATGCTCATCATCAGCCCCATAAAATTGGAAGCCATAAAAAAAAGGGAAAGGAAGATAAGGAATGGGGGTTAATTAGGGAGAGGTCATCAACATCCCTTTTAAATTCAAATTTAAAATTTGAATTCAAAACTTAAATTCAAACTTGAATTTAAAAATTAGTTTAAAATTTAAATTTATAATTTTGAACTCAAACGAGTAAGGAAGTTAACATTGGGCTCAATTGAACCTAAATTGAGCCCAAACCAAATTACATTTGATTGACCCAAATTATCATTGCTCAATCAAATTGAGCTAGCCAGCAATCGTATTGCCAATTTAATACTACAATTAATTACTAACATTTAGTTTCTCAATCATCAAGTTAGCAGAATTTTCTATTATATGTGACCCCATAGGTTCAAACACTAAGCCGATAGCACTGGAACACTTTCAATACTAATCGAAGTCGCCATCTAGCAATGACACCCGACGTCCAGATAGGTCAAAGGTTGCAGAGCAACAATCAAGAACCTCTAGCATACGGTTACCATATAATTCATCCTTTTGATCCTCAATGCTCAAGATGACTTAGGGTTTAACTGCCAATCCTTAATCAGCTCATCAGTGTCTCAACTTCATAAATCCTATGACTTCTCATAAGGACTACCTTGACTAAGGTTTTGCTAAATTGAAACATAGTGAGACATTCACTCCAAACTATTTGGAGGGGTCAATCCTTCTTGATCCACTTATTGCTCCATAAGTACTTGACTACACCTAGAAACCTTCTATCACTGGATTAAAAATTTAGGTACTCCGATAATCAAAGTACAGTAGGTTGCTTGCAAGCTACCATGGTGATCTCATGTCAGAGGGACACTTATATCCATATCTTTCATGAACACTTCTTGGCAGAAGAGCATTCCGCAGATTGGTCACGTTCAACGAGATATCATACACCTCACCTGCATGTTATACCAGTATCAACACACTCCTTGGTAAAGAGGACAATCAATCCATATGACATACAATAACCAATCTTGATACATAGTTGTCCTATAACTACATATCATTTGGTCGCGGCCATTTTAAGAACCACTCAATAAACCCTCTCTTTATTGAATTGATTATGGTTCTAAGGACTCCATCATAAAAGAATTCATTTCAGGAAGATGTTGTATGATGAACCGCCAAAAAAATATTTTATTGATTAATAATTCATATACATTTAATTTGCACAATCATCTACATGTTAGTTGATTGGCTTTAGGATACAATTTTAACAACTCCCACTTGGACTAAAGCCATTTAGAGTAGTATCTACTACACATCTTCCATTTATGGTCATCAAATTCTTTGATTCCGAGAGATTTAGTAAAGGGGTCGGCTAGGTTTTCCTTTCCATCGATATTCTGAAGGTCGATGTTACCTCGCTCTACAATTTCTCGCACAAGATACACTCTTGTTGTCATCCCTATCTGACTGAAAACTAGAGTCAGTATACCCCATAAGTTTTAAGTTAGGTTATTCATAAATTAGCCATTGGTTCTTAGTATTTCGCAAATACTTAAGGATAGTCTTCACTACTTTTCAATAAGCTTCACTTGAGTTAGACTGATAGCTACTCACTATCCCTAGTGAGTATGCCATATCTGATCTAGTACATGTCATGGCATATATGATAGAATCCACTGTTGAAGCATATGGAATCCTACTCATATGCTCTCTCTCTCCTCAGGAGTTATCACACATTCCTTTTTGGAGAGATAAATTTCATGGCCTATTGAAAAATAGCCTTTCTTGAATTCTCCATACTGAACCGCTTCAGCACAGTGTCTATGTACGTAGACTAGGTTAATCCCAGAAACCTTCTAGATCTATCTCTATAAATCTTTATACCAAGTATGTAAGAGGCTTCATCCAAGTCTTTCATAAAGAATTGAGATGATAACCAGACCTTTATTCTCTATAATATTGGGATGTCATTCCCAATTAAGAGAATGTCATCCACATACAACACAAGAAATACAATCATAAACCATTAGCTCATTTATAAATACAAGGTTCTTCTCCGTTTCTAACGAAACCATACATCTTAATACATTTATCAAAATACATGTTCCAACTCGAGATGTCTGCTTTAGTCCATAAATGGATCTTTGAAGCTTGCATACTTTCGACTCATCTGTAATATGTGAACCTTTAGGTTGTATCATATACACCTTCTCTTTCAGCTCACCATTTAGAAAAGCTGTTTAGACATTCATTTGCCAGATTTCATAATCAAAGTATGCTACCAAATCAAGCATAATCCGAATGGATTTGAGCATTGCCATAGAAGAAAATGTCTCATCATAGTCTATAACATAACGTTGATGATACCCCTTGGCAACCAAACGGGCTTTATAGGTTTCTACCTGTCCATCTGCACCTCTTGAAAATTCATTTGCATCCAATGGGTTTTATCCTCTTAGGTGGATCAACCAATGTCCATACATTATTGATTTTCATAGATTTTATTTTGGATTTCATGGCTTATAACCATTTCTCAGAGTCAGACCTCTGCATTGCATCCATATAGGTGATCGAATCCTCATTGTTTTCATCAAGTTCAATAGGATCGCCGTTCCGGACCAAGAAACCATAGTATCTATCCGGTTGACGTAGTATCCTACTAGATCTTCTTAATGGCTCTTGTTAGGCTCTGGGTTTAATCTAATCAAAACCACTTCTATATTGTCTCTTAAATGTATCAATTTTTCTCCTTATTGAACTTCACTAAGTTCAAGCTTAGTAGCTCCAGTTCCTTCACCAAGAAACTCCTTTTCTAAAAGGATAGCCCTAAGACTGACGAACAACTTTTGCTCTTCAAGCAAGTAAAAGTAGTACCCCTTAAACTCTTTTGGATACCCTACAAATAGCATCGATCAAACCTAGGTTCAAGCTTAACCAAGAGCATCCGTGCTTCTGATCATGTTTCCGATCTAGAGGAAACCTTCAACAACCTCTGCGCTTCCAAGTCAAGCTGAACCCAAGAAATGTGCCTTCGGGTCACGACAGGCAAGTTTCTGGGTTTTATGGTGACTCAGCGAGGGATTGAGGCGAACCCAGAGAAAATCAGTGCCATCCTCAACATGAGGCCACCATCCAGCAAGAAGGAGGTACAGCGGCTAACGGGGAGGGTGGCGGCTCTAAGTCGTTTCCTCTCCAAATTGGCTGAGAGGTACTTGCCCTTCTTCAAGGCCTTGCAGAAGGTGAACAACTTCGAGTGGACGGACGACTGCCAGAAAGCCCTCGATGGCCTGAAGGCGTTTCTGTCTTCTCCGCCGCTCTTGTCCAAGCCGAGAGATGGGGAGAGTCTCTTCCTCTACCTAGCTGCTTCTTCGAAGGCCGTTAGCTCAATCTTGGTGCATCTCGATGCTGACGGAACCAGAGGCCAGTCTATTACGTGAGCAAGGTGCTCCATGATGCGGAGTCAGATACTCAAGACCGAGAAAATTATCTTCACCCTGGTCATCTCCACCCGATGTCTCCGCCCATATTTTCAAGCCCATCCTATTGTGGTGCTCACGGACCAGCCCCTCCGAGCCATCCTGGCCCATCCAGACACCTCAGGCGACTCGCCAAGTGGGCCATCAAGCTAGGGGAATTCGACCTCTCCTTTCAGGCACGGCCGGCCTTGAAGTCCCAAGTCCTGGCCGACTTCTTGGTCGAGTGCACTTGGGCGGATGAAGAGATCAGGGAGGTTTCCGTGGAACGGCACAAGCCCGAGCCGAGCGACGATGAAAAATCCTGGATCCTTCATGTAGATGGCGCATCAAACTCTCAGGGAAGCGGTGCCGGCCTCATTCTTGCCGGGCCAGCTGGAGAGAGAGCGGAATGCGCCTTGCGGTTTCTATTCAAAGCCACCAACAACCAGGCCAAGTATGAAGCTTTGCTAGCAGGGTTGAGGCTAGCCCAGGAGTTGAGAATAAGGCATCTCAGAGCTTTCACCGACTCACAACTCGTCTCCGGGCAAATCAATGGAGAGTACAAGGCGCGTAACCCTGCTATGACTCAGTACCTAGGCAAGGTTCAGCTCTTGGTCTCCCCGTTACCTTATTTCAGCATTAGTTACATCCCCGGAGTGAAAACGCCAAGGCCGACATCCTTTCCCGCATGGCTACCTCCGCCGACGGCATCGTAAGGGACGCCTACATTGAATACTTAGAAAGGCCCAGCATAGAAGATGGCGAGGAAGTCCTCCCGCTCACCCACGAGCCTGCATGGATGGATGCCTACGTCCGCTATCTCACTGACGGCACCCTCCCTGATGACCGCAATGAAGCCAAGCTGCTCAAGTGGAGGGCCTCCAAGTTCGTTCTCCTAGACGGATGCCTGTACAGAAGGTCATTCTCCTACCCTTTGCTCAAATGTGTAGGACTCGCCGATGCCGACTACATCCTTAGAGAAATCCATGAAGGCATCTGCAAAAATAATCTGGGGGGCAGGTCCCTAGCCCAGAAGGCCCTCGTCAGGGATATTTTTGGCTCACCATGAGAGAGGATGCTGCCAAGTTAGTTCAGAAGTGTGATGGTTGCCAGCGCCACACACATTCAGCATCATCTGTCCACCCCGCTCAACCCACTCTCAGCCCCTTGGCCTTTCGCTCAGTGGGGAATGGACATCCTTGGGCCATTCCCCCCAGCCTCGGGACAGCGGAGATTCTTACTAGTAGCCATCGACTACTTTTTCAAGTGGGTCGAGGTCGAGGCGCTGGCTAAGATCACCGAGAGTAAGGTCAAAGCCTTCTTTTGGAAGTTGATCATATGTCGTTTTGGCCTACCTCACACCCTCGTCATGGACAACGGCCGCCAATTCAACAATGAAGCATTCAAGGCTTTTTGTAGCGAGCTGGGTATCCGCCATCGATTCACCTATGTCGGCCACCCCCAGACCAACGGGGAGGCCGAGGTCATGAACCACACCATTCTCAGGGAGCTCAGACCAGGCTGGATGGATCCAAGGGTCGATGGGTGGAGGAGCTCCCAGCGTGATATGGGTTGACCACACGACTCCTAGAGCCCCGACGAGCGAGACTCCCTTCAGTCTCGTTTTTGGATCCGAGGCCGTCATCCCTATTGAGATCGGACAACCTAGTCCATGCGTGGAGTCCTTTAACGAAAAAGACAACTCCACATTGATACGAGCCAGCCTGGACTTTATCAACGAGGCACACGACCGAGCAAGGATGCGTATGGCGGCCTTCCATCAACGGGCAGCCAAATACTACAACGCCCGAGTTCGTCCTAAAGTCTTCCGCCAGGGAGATCTGGTTTTAAGAAAGGCTGAGGTATCTAAGCCTACGGAGGGGGCAAACTGTCCCCCAACGGGGAGGGTCCTTATCGCATCGCCGAGACACTCCACCGGGGGCGTACAGGCTGGAAGAGCTCAGCGAACAATCCATTCTGTGTACCTGGAATGCAGATAACCTCCGCGATATTATCAATGATGTATCCCCCAGAATACAAGCAATAAAAGAGGTCCCTTCCAGCGTCACAGCCTGCTCTCCCTTGCATCCGAGGACCAATTCTCATAAAAGGAGCTTGCCGGTATTGCAGCCCATGGGACACCACTCGGCCCGGCACGGAGGTGCCCCCGAGGCGGTTAAGACCCTAAAGGCCCCGTACCCGCCGAGTCGCCATTCGGGTGGCACACAAACCCCCGAAGTAGTTCTAAAGGAGCTCGCTGGCATCGCGGCCCATGGGACACCACTCGGCCCCGGCACAGAGGTGCCCCCAAGGTGGTTAAGACCCTAAAGGCCCCGTACCCGCCGAGTCTCCCTTCGGATGGCATACAAACCCCCGAAGTGGTTCTAAAGGAGCTCGCCGGCATCGCGCCCACGGGACACCACTCGGCCCTGGCACGGAGGTGCCCCCGAGGCGGTTAAGATCCTAAAGGCCCCGTACCCGCTGAGTCGCCCTTTGGGTAGCATACAAACCCCCGAAGTGGTTCTAAAGGAGCTCACCGGCATCGCGGCCCACGGGACACCACTCAGCCCTAGCACAGAGGTGCCCCCGAGGTGGTTAAGACCCTAAAGGCTATGTACCTACCGAGTCACCGTTCGGATGGCACACAAACCCTCGAAGTGGTTCTAAAGGAGCTCGCCGGCATCGCGGCCCACGGGACACCACTCGGCCCTGGCATAGAGGTGCCCCCGAGGCGGTTAAGACCCTAAAGGCTCCGTACCTGCTGAGTCACCCTTCGGGTGGCACACAAACCCTCGAAGTGGTTCTAAAGGATCTCACCAGTATCGTGGCCCACGGGACACCATTCGGCCCCGGCATAGAGGTGCCCCAGAAGCGGTTAAGACCTTAAAGGCCCCGTACCCGCTAAGTCATCCTTCGGGTGGCACACAAACCTCCGAAGTGGTTCTAAAGGAACTCACCGGCATTGCGGCCCACGGGACACCACTCGGCCTGGCACGGAGGTGCCCCCGAGGTGATTAAGACCCTAAAGGTCCCGTACCCGCCGAGTCGCCCTTCGGGTGGCACACAAACCTCCGAAGTGGTTCTAAAGGAACTCGCCGGCATCGTAGCCCACGGGACACTACTCGATCCCCGGTGCTCTCAAGCCAATCTCGGCGTTAAGTTTCCCTCGAATTGTTCTAAGTCCTTAGAATATTCTCCGGTCAAATGGCCTGCGACAACTCAAGGCACCCTAAGTAGCCTCCTACGCGGCTGGCTTATACTTCGAAGATGCATTTCAACATAGGCCAACCTGACGCAGCGGTTCGGCCACGGCATCATCACATGCGCAGCGCTCAAAGTCAAAGAGCATCTCGAAAGAAAGGTTCCCTCCTTTCTCATCAATAGGCGGGATCTGTCTTATTGTTATTCACACAGCAAAATGGTTCGGCTAAGAGGAAAGAAGAAACAGGCAAGGCAAGAACATCGAGATATTCTTACAGAAAACTTCTCTTCATTGATAATGAAATAGGAGTACAAAAGCAGGCCTAAGGCCGGTTACAAAAAGGAAAAGGAAAAGAAACAACAACTTCTCAGGGCTCATTCGGGCCCGGCTCTCCTTTGTCGTCTTCTTCCCCTGCCGGCTCCTCATCAGCTTCTCTAGGTCAGATCCACTCGAGCTCGGCAATGTAAATTTTGAGAGCCGCGGACACCTTGGTCTTACACATCTCAAAGCCCTTGACGTAGGTGTCAAGGCTGGCCTCGAGGACTTCTTTCCTAAATTCCGGCGAGGCCTTGTAGCTAGATACGGCCTGCCCCGCCTCGGCCTCGGCTCGCTCGGCCCTGGCCCTGGCCTCTCTGGCTCTGCCTTCGGCTTCCTCGGCGCGTGCGTTGGCCTCGTCCGCATAGGCCACGCCCCGGCCTTTTCATGGCCAGCCTCAACCGCCGCTTTCTCCGCGGCGACTGCTCTATCCGCGGTGGCCTGGGCCTCCCCTCGCTCCACCCTGACCTCCTCCGCGGCGCATTGAAGCTGGCGATTCAGCTCCTCCTTCTGCACCGTGGTGGCCTTCAACCTCTCCAAGACCAACTCCATCTTGGCCTCGGCTGCGGCGGCCCGGCCACCCTCGGCCTCGGCCCGGCTCTCCGCCTCCTTCAGTCGGCCGCCCAGACTCTCCTCCCGAGCCTTGGCCTCCTGGTGAAGTTGAGCGAGGCTCTGGGACTGCGCCGCACTCTCCTTCCTATACTTCTCGGCCCGCGCCAACGTCCTTGTAAGCGCGTCCGAAGAATGGACCACCGCCTCACAAAGGCCGACCGCGCCGTTGGCCATCTGCAGCAATGGGAACATGATCAGCCCTAAAAGATCAGGGCATCGAAAACACGTCCAAAAATAGAGAAAGCTCAGAAGATTACCTGGACAATGGCGACCATCACCATATCCAAGAGTGCGAAGTGGCTCATTCCCCGCATCTCCTCCTCGGACTCGGCAGTTCGGACACCCGACAGAAGGCGGGAGGCTAGCGCGGTGTCCGCCATTGAGTTGAACATGGGGACTGGCCGCGTCGTCCCCTCCTGCGAACCCTCAACCCGAGGGTGAGACGAGCGGCGCACCAACCGTTGGGATGAGCTCTCTGGCCCATCCCTCTGCTCTCTGGTCGCCTCCACACCGGCTTGGGGTTCCTTGGCGACTAGCTCCCTCTCTCGATAGGGGGGAGAACCCTCTTCATCTCCGGCTCGACGGTAGCCAGAGGGCTAACGGCGACAGTTACCTGCCCCGCCTCGGGCACGTCGGCGGTGGCAGGAGCCTCCTCATCGAGATCCACAATCACCATGACGGTTTGGGTGGTGACCTGGATCTCTCCCTCCTCCACTTTGGTCCCGGCCGGCCTCGGGACTGCTTCCCCAGCTGGCGCTTCCCTAGCCGGCTCTTCTGCAGGTGCTGGGGGCTTAGGGGTTTCGCGGCTCGGGCTGTCTCGGTCCGCTCCCTCCTCCGAAGTTTCTTCGCCGGCCTTGATGTTTCCCCGGCTGCCGGCCTCTTCTGCTTCAAGGCGGCTTCAAACTCCCCAGTAGAGAACCTCATCGCTGCATCCAAAAATGAAAAGTATCAGTAGCAGCACATAGTAACCCCCGGACCGAGACAGAAGGAATCAGACATCGTGCTCACCAACTGCCGGGGCCAACTCAGCTTCTATCAGGTTCTCCTCAGACAGGAGTTTCTTGTAGCCAAGGATCTGGCAATTGGATAGCTGGGTGAAGAGTTCCCTATCTCTCTCCCCCACGGTGGCATTGTCATTGGAGCTCGTGTCCGGCTCCATCCAATCGGGCCTAACCCCCTCAACATGGGCAAAAAGGAAGCGGGATTTCCACCCCCTAATCTTAGATGGGAGACCTAGGGGAAAGGCCCTACCCGGTCTGGCGGTGAAAGCCCACCAGGCCCCCTCACCTTGGCGGCGGAGTTTATAAAACGTTCGGAACAGCGAACCCTGACCGGGCCCCCTCGAAATGGCAAAGAATTACAAAGGCACAGATGATCCGAATTGAATTCGGAGTCAACTGCACCGGCACCAACTTATATCTATCTAAAAGGTTAAGGAAAAAGGGGTGGAGTGGAAGGCGCAACCCGCACCGGAAGAACTCCTCATACAGAGCGATCCGATCAGAGTAGGTGGAGGTTACCCTATCCTCAGGCCCCGGCGCGGACAGATGAATGAAGCTGGGAACCTGGTACTTAGCCCTAATGGTCTCTACGTCCTCTGGGGTCATAGTTGAGGCGACTCTCGCCGGACCCGCAGGATCAGGGCTCACTGCTGAGGGTGGAGCCGGGCGGCGGGAAGACAGGAACTGCCCCAATGGGAGAGGTTGAGGTGGACAGAGGTTCAATCGACGATGGTTGGCCGCGGATGGTAATTCCGCCCACCGGCCAAGACACCTGACGGGCTGAAGGGGTTTAGTCTTCACTGTCAGAATGGGAGGTTTCTACTAAAGGCCTCTTACCCTCCCTAACGGCACGACGGTCCATGGGTGAAGATGAAGGATGAAACTAACCTGGGAATCGAAAAGAACTCGAAGGCAGAAAGGCTTAGGTCGAAGAAAAATTTAAGAGAAGAAAGGCTGGAAGAAAGCAATGGCAATGTAAAAGCTTTCCCCAAGCCCTTGGGGTGCTTTTATACCCCCATTTCCAAATGGCGATAATCAAGGGCCTGCCACGCGGCACTCTCCTATTACGCCATGGGCTGTCCGCCGGAAATCTCGCCTGCGCTAGAGACATGCCACCTCGATTTACCCCAAGGAGTGTGATCCCCGGCCAATCGTAGGGCATAGAAGATGGAGAAGCGATAATGGCCCTCACCTTTTCCCATTCTCCGATAGGTTTCCTCTTCGAGGCGTACGACGCTAACGTCATCTCCCACCTACCGCATGATTACAGAAGATTTTCAAAGCGACACTGCCTCGGGACGATGCGCCAGCTCACCAATCCATTAAAAGCGCACTAAAGAGCAATCATTTTTTGAATTTTCGTACCTCTCTCGCCCAAAGGGCAGCGGGCGCGTGGCCCTTCGTGCTCAGGGGCGGGGGGCATCTGATGTGGCTGATGCAGCCACCAGGATAATTATGGCAAAATCGAAACCTTAAGATGGCTTCGGCACCTCCAAGTCGGCCAAGTCGACCCGACCTTCTCAGGTCGGCCCCGCTTGGCCCCGGCACCTCCAAATCGGCCAAGTCGGCCCTAACCTTCTCAGGTCGGCCCCACTCGGCCCCGGCACCTCCGAGTCAGCCAAGTCGGCCCCGGCCTTCCTAGGTCGGCCCCGCTTGGCCCCGGAACCTCCGAGTCAGTCAAGTCAGCCCCGGTCTTCCGAGGTCGACCCCGCTCGGCCTCGGCATATCCGAGTCGGCCAAGTCGGCTCTGGCCTTCCCAAGTCGGCCCCGCTCGGCCTAGCACCTCCGAGTCAGCCAAGTCGGCCCTGGCCTTCCCAGGTCGGCCACTCTGGTCCCAGCTTCCTCGGGCTAACCGTGTCGGCCCTGATCATCCCTGGTTGGCCCCGCCCCGACACCTTCAGGACGGACCCAGAATGGTCCTGGCTATTTGCGCCACCGTCCTTTTGACCCACGCCGCTTGGCATCCTTAGGCCCAACTACCCGCTGGCCATGCCGCTGTTGGGACTGGACCTAACTACCTGTCAGTCCCGCTGATTGATGGGACGTGGCTCACCAACCACCGTATTTCTCCTAACTGATGGGACGTGGCTCACCAACCGCCGTTTTTCTCCTCCTTCGATGGGGCAGGACCCACCAACCAGCCAAGATTCATGCAACCCTCACAAACCCCGCGGACATTCCTTTCTCACGGAACTCCACGTGGACGCACAGGGGTCAACCCCCTACAAAAGGGAAGGTCCACTCAAGAATAAGGTAACGCAAACTCATACATTTGCTATCCAGATACCCAGAAAGAAATTCCTATCTTTCTGAGGACTCATCTTTTCTCCCAGAGCTCGTCTGAGCTCTTCCTCAGCTGTGACCCCTATTATTGACTTGAGCGTCGAAGGATCCCCACCGAAGCTTCCTCCGATCTTGGGACTTTTTGCAGGCCATCTGATCAGGCGAAGGACGGCAAATTAAGCAGCTCTCTTCTCTCGACATTCAGGGCCGATGATCAGGCGTCATCAATAACCATTCAAGGTCAAATTTAAGGGACGACCCAACTCATTCTGGGCCAAGAGTTATTTTCTTTTGTTGTGTGCACCTCTGCTCATTTACAAATTGTGGTATGAACTTATGATCATGCACTTTCGTATGCATCTTAGTTTCAAAACCCTCTGATACCATTATGAGTGCTCGTGCTGATAGATATTTAATCCTACATTAGTTATATATTTAGAAGATTCTACGTACTTATATATAATTAAAAGGTTCAAATACTACTTTTTAGCTAATATTTTTGGGTGAGATCTTGAATCGTGACAAATGGTATTAAAACGGACCAACTCATGGCTCATACATACTAAGGGATGCTTCAGATTGGGATTCTATATATTTATAATTTGATTGAATTTGGAAATGAATATTTAGTCTAACATAAACATCATAGCTTGAACAGAGAAAAAATATGTAAAAGTTCATGCTAATAATATAAAATTAAAGAACTCAAATTATACTTTTTTGACTAGTCTCTTTTGAGTGAAGTCATAGGCCAGGATAATCATGCTTTTATCCATTAATAGAGATGATGCAAGACAAGTGAAATAAGAGAATGTAAAGTTTATTGGAGATAATAATTTCTAAGTTGTTTAAAAATTGTAAAAAGTTAAAATGTAAAAATTAAAATGTAAAAAAGTTAAATAAAAAAAGTTGAAAGCTGTGACGGCAACATTGTCTTAAGAATAAATTTTATCAGGCAATTTATCAATAAAGTATAGCAACTCGACTTGATCCGAAACTTCTATATTAAGTATGATTACATAAAGATGCAACCAAATGACTTTTTTTAAATATCTAAATATAAAATTAGAAATAATAAAAATAAAAAAATAAAATTAAAAAAAAAATGATGATGAAGCTCTTATTCATAGGGCTTTTAAGACGAGTTTTTTTTTTCCATAAGAAAATCCCAAAAGGAGTCTTGGTACGATAAGAAAAATAGATTCAAGATTGCCGACGGTCCTAAAATCTTGAATATATTTATAAACTTAGTCCAAATAATCGTTATTCTTCAATCATACAAAAAGGGCTATTTTTATTTCTTGATTTAAAACTTTTTTTAAAAAAAAATCGTAAAACGGTCAACAAAGTTTTGTATAGGGTGGACCAATACCTCCAGTCACCATGTTTCATTGTGCGAAAAGCTAATCCATCGAAAGGGCATTTTAGATGATAGCCGTACGTCTTTATCCCCCTACCGCCATCAACTGCCTCCTATTCCAACCTAGCTTTATCCTCCTACCTCGCTTTAAAACACTTCGTCCCTCAAAAGCCAAAACAGCCTCCATTAATCGTTCACTGGAGAAAGACTACAGCCTAACAACCACCATCACTGCCACAAAATTGGGCTAGTTCTAGCTTTCCCTTTTCCCTTTTGTTTCTGATAACTTTTTTTTTTTTTTTGGGGGTTTCAACTTTGACCCATTCCAAAGGCTCAGGAGAGGAGGATAAGATTCTGAAAAGAAGTAAAGAACGGGGAGAGGTAGGCTAGTATTAGCACCTGTGCCGTTCTGTTTTAATATACATGGTAAAAAGCCCTTTTCTAGCAAAGCGCACTGCTCCAAGACACGTTCTCTGTTTGCTTGCAGCCACCGAAATGATGAAAACTTGATGGCAGTGAAGACCGGATCCAAGAGCCGATTCAACCACACCACAGCCCGAGGGCAGTACTGGGATTAGGAAAGAGATGAGATGAATGCAGGGTACTTCATCGATTATGGTAGTATAAACTATAAAGTAGCTAAACTTAAGCTACTCATCCTGGTATTATTGTTTGATGGGATCACGAGGTAGCCTTTTGGGATGCATGACAGAATTCTATAGGAGACGTTCATCTTTTTGAACTGGAAGCTATTTCCACTCAGGATGAGATATTGCAATCTGCTGACGCAATAGAATTCAACTTAGAGAAAATGCTAATTAATAGCTTCTTTTATATTTCCCTTTCACTGAATCTTTTCTAATTTAAAGGGATAGAAGTATAAATAAGAGTTGGTGTGTCCTGCAACACTTTTTCTGTCTATAATTCAATGCCTCAATCAAACCCCCTTGTATCTTCTAGTTTCCACCACCACTACCACCATGGTTGCAATTACATCAAAAAGGATGTTATGTATTTATATATGAAATACATTCCTGGACTTGGTCACCGAGTTTTTATACCAATAAGTTTGTTGATATGATAGAGAGATGGGTTAAATATCATGTATTGTGACATGTAAAAGTTTATATGAAATCCATTGTCCTCTAATTTACTTTGGTGGGCTCAAAAAAATCAACAGCTGACTGCTAAAAAATGCTTTCCACAAAACGAGGAAAGCTCTTGGATACGTAACCGAGTACAAAGCTATACATAGATTACGAGGCAAATCTCCAAGATTGTTTAGATTTGATGCAACTTTTGCGACAGAGAGAAGACAAATTTCAGATAGAGACTAGCCCTCCTCCCATCCTCGAGGCATATCTCTTTCAGCGTTTCGTAGCCACCAAAAAAATTCAAATTTGTACGCATAGAAAACGTCATTACACTGAAGCAAACATCAGGTAAATAATACTTCTCAATTATCTATATTATATCAGACACCCTTAATAGAGTTCAGCTATATAGGAACAAAAAGACCTGCAGCACTACAGCACAGACAGCGACTACAGAGGCAGCCTCTTCCATTCCCTTTCGAAGACTACAGTCTTACGATGCATCACATCACGCATTAATCAAAGAGAAAAGAGGTTTATAAAAGGAAGAACAACAAGTACGGACAGCACGCATTGTGATGCCACACTCCAGCTTCACCCTCTCCAACTCAATTATCAGGCATTGCAGCTGAGCCCCAGGCAGCCTGACCACAAGCTCGTAAGCATCCTCTTCTGCAACCAATCGAAGGTTTTTGGCTTATTAGAGATTGGACCGAAATTCAAAGCATTTGAAGCTCCAATGGAGAGTTTTTAGAGCACCACCACAAGACTTTTATTTAACACCTAAAGGCAATAATGTATGGAAGAAAAGAAGAAGATTAGGAAAAGATGGATGGGTACCCTCTTGGGCTTTTGGTAGAGGAGCTCCGGGGGAATCTTGTACAAGTCCTCATCGACAGCCTTGGGAACTCTTGGCTTCCTTGGGCTCTGACTCTGAGCTCCGGCATCGCACACCCTCCCCTGCCTCCTCTGCTGCTCCTTCCCATTCTGCTGCTTCTCCCCTGCCCCCTTCCTCACCTGAAACCGAAACAAAACGGAAGGCCAACAAAATGAGGACCATAAGAAAGGAGGAGCAAGCTGCTGGAGTTGAAGAAGGCCTCCGAGGCTTGAACTTAGTACATTTTTGGGTTGGGGATGGTAAGTTGGCTTCACAGGCACTGGAACCTTGAAGAGATCAGCATCCTCTGCAAAATAATGGCCACGGATCAAACCGGCCTGCCTTGCTGACTCGAAATACTGGGTGATGGGAAGCTCCTCGCAGTAGTCCCAGTTCCCAAACGCCGGTATCTGGCGCCTCTTCATGTCCTGCAACCAAAACCACACCCCCCCCCCCTCCTCTTACTTCAGGAGAAAAAAGCAGCAAACTAAGAGCACCACCTACTAACCAAAGCTAGACTCAGAGCTCGGAGCTCTTCTTCACGTACCTCCATTTCTCTATAAAAAAAAAAGAAGAAGAGAGAAAAACCAAGAGCTGAACTGAGAAAAGTGGATACCGGAACTAGTGGCGTTCAATAATTATGCAGGAGGAGAAGAAGACAGGTTTCAGAGGAATAGGAGGTGGTTACAGAAAGGCTATGGAGGAGAGAGTGAGAGAGAGAGAGAGAGCAGGGGGGTGGGGGAGGTCTTTGTCGTGGGGACAGGGGCAGGAAGTGCTTAAAGCTTGGGCTTTGGCCCTTTTATTAGCAGGCACGGCCTGTCCTCAGGTGGGGAGGCCGACTCATGCCCATAGGGCCCCCCATTCCGTCCCCCGTCCTTCTCTCTCTCCCCCCTTTCTCCGTGGCTCCTATCCCGAGGCCGGCGATGGGTGATCTTTACCCCGCCCCACGCTCGGGGACTCGAGACCGGAGGAGGGGGTGCCAGCGCTAGCGTTTGACGTTTTACCAAAATTCAGCCTCGGGCTTTGAAATCCGGAGCCAAGAAGAGTTATTATTTTATTTTTCCTCCTCTCCCGCCTGCTCCAAAGTCTTCACGAGTCTCCACCACCCTCCTCCCCCTTCCCGTGCTGTTAAGCCTGATTTTATACCTCACCGTTAGGGGTGCAATTTGTTGGGCTCATGAAATTTTTTTTTAAATTCTAACTTTAATACTATTAATAAATATCAATTCTAATTCTAATTTTAATTCTATTTGTAAAATCTTAATTCTAACCCTATTTATAAAAATTAGATTCAAATTGATGAAAAAAAAAACTTTTTTTAAAGTAAATAAATACCAAATTATGGATCTCAAAGATGAAAAAATAAAATTTCTTATCGAACACATAAGCTAGACTAGGAGCTTTAACATTATATTAAAAAAAAATCTTATCTGAAACAAAGAAGATGAGAAAGTGTCGTAAACAAAGAAGAGGATGAGATGGAAAGTGAAACGAAATATACGGTATGTTTATCTTTTTTCTCGTCTGCTACTGACGGTCTTACCCTTCTCGCTCTCAATTTGACTATCTCGTCTAATTCGATTGACGCCTTTAATGCCTCTAAAAATCTGATGTTGATAAGCTATCTTCGTTTAGATAATCCCTGGATTTGGGTTATCTTGGGTTTAGATTGTGATCAACCTTAATCCAAATTAATTGTAAATCAGATTGGATTAAACCTGAATTTTTTGAGTTCGAATTGAATAAATATGAGTTTAAATATTTCTATAAATTAGATTCAAATTAAATTTAGACCTAAATTGCACCCCTACTCACCGTTGCGTGGAGGAGAGCAAGGGAGGTATGTTATTTGTCAATTAAACTAATGAACACTTTCGAGCTTTGTTGGGGGTAAACAAATGCATACTTTCTCCTGCCTTGTCTTTTAATGCAGGCTGCTTTTGTAGCCATTAATCTCACTGTCATTGCTTGGAGTTTGCAGCCGCTTTAAACTGGCACAGTGAGAACACTATTGGAGGAGTTCCATGAGCTCACCTAGGTAATGGGCTAATGGACAACGTGTGTTAATGGATCATTATTTATTAACCTGACAGGATCCATCAATGAACCCCTTTTAACTGTCATCCTTATATTGGATTGGTAACTAATATTATGATATCTCTCAAGGCGCAGAAGCCTTTTTACTTACTTCGCCTTTGGGACCAGGGAGCGCTGTCGTGGAGTCTGAGGAGAGTTAGTTGAGGATTTAAGGTTTTTTAAATGCGATTTAGGCTGCTGTAAGCCGGATAATTGGCTTTTGATGGTGAACCAGTTGGACTGATGCGGTGGTGGGGGCGGCGTGGTCCAGGGAATGTAACAACCGTGTCACGGCTCAATTTCTTATCACTTGGTAACTTCTTCATTCATTTATTTATTTATTTTTGGTACGCTCTCTGATGAGCTGGCTGTGCGACAGCATCGATATGCTTTCAGTTCTGACTCAGACCATATTCACACTGTAGTTGTCAGATTTAGACATTGATCCGACTAAAGGCTTGCATTACTGATTCGATCAATTATTTTAATATAAAAATATATTTATATTAATAAAAATTAATTTTAATAAAAAATTAAAATTAACATAATAATAATAAAATTCGTAATCCCATCCGATTTGGACTAGATTGATAGGTTCACGAGTGATCCGGATGGATTGATTGAATTATTTTGGATCATTTACACATCAGATTTTAAAATTAAGATTAACATGATAATAAAATTCGTGATCCCATTCGGTTTGGGCTGGATTAATTGGTTCATAGATAAACCGAATTGGTTGATCGGATTATTTTGAATCATTTGCACATTCGATTTTGTGATGCCCCTCCCAATAGTCCCACATTGAGAAATTAGGAATTGGTTGAGTGGTTTATAACCGGTTAAGTAAGAAGGACAAGGCACCAATTAGATCCCTTTTTGGGCTGTGGTGGCCCAAGTTGATGTGGACCTTGTCCATCCCACAGGTCGTTACAATATGGTATCAGAGCCATGCACCGATCAGAAGTGCAGGAGCTAGGTGCCACACAGGGCAAAGTGCTACATCCATGGAGGATGGGAGCCATATGGTTGTGATCAATTGCCTCTGGCGACGAGGACGTCGCCTCTGTAAGGGGATAGATTGTGATGCCCCTCCCAATAATTCCACATTGAAAAATTAGGAATTGGTTGAGTGGTTTATAACCGGTTAAGCAAGAAGGACAAGGCACCAATTGGATCCCTTTTTAGGCTGTGGTGGCTCAAGTTGGTATAGACCTTGTCCATCTTGCTTTTTTGTAACGAAATAGGCCTGTGGACCCGAATCATTACAGATTTTATGTTAGAACCGAATCAGCTTGGCTTTCGAATCTTGGTTTAACTGGTTCAATCGACATCCAAGGTTGACAACATGAATCATGCCCCCAAGAGGGGCATTCGTATGTGGTCCCCATGCCTTAATGTGGGAGGGTTTGACATGTAATGTTACGTACGTCTCTTTGTCTCTTCTAATGTAATTTGATGCAAAGGTGGGTCAAGGGTGCATGTGCCTTGAGTTAATGGTGCATCCTCCTTGTATCATATAATTACAAGCATCATGCATGTGCAGTGCACGTGGGAATGACAGAAGATTGTGACGTGTGAATGAGTCCAAGATAAAACGCAGTAGTGCAAATCTTTGATCTCTTATGCGTGAGATTTCTTTATTTTACTTAAATGTACGAATTTGACATTGTTTTCTGCATGAATTGGAATTTGTGAATGAAGAGTGACTTTCAAATACATTAATTGCAAAAGTGGTACATTTTAGAGGAGTATATTTAAATATTATTAGCTATAATATATCATGTGAACTTGAATCGATAAAATAATAATAATTAAGAATTTATCATTATTTAATTCAAAGAAAGTACTGTTGATGAATAATATTCATTATACTAATATGAAAATAATTATTTTCTAGTAAAACAAAATTGCTGTATTATTCATTTACGTTTTATTATCTAATTAATGAGCTATATAGGTTTTTCATATTGAAAATAATGGTCATTTTCAAAAATAAAAGAAGGAACAAACAACCTTGCTTATTAAATTGATATTATTATTTTTTTTTTTTTTTTAGTGATGATGAGAAGACTTACGACGCTACAATGAAAAGTTTTTTAGTTTTCTAAGGATAATTCTTACAAAACTTGGTAAGAAAATATAACACCCTCACGATCCATTGGACCAAAAATAGCTCAAAAATCATTCAAAAAAAATTAAAAACTACATATGGATCGATCGGCTGGAAGGGCTACATGGTTCACCAGCATAGGGTCTAGTTGATGGGCATAGTGCTCTGGTCGACCAATATAATGCCTGAAGACCTGAACTAATGATCAATTAATTTTTTTGGTGCAATCGACTAGTTGGTAATCTACAAGCTCACTAATCGAATTCCGATCAATTATTAGACTACTGACAAACACTCCAATAGTTATATTTTAACAAATCATACATTAGAGCATTTGCTTCAGTTAATTGCATGAATTAAGGTTGAACTCACCGTTTGCTTGAGAAAACCTTCTTGAGTTTTTTTTTTTTTTTGGTACAAGTGGATAATCATACTAGTTCAGTACGAATTATTCCAGATAGATCAGAATACAAAATTTGCTGTAAGGCAGAGGGGCAGGGGTCACCCAGCCGCCAAATCCAACCACCAGCGTGCTGAGCCACAGAAGCTGCCATCCAGTCGGCCGCCGAGTTGACTTCGCGGTAGATATGTAGAATCTGGACAGAACCAATTCTCTGCAAGATAGACCATGTGTCCCTGAGAATAGGACTACTGGGGCCGTCGAAAATATTCTTCTTTCTCAGCCATCGAATAACCGTCATCGAATCACCCTCGATAACGAGACGATGAGCATGAAAATACTGAGAGGCGTAAAATACCTGCCCCTCATAAAGTTCTGTTATAGGAACAGAGGAATCAAGGGTGCCAAAGCTACCCGCAGCCAGTATATCACCCTGAGGCCCACGAATGATAAACGCAGAACCAGCTCTGCCTTCTTCTTGAGTCTTTAGTTGCAAGTCTTCTTCATCCAAGTTTAGTGCTTCATTGGGAATCTCATTCTTTTATAGTGATCTTTGGTTCTATTATTCTTTCAATTATATTATTCAAAAGTGCAAGCTTGGTGAAAGATTTATAAAGGTTCATCCTCATCTCATAAAAATAAGTGGTGTAAGGGTTTGATCTACTCATCGAAGAAGATTAATTTCATAAAATTTTTAAAGAGTCTTAGGAATAAATGTAGGCAAAAAAAATATTTAAACCACTATAAAAATTCTTCTGCCTTATTACTTTCTTCTTATTTAATTACTTGCAATTGCATTACATTAAATCTCTTCCTTTGCTTTTAATTTGATACACTAGTTACATTAACCGGTTCTGCCTCATGTTACTCTTAGATCAACAACTGATATGAGAATAATGTTTCCAATCCATTGATCTAATTAACAAGGAGAAAAGACAATGATGACTAAGAGGAATTCATCCGTAAGGGTCAATCTATCAATAGGCCTATTTCATTCAAGTTATTAACTATGATGCATGAAGAATCATAACTCGTAACTATATGTATAACCCTCATTAAAGAGATGAATGGGCAAGAATTCCTAAAGAGAAATATGATCTTAATAAAGAGAACTTAAGAGCCCTTTAATTAAATGCTAAAGTAATGAACATTCTTTATTATGGCTTGGATGCAAATGAGTTTAATAAGGTCTCAACATATGGAACCACAAAACAAAAGAAATAGAAGATAAACTAAGTTTTCCCATGATGGTTTAAATCAAGTTACCTAAACTTAGTATTCTAGTTCATAATTATGCACTTTTTAAAATGAAATTGAAAGAATCTATCTCAAAAATGTTTATTGGATTTATCAATATTGTCAATGCAGTGAAAATTTTTATTAATTCATACACTAATGTTGAAAATATTTAAAAATCTTAGATATTTGCCTAAGGCATGGGAGCTCAAATCACCATAATCATTGAGGTGAAACACTTTACAAAGCTAAGTATCAATGAACTTCTCGGATCCCTGAAGACTTATAAGCTCAAATGAAAAGTAAAAAGAAAAAGAATAAAACATATAATATTGAAATCTTTTATTCCAATCCATGATTATGATGTAGGAAGTGATGAGAAAAGAACGGAAGATGAGGAGCTTGCCCTGCTCACCCAAAAATTTAAGAAGTTCCTAAAGAAAAGAACTAATAAAGGGTGAATCAAATAAAAGAGAACAAAATGTCCTAATATTCCTTGAGTTATAAAAAGAAAACTATATTAGTCATGCAGCTATTAAAAAATATATATTATATTTCAAAATCTAGAGTAGCTAAAACTATAATATATTTCAAAATCTAAAATAGCTAGCAAAGAAAAAAGAGAATAATATTTTTCTGAAAAAAGCTTGGAATAAGTTCCAAAAAAGAGAAAATAATAAAAAAAATCCTCTATCAAAAAAGGAATTTTTTAAAATCTAGAAAAAAAATTTAGAAAACCTAAAATATTAATAAAAATTTTAGACTCCTCACGTGCTAATTGTTTTGTAATTTATTAAGAAAATATATCTACTCATGCAATTAGACTCTAAGGACCGGAGGAGACTCTGGAGGCCGCCCAAGACTGGGGGCCGCCCAGGAATAGGACTGGGGGCCGTCCAGACTCTGGAGGCCGCCTAGGACCGGAGGCCGTCTAGACAAAACTCTAGACTCTGGAGGCCGCTCAAGGCCCGCCCGGGACTGGGGGCCGTCCAGACTCTAAGGACCGGAGAGACTCTGGAATTATCTAGGGGCTGCCTAGGACCAGACTCTGGAGGCCGCCCAAGAAGGACTTGGGCTAGGAAGACTCTAGGGGCCGCCTAGGACCTGGAGGCCGTCTAGACTCTGGAGGCCGCCCAAGACTGGAGGCCGCCCAGGACTTGGGCCGCCCAAGATTATTTAGTTTAACTAATCTATATCAAGTTCCAAAAATAATAAAAAAAATCCTAAATTTTTAAAATCTAGAAAAAAATTTAGAAAAAACCTAAATATTAATAAAAATTTTAGGCTCCTCACGTGCTAATTGTTTTGTAATTTATTAAGGATGCAATTACTAAAAGGAGAACTATAATATTAAAATCTAGAATAGCCAAAAAGATAGATAATTATTTTCCAAAAAAAGTCTAGAATAACTTCCCAAAAAAAGAGAAATAAATAAAAAAATCCTAAATAATTTTCCTCTATCAATGAAAGGAAAGAATTTTTAAAGTCAATAATTTTGAAAAAAAAATGAAATTTTAACAAGAAATTGGGGCTCCCTCTTATAAGCTACTTATTGTGCAACCTATTATGAAAACTATATTAGTTACACAATTATTTAAAGAAAAAACTAATATATTTCAAAACCTAAAATAGCCCCCCCAAAAAAAGAGACTAATGTTTTTCTAAAAAGAGTCTGGAATAGCTTCCAAAAATGAGAAAAAAAAAAAAAAAACCTAATTGATTCTGCTCTATAAAAAAAGAAAAGAATTTTTTAAAAAATTTGGAATAGTTTCCAAAAAAGATCTAGGATCCCTCTCACACACCAATTATTTTGCAACAAACTAATTATGAACCAGCAACAACTTGCAACATCTATAATCTACAACCACAACTATTAGTTTATATATATACAAATATACCAATTGCCAATATCATAGCAACAATATATGTCATATTTATCTAACGATAAATAATCAATTTATCAATATGTACACCCTTGTATGGTGAACTTTCACAAACCATTTCCAACAGCAATCAAAATATAAAAATAACATGTGCCATAACCACTTCCAACAACAATCATTAAGTTTCTGCCAACCCATTTTCAACATCATAAAAATTTTTACAAACAACTTGTGCAACATCTTCCGACAACAACATTCATTGAACTTCTACCCACCCAACAATAATCAAAATATTGAATAACCTATTCCATGGTCGGTTCTAACAATTAGCAAAATATGTGAGCCACCTATATCAACATTTATCTGTACAATTTATTTATTACAATATGTATGTTCATAATTTTTTTGCTTGCAAAAAAAGTTTGAGTGGAATCCAGCCCTAACTTCTTTTGTTAAAAGGGCTTGGACTTCATTTGCTTGCTGTTGATACTCTGATAATTTATGTCATTGGCAAAGGGCATCAAAATTCTTTACTCATATCTCCGATTCAATTTAGGATGGCTAGTAGCAGAAGTGGATGGATCTTGAGTGGCGTAAGATGTCGGCCACAACTAGCTCAAACCGCCGATTAGAGAAAGATGGTTTGGGCACTAGTCTTTCTTATCACATAGCGGAATCCATTTCAATTGAGGAGCATCCGCGTCATCTAGTAAGTATAATAAATTATTTCTTTTGTATACGTATTAATAATAATTTTTTAAATGAGCATAATTACAAATTCGAAATGTTATTTTTCGAAGGCTAAAGAAAGGCGTCAATCCAGGGTACTGGTGGCTGTTCAAGGCGATCCACATGAGAAAAGCTGGGTCTTGGGTTGACAGTCACTCCAGCATATTGGAGTAAGTAAATCATTGAAAATATGATGTGTTTATTCATATATTTATACCTCTGATATGAGTTTCACTATATTTGATATGTATTCATTGCAGGCATGTGTGGACGAGATATTATCTTAGACCTCTCAGACCACATAACCATTAGCGGAGGGAGGGATGTTCATGCCCGACCATTTGTCGTAGGAGACTAGCCATATCTTCTTAGAGTCTGTTGGTGTACAACCAAACGAGTGTAGAGTTTATGGTCTAGGCGCCAAAGCTTCTGCATTCTTCAGTCGATGCAATTCCTCTTCTTCCAGTCAGGGTGACACCGGCGACTATGCGGATATTGAGCGTTCTATCATGGAACGTGTGAGATCGAATATGATGATTGAGATCCCGAACATGCGCCAGAAACATTGACAGGAGCTCGATCGTTATGAGCAGTAGTTGCAAGAGATGTGCCAGTTGATTATGCAAATATCGCAGTCAACAGAGTTCACTAGTCCACCTTGAGCTCCAGATGACCCTCCCTCAAGCTGATCGGCAATGATATTTATAGATTTTGTTAGATTTTATGAGTACTATATGTATCAGCTACTCTTTTTTGTAATTATGTGCTACTGGTTTGTATTATAAATATTTTATTTTTAATATTTTATTTTATTTTTTTAATAAAATATTCTGTTTGTGAATGTGCCTCTCATTTTAATTTAATATTATTTGAACAGATTATTAAAATTAATTATTTAACTTTTAATCTAAAAAAATAAAAAAAATTAGCAAAGCCTTAAGGCGTAGCTAACGGCATTGCTAATTAGCAATGCCGTTAGCTATGTCATAAGTTAAGGCGTCACTAATTAGCAATGGTAATCATCAGCGTTGCTAATTTCGACAGCGATAAATGATTTAGCAATGAATTTTATTGTATCGCTAATTGGTTTAGCGACAAATTTTTTTATGATTAGCAACACCATTTTGGCGCCGCTAATTCTAAAAAATCTTATAGTGATATAAGTATGAGATCAAGGCAACTATAGCAAATTACCCTAGGAAATGTATAGATAGAGATGATCATTGGCTTAGAGTTTTAGGCCCTGAGTCATTGAAAGTCAATTAAGAAGAACCGCACTGGTAATCTCCAAACGGCTAACTCTTGAAGCCACTATAGTCATCATTGCCTCACAAGCATAATTTGGTGCCAACTAGTTGGCCACCCAAGTGCATTCACCACATATGCCACCAAGCCGACAAAATGTCTCATAATTAAATCTGTATAGCAAGTAAAAAGACGAAGGATTTTACTTTCACATGATAAGATGTATCAAGGTAGCTTCTATCTAATTGTACCAAGATAAATAATATATTAGTAAGGACATTTTATGGCCTAAAGCACATAAGTAGTTGTTGATGCTCGATCACTAGATTCGGACGATGGAAGAAATGCTGACAGTTGGTGGGTCCTTTTCAGAACGGACAACCTACAAGAAGTTTCGAAACGAAGGAAGCTTCGGTGGGGATCCTTCGATGCCCAAGTTAGCAACCGAGGTCACAGCAGAAGGTAAGCTCGAGAGAGCTCCTTAGAAGCAGAGAGGAACTCTGAGAGTTGGAGTTCCTCTGGGTTTTTTTTGGGTGTAAGTGGGCACTTGTATTTACGTACCTTAATTCTGAGTTTTTTTTACCCTTTTATAGGGCTTTGACATTCGTCAGGGGATTAGCCACGTGGGGTTCTGTGGGGAGGGAATGTCCGCGGGGCACGTGGAGGTTACATGAGTAAAAGCTGTCGGTGGGCTTTGTTTCATCGAAGATGAGGGGCTGGCGGTTGGTGGGCCTGATCCCATCAATCGGTATGGATCAAGCGGTAGGTGGGCCTGGCTGTGTCAGACTGTGCGGGTCAGAAGGTAGGTGACCTGGAGAAGTCGGAGCCACCTCAATCAACTTGGAGAAGTCGGGGCCGCAGGGGGGCCGACTTAGAGAAATAGGGGCCGCCTCGGTCGGCTTGAAGGAGTCAGGGCCACAGGGGGCCGACTTGGAGAAGTCGGAGGCTGTCTCGGCCGGCTTGGAGGAGTCAGGGCCACAGGGGATCGACTTGGAGAAGTTGGGCCACAGGGGACGACTTGAAAAAGTCGGGGCCACCTCGGTCGGCTTGGAAAAGTCGGGACCGCAGGAGGAGAACTTGGAGAAGTCGGGGCCACAAAGGGCCAACTTGGAGAAGTCAGGGCCACCTTGGCCGGCTTAGAGAAGTCGGGGCCGCCTCGGTTGGCTCGGAGGAGTCGGGGCCGCCTCGGCCGACTTGGAGAAGTCAGGGCCGCCTTGGCCAGCTTGGAGAAGTTGGGGCCTCCTCGGCCGACTGACTCCGCTCATGCTACTCGACCAATTTATCGTTATTGTTCATGTGGCACCATTGGGCACATCAATACACTACAAGAAAATACTGAAATAGCGATGCAAATTTAGCGACGCATCGTTGCGTCGCTAAATTGCGACCAAATTGCGATGCCTCCACGACAACAAAACATTGCGACGCAATTAGCGACGCATTAGCGACTCAATAAATAGAAAAATAAAAAAAATTAATTTTTTAATTTAGCGACGCAAGTAATGCGTCGCAATATTTCTAAATTTAGTTTTTATAAAATAGAATTATGAAATATAAATATTGCGATGCAACTCAATGCGTCGCAATGTTTTTTAAAAAATTAATTATGTTAAATAGCGATGCAATAGCGACACAATAAACTAAAATTAAAAAAAATTATTTTTAATTTAGTGACGCACTAATTGCGTCGCAATTATATTAAATAAAATTAATATTTATAAAATATAATTATGAAATAGAAATTGCGATGCAACTTAGTGCGTTGCAATATTTTTAAAAAATTAATTATGTTAAATAACGACACAATAGCGACGCAATAAAATAGTAAATTAATAAAAATAATTTTTAATTTAGCGACGCAAGTATTACGTCGCAATGATTTTAAAAAATTAAATTTATAAAATATTAAATATAATTATGAAATAAAAATATTGCGACGCAATACAGTGCGTTGCAATGTTTTTAAAAAAATTAATTATGTTAAATAGCGCCGCAATAAAGATGCAATAAAATAGTAAATTAATAAAAATAATTTTTAATTAGCGATGCAAGTATTGCATCGTAATGTTTTTTAAAAAATTAATTTTATAAAATATTAAAAATAATTATGAAATAAAATATTGCGACACAACTCAGTGCGTCGCAATATTTTTAAAAAAATTAATTATGTTAAATAGCGACACAATAAATAGTAAATTAACAAAAATAATTTTTAATGTAGCAACACCAGTATTGCGTCACAATGTTTTTAAAAATTTAAATTTTATAAAAATATAATTAAAAGATAAAAAATTAAAAATAAAACATTGCGACGCAACGAAATGTGTCGCAATTATTTTAAAAAAATTAATTTCGGTACTGCGTCGGATCGGTCATCACCGACCGGGATCGATCATGGCTTCGATCGATCGCAACCGTCGGATCGTCGCCGATCGGATCGATCGCGATGGTCCGAGATCATTCATCGCGGATTGGGATCGATCATCGCTTGGATCGATTGCAACCGTCGGATCGTCGGCGATCGGACCGATCGCAATGGTTCGAGATCAGTCGTGGCCGATCGGGATCGGGGCTTGGATCGATCGCAACCGTCGGATCGTCGGCGATCGGACCGATCGCAATGGTTCGAGATCGATCGTGGCCGATCGGGATCAGGGCTTGGATCGATCGCAACCATCGGATCATCGGCGATCGGATCGATCGCCGCGGTCTGAGATTGGTTATGGCCGATCGGGATCAGGGCTTGGATCGATCGCAACCGTCGGATCATCGGCGATCGGACCGGTCGCCACGGTCCGAGATCGATCGCGATCGATCGGGATCAGGGCTTGGATTGATCTCAACCGTGGATCGTCGGCGATCGGACCGATCGCTGCGGTCCGAGATCGGTCATGGCCGATCGGGATCAAGGCTTGGATCGATCGCAACCGTCGGATCATCGGCGATCGGACCGATCGCCGTGGTCCGAGATCGATGTGGCCGATCGGGATCAAGGCTTCGATCGATCGCAATTATTTTTAGAAAATATAATTTTTATTAGTTATAATTATTTAAAAAAATATTGCGACGCATTAGCGATGCAATTTCCTAGAAAATAAAAATAATTTTCTAGAGAAAATAAGTTTTAATATTGCGACGCATATATTGCGTCGCAATATTTTTTAGAAAAAAATGTAAAAAAAAAATTTAAAAAAAAACATTGCGACATATATATATGCATCGCAATTATTTTCAAAAATATAATTTTTCAGTTATAATTATTAAAAAATATTGCGACGCATTAGCGACGCAATTTCCTAGAAAATAAAAATAATTTTCCTAGAGAAAACCAGTTTTAATATTGTGACGCATATATTGCGTCGCAATGTTTTTAGAAAAATAATGTAATAAAAATATTTAAAAAGAATATTGCGACGCAATATATGCATCGCAATTATTTTCAAAAAATATAATTTTTATCAGTTATAATTATTAAAAAAATATTGCGATGCATTAGCGATGCAATTTCTTAGAAAATAAAATTAATTTTTCAGAGAAAACCAGTTTTAATATTGCGACGCAAATATTACATTGCAATATTTTTTAAGAAAAATAAATGTAATAAAAAAATTTAAAAAAATATTGCGACGCAATATATGCGTCGTAATTATTTTTAGAAAATATAATTTCCTTTAAATATAATTATCAAATAAAAATATTACGATGCATTATCGATGCATTTTCTAGAAAATAAAAATAATTTTTTCATTTGCATCGCTAAGTTTTACATAAAATAATAAAAAAGGTAAATTAGCGATGGATTAGCGATGCGTTCTTGCGTCGGTAATCCGTAATAATTTTTTTTAAAAAAATACCAAGTGATTAGTGACATAAATTTGCGTCGTTAATCACTACTATATAACCTCTATCGCGCCCCCCCCCCCCGCTTCTCTTCTTCTTCCTCTTCTTACCCTAACCGCCGCCGTCCGCTCCTCCGACTCCCCCCATCCTCTCCCCCGTCGGCAGCTCCCCCCACTCCGGCGGCGTCCCCTCTCGACCGAGGTAAGCCCCTCCTCCTCATTTTTTTAAAAAAAACTAGGTTTCAGCCACGGCCACGGCCGTGGCCATCTTCTCCGGCCACGGCCGTTGCTGTGGCCTGGCCACGGTGGCCAGGCCACCAAAAAAAAAATAGCATGGGGGGTTTTCCCCACCCCCCTTCGTCTTCTCCGGCCACGGCCACGGCCGTGGCTGTCTTCTCCGGCCATGGCCACTGCCGTGGCCGTCTTCTCCGGCCACGGCCGCTGCCGTGGCCGGCTGTGGCCTGGCCACGGTGGCCAGGCCACCAAAAAAAATTTAACATGGGGGGTTTTCCCCACCCCCCTTCGTCTTCTCCGGCCACGGCTGCTGCCGTGGCCAGCTGTCGCCTGGCCACGGTGGCCAGGCCACCAAAAAAAAATTTTAACAGGGGAGGTTTTCCCCACCCCCCCCCCTTGGTCTTCTCCGGCCACGGCCGTGGTCGTCTTCTTCAGCCACGGCCGCTGCCATGGCCGGCCGTGGCCGTCTTCTTCGGCCACGGCCGCTGCCGTGGCCGGCCGTGGCCTGGCCACGGTGGCCAAGCCACAAAAAAAAATTAACAGGGGGGTTTTCCCCACCACACCCCCCTTCTTCTTCTCCGGCCACGGCCACGGCCGTGGCCTGGCCACGGTGGCCAAGCCACCAAAAAAAAAATTAATAGGGGGGGTTTTCCCGACCCTGTTAATTTATGTCACACAATACTGATACTAGGTGATACTTGCTTCGATAGGACTAATTCAAATGGTCACACAATAGTATTATTATATATATATATGGAGAATGATCACTCTAATAAATTAATTAATTTATGTCATTAGTTGTAGCTCTTTGGATAGACTGATTTAGCTCATCAATCATGACTCTTTAAATCAACTGATTTAACTCATAAATCGTAGCTATTTAGGTCAATTAATTTAGCTTATCAGTTTTAACTTTTCAAGTAAGATGATTTTAGACCATCAACCTTAGCTCTTTAGATCATCAATCAAAACTCTTTAGATAGGTCGAGCTAAATTAACTTAGCTATTTAGGTCAACTAATTTAGCTCATTAACCATAACTCTTTATATTAGCTAATTTCAAAATAGCAGTCGTAGCTTTTCATTTCTTTATAGCTGTTTATGCAATAATATTTGTGCATTTGTAGTTATTTACAATTGTTATGTCTTGATTATTTACATTCTGCTTCAAATTGAATGATGCATTAAATTATGTAATGCTAGAATGAAAGTCTTGTTGTAGTTTTATTTAATTTTAGCAACAAATTAATAGTTTCAATGATTTATATTTTAGTCTTCATAAACATTTATATTCGACATAATAATCTTAAGAAGTCAGTGACTATATATATAGAACACTATTCCTATATATGTATAATTGACAAGAATTTATGAATAACAAGCATAAGTTCGATTGTCTTCGAATTTTCATATTATTAATCATAGCACTATAACCTTTAGACCCGTTTTATCCTGGTGGACAGTTTGAGAATATTTTTTTCGATATGTTAGTCTGCTATTAATCATCATTGGTTGAGATTGCGGTTTGTATTTGCTCATACGTTCTCCTAGTGTGGCATATATGCCACACATTTAGGAGAAGATATGGGGAAATGCTGCTGAAATTTCAACGTAACCGATCGATGATAATTAATAGCAGAATAACATATCACAAAATATTCTTGAATGGGATAGGGCCTTACCTTTTAGACATGGAGTGAAGGTGGAATTAATTTAGGATACTTGAATGCTTGTGAAGTCTCATGATTGAACGGATCGCCTTGCGACCCGACCCGAACTCAAGCCCTAGCATTAGCCTGGCATGAACTTATGCCTCGGTCCTTGCTAGCATGTCAAGGATCGTAGCCGTGGCCCGGCCTTGCAGGGTAGGGACCTTAGTTGTGTAAAAGAATATTGGTTTAGTTATAAATGATTTAAATGATTGTTATTAACTTTAGTTGTGTAAAAGAAATAATTTAGTTATATATTTAGTAATGCTAATATAGTTTTATAATGTGGTTTCCTTTAATGGTTTACCAGAAATTGTATAAGTTGGTCAAAAATGAGTGGGGCTCGCTCGTGGATGTATGCAAGGATAAAAGATGGCTTGCTTAATCCAGATTTTCTGAATGGATTGGAAGATTTTATCGCATTTGCATGTAGCCAACCTGAATGGATGGATGGACCTAGGATTAGGTGCCCATGCAACTATCACAGGTGTCAGAATAAAGCCTACAGAGATGTTGAAACTGTTAAGGTGCATTTATGTAAAAAGGGGTTTGTTCCTGATTACGATGTTTGGTACTGTCATGGTGAACCAGAGGAAATTCCAGCAGTTGTTACAAGCCAACAAGTGTCAATTCCCGTAGATGAACCATTTGTGAATTTAAACACATATGAAGAAATGGTGATGAATGCATCGGGTAATGAATTCAATCAGAATACATTTGTGGAAGAACCAAATCTAGATGCACAATAATTTTATGATATGTTGCGTGCTGCAAATCAAGAATTGTATCCTGGTTGTGAGGGCCATTCCCAATTGTCTACGGCTGCTCGGTTGTTGAATATTAAGGCAGAACATCGATTATCAGAAAAGGCGTTCAATTCTGTAGCTGAGTTAATCAAGGAAATTTTGCCAAATGATAACGTTGTAGCAGACAGTTTTTACTCAACGAAGAAGTTATTGCGTGGGCTTGGGCTCCCAGTTAATAAGATCGATTGTTGCTTGAACAATTGCATGATATATTGGGGTGAAGACTCCGAGCTGCGATGGTGTAAGATTTGTGGGCAATCGAGGTACAAAAATGACGAAGGGGGAGCTAGTACAAGTAGGAGGAAAAGTGTGCCTTACAAAGGATGCATTACTTTCCTCTTACTCCACACCTGCAGAGATTATACAGATCTGAGGCTACAGTTGCTGATATGAGATGGTATGCCGAACATGAATCTAAAGAGGATGAAATGCGACATCCGTCAGATTCAAAAGCTTGGAAGCATTTCAATGAAAATCATCCTGATTTCGCTGAAGATATAAGGAATGTGATACTGACTGTATATAACCTTCCTCCATGGAAGTGCATGAAAGATTCTGCAATGTTTTTGACAGTTTTGGTTCCAGGACCATCAAATCCAAAGGAAAAGATTGATGTCTTCCTGCAACCGTTGGTGGCCGAATTGAAAATGTTGTGGGAAACAGGAGTCCTAGCCTACGACATTTCTATAAAACAAATTTTCATCATGAGAGCTGCTTTGATGTGGACAATAAGTGACTTCCCGGCATATGCAATGTTGTCTGGTTGGAGCACTGCTGGACGTCTGGCATGCCTCCATTGCATGTATGATTCGGATGCATTTACATTGCAGAAGAGTGGTAAGCAGTCATGGTTTGATAATCATAGGAAGTTCTTGCCTCCAAATCATCCTTACAGGTAACTTGACCGCCTTTCGAAAGAACAAAGCTGTCACAAAATTCGCCGAACCGGTTAGGTCCAGCACGGATATATTTGATGCTATAGAGCATTTGGGGTTGAGGTATGCTTGGGAACCCGATGCAGATAGAATAAATGGCCGTATATATAAAGAACATAACTAGAAGAAGAGGAGTATATTTTGGGATTTGCCGTATTGGAGCACAAATCTCATCCGGCACAACTTGGATGTTATGCATATCGAGAAAAATTTCTTTGATAACATATTTAACACGGTGCTAAACATCCCGGGAAAAACCAAAGACACTGCAAAGTCAAGAGAAGAACTTAACCAGTATTGCAGAAGAGGTGATTTGAGGAGGAGTGCCGACGGGACCTATCCTAAAGCCTGTTACACTCTTGATAGAAATTCACGAGAAGTTTTATGTAACTGGCTTAGAGGGTTAAAATTTCAGATGGTTATGCCTCAAATATCGGTAGGTGTGTGGACATGCATAAGCTCAAGTTGTTCGGCATGAAGAGTCACGACTGCCATGTTTTCATGCAACGGTTATTGCCTATAGCTTTTCGTGAGTTGCTTCCGCAACATGTCTGGAAGGCATTGACGGAGCTCAGCTTGTTCTTCAAGGAGTTATCTGCCTCTGTCATTACTTCTGCATCCATGGCAAGGCTTGAGGAGGAAATTCTAATTATTTTATGCAAGCTGGAGCGAATATTTCCTCCCAGTTTTTTTGATTCAATGGAGCATTTACCGGTTCACTTGCCATACGAAGCGAGCATAGCTGGTCCGTGCAATATCGCTGGATGTATCCTTTCGAAAGGTAAATATATACATCATTAAGACATGTTGACATTTTAAATATTATTTCATTGCGAGAAAATTGGTTAATTTTTTATCTCAATTTTACATATAGGTACCTTAAGAAGCTAAAAAATAATGTGCGTAATAAGGCAAGGGTTGAAGGTTCTATATGCAATGCACACTTGGTCGAAGAAGTTTCAGCTTTTGCCTCGCATTACTTTGAGGGTCACATCCACACGAGGAGCCGAAATCTTGATCGTAACGATGACGTATATGTGGACGAAGGAGAACCTAATGACGGTAGAATATCAATTTTTAAAGGTATCGGCCGTTCATTTGGGGGGCAGAAGTCAAGAAATCTTAGCGATATGGAGTATAATGCAGCACATTATTACATCCTAATGAACTGTAGAGAAGTCGATCCATATATTGAGTAAGTGTATACTTCAATGCTTAATTGGAACTTCTAATTTAAATTACAATATACCATAATATTTAATTGCTAATATAAGTTTTAATCCTTATCATCCCATAAGAATGTATTGTGATAGACAACGACAGATGAATCCCGACATCAGTCAAGTTGCAATTGGGCAGAAGTTAGAAACGAAGTTCGCTTACTGGTTTTATGAATTTGTGAGTAGTATCACTCAATCAATTTCAATAATGACTTTTATTTTTCAAATTGGTTGTGAATAGCTTATTAATTTATAGGTAAATGGTCCATGGTCCACAACCAGCAATATTTTCATTAAATGTCTATCGCAATGGCCATTGAAGACCGTAACAACCTTTACTGGCTATTTTGTTAATGGGTACAAATTTCAGATTGAACGATTAGCAGCTTCAAGAGGCACGCAGAACTGGGGTGTGTGTTAAAGGAGAAAGTGTTGGAGCAAATATGCAGGATTATTACGGAAAGTTAGTAGAGGTGGTTGAAGTTGAATATCCCGGTTGGCCTATGAAATGAACCGTATTGTTTTGTTGCGATTGGTTCGATCCGACAGTTCCTGTGGGCAAAAGGGTTCATAACGACTACAATTTGGTTGAAGTGAACCATCGACGAAGATTGCAGAAATATGAACCATTCATCCTTGCATCCAAGCTCAGCAAGTGTTTTACTGCGGATATCTAAGTTTACGCAACGACAAGCGAGATTGGTGGGCTATTTCTAAAATCGCCCCACGTTCAACAATCGTATTAGAGGAGAGTTCATCAAGTCAATTAGCCGAGTGCCCTGCATTTCAAGAGGATGAGATGGAAATGCATGCAATTGAGGACGACACAAGGGCTCCTGAAACATCACTTAGAGATCCAAATAGTGATGTCCAAGAAATTGCGAATGCAAATGTTCGGTTTCCTTCCGATGATAATGAAACTGAATCACAGTCGATACGGCATCGGATGTTGAACCAACATTTCACGAAACAAATGACACCGATTAAACAGAGGTTTTTTTAAATTCAACTTTATTTTATAAGTGTTAAATTTTTACATAGTCAATCATTAATCGTAATTTAATTGCATGAATCTTTAGTATTTTCAGTATGACGGGCAGAGGTAGATCTACCGACGACATACGGAGTGAGCAGGGACGTAGCCCTGCTGCATCAGATCACATGAGCTTTGGAGATGGAGAGTTCGGATCTCCATACATCGCACAGCCTTCGACCTCTCCAGCAGTCGACGGTGATCCTGCATTGGTATTACCATCCAGCCGATCGGCACATACCTCCGAGAGTTCTTCCACCATCGGCCGCACCGTACTTCGACTGGATGCTCATGGGCTGTAAGTATATACTAATTAAAAATATATGTTTATGTTTTTAAGTCAATTACTTATAAACATGCATTTTTTTAACAGATTTATTGAGCAGCATCATGTATCGAGCCACATCAGCTCCGTATTTCAGAGGCGTGCAGATCCCAGTGGCTACGATTGGCGCCACGTATCTGCAGCCACGAGGGAGTTTTATTTTTGAGTTTCAGTTAAACTTATTAAATACCCTGCCAGCCATGATGCCATTAGGGCAGCATGGGAGGCTCTTACGGGACGCCGATACTCCGACATGCTTCATCGTTGGAGGTCATCGGGTCAGTGTCCTGCGCATGTGCCAGAGGGTATTTGGCACGAGTGGCAGCAGGCCTGGCAGTCCGATGGCTGGCAGGAGGTCCGCATCAGCCAGCACGAACCATCGATCCGAGAGGGGCGGTCCTGGCATGGGTCTCTCCCGCCACACTTCGGGCTCCATTTCGATTCAGGAGCACAGACGCCGTATGGTAAGAAAACATAAATAATTTAATTACTAATTTAGTTATTTACAAATATTTGTATTAATATCAATTTTTTATTGTTATAGTCTGAGCAGGAGGGCGGAGATCCTGGTGAGTTTCGTCTATTCAAGGCGACACACACAGGAGGGACGGTTCCTGGGTCGATACGCGATCACGGGAGGTTGCGGTAAGAAATTAGCTTTATGTATTATCTGTTTAATTTCTAAAATTTTATTTAGAAAAATTTATTGATTCATTTATAATTCAAAGATACGAGTCGAGGAGCTTCGCTCCCAGACATCGCAGGTCGACTGCACTGATGGGAGACGCCCGTCGAACTCTCAGCAGAGGAGAGTCGACGTATATTTTTGGAGGCTGTTGGTGCCCAGCCGCGAGACCGCAGGGTCTATGGTCTGGGCACTAGAGCTTCTGCATATTTTCCCATCAGGCCTCCAGCTCGCGATATTCTGGTGATATTCCTGCCGAGCGTTTAGACGACATTCGAGATCTATTACAGAGGAGGTTCGGCAGGACGTTCGTCAGGAGGTTCGGCAGGAGGTCGAGCACGAGTTCGAGCAGCGTATGCAAGGCCATCAGTAGGAGCTTGCAGACGTGCGAGATCAGATGCGTCAGTTGCAGGATATGGTTAGCCGCATGTCGTAGGGTTTCCAGCCTCCACGTGATCGCTCGGATTCTTGATGTATTTTTTTTACTTTTTATATTTTGTACATGAAAACTTCAAAATTTTAATATATTAATTATTTTTAGAAATTGAATGATTATTGTTTGGATCAATATGAGTGAAGAATGTTTCGATCAATATTTAAATGTAACGAAATTGTATTAACCGTTTTAATTTTTAATATTTTATTTTTTTAAAAAAAATTAATTAGCGATGCATTAGCGACTGAAATTGTATCGCTAATATTTTCAAAATATTATTATTAAATATTGACGCAATGACCTGGCATCGTAATATTTTTTAAAAATTAATTAGCAATGCATTAGCGACTGAAATTGTGTCGCTAATATATCTAAAATATATTATTATTAAATATTGCGATGCAATGACCTGGCATCGCAATATTTTAAAAAAAATTAATTAGCAATGCATTAGCGACTCAAATTGTATCGCTAATATATCTAAAATATTGCGACGCAATGACCTGGCATCGCAATATTTTAAAAAAATTTAATTAGCAACGCATTAGCGACTCAAATTGCGTCGCTACTATATCTAAAATATTATTATTAAATATTGCGACGCAACTAAATGCATCGCAATATTGCGACGCAATTGAATGCGTCGCAATATTTAATAATAATATTAAATATTAAAAATTAGTTTTAAAATTAGCGATGCATTTAGGATGCGTCGCAATATTGCGATGCATTGGTGCGTCGCAGAGAGTCGCTGTAAAGCGACGCAATTGCGACAAATTGAGATTGCGACGATCATCTGAGCGATGCCGTCATTGCGTCGCTATTGCATCGCAATAGCATGTTTAGCGATGCATTTGGGCGTCGCTATATTTTTGTTTCTTGTTGTGATAGTTATCAATATATATAAAAAAAAACCAACCCATGCTTGTGGGCCGTGTAAGTTATAGATTAAGTGCAAGCAAACACTAAACCATTGCACATATATATAGTGCCACTTGAGCCATTGTACACTTTTTCTATGTCACCCATCTAGGCATCGAATATGGAGATCCTTCTTTGTGAGCAATTCATGATCATTTCAATAGTTGAGATATAGTAGTTATGATGCCATTGAAGTAACCTTATTAGATTAGTTGCACGTTATCCAAATATACCATACGTGCAGAAAGTTCATACTTTTCATGCTCGAGTTCATATTTTTCATGCTTGAGTTGATAGATTGTATTCCTCCGTAACATAAGTATCAACTTGGCTTTTGTTGTCTTGTGAATCCCTTTATTATTGTTGTTATATATATATCGTTGTTGCTAAATCTTCTTAATTTGTGACAATTTATTTCCCAGTCACTTGGTAAAGCTTTATGTTCGTTGGCAACTGTGTAGGGTGAGCTGGGTTGGATGATTATGGGATATTACAACAGACTTGAATGGCTAATAATTTGCAAAGAAACTAAATACAGGAGCTAATTTTATTCTCTCAGAAAAATGCTACTAAAAATATTTTTCTAGGAAAAAATATCTGATTTATTTTTGGCTCGTCTAACTTGTTCACATTATGAAGCCGATCTAGCGTTTCGTAAAGTCATTCAAGTTCAATTCCATGTTTATCAACCCAAAGTTTTCCCTAGAACTCTAAAACCAAAGCTGAAATGCCTTGGCTTTAGTCAGAATCACTTTATTATAACTTTAGTATCAATGTTTGAGCTAAAGCTAACTTCTGGACCAAATTTGCTGCACATAAGATTTTTATGCTAATATTTTGCATTTCTTTATTTCTTCAATTATTGAAAACACCTTGGCCAGTTTAGGCTTTGACATCTTTGACACTTTCTTTTCTAAAAAAATATAATTAGAAATAAAATTTTTGTTCACTTTTTTATATTTCTAACAGCAAAAATATGTTTAGTAGTCACTTGACTTTTTATCTTTTATAATTCTGATAATAGAAATATATTTGATAGTTACAGTTTTTTTTATATCTTTTACAGCATGAGAACGGCTGTTTAGAGAATGGAACCACATTTCGATTTCAAGCATATGTTTGGAAAGAATTATAATTTGATTCTGATTCCATCTGTAATCTTAATCCTATATTAAGATGGATTTGGAACCAAACCTGCCATTTAGGATTACAAATCTATTCAGCCAACTATAATGCATCCTATAAATATAATATTATATTTAATATCATAATATAATGTTATACATTATATATATAATAGTACTATTACTAAATTATATTTAATAATATATAATAATATTATATATATCATTGTAATATACTATTAATATTATATAATATTATTCATATATACACAAAACAATAAACCAAATAGGATGTTACTTTTCCAAAAAATTATCTTAATTTAAAAAAGTGAAAGTGAAAAAAATTTTACTTCCATTTTTTCGTAAATAATGAAAATTACTTTTAAAAATAAAAATAAACACAATATAACCAAACACATTTTTGCTTTAGTTTTGTGTTTCTACTTTTAAAATAAAAAATAAGAAATAAAAGTGATACTAAACGGGCACTTAGGCTTAAATTTTTATGTTTTGTAGGAAAAACTGGTAGTACTGCAATGTTAGATTTTTTAATAGGAAGGAAAATAATATTTTTAATAAATATGAAGGAAAATAAATTTCTGTTGTTGTTTCAAAAAGCATTTTTATGCTTTATATAGAAACAAATATATGTATATATGTATGTGTATAATATTGTCCTAAAGCCTCTTTAGAACTAAAAGTCATTAAAAGTAAAATCCATGACAACTTGTATTTAGAAAAGAATTGGACTAATCCTAGATGGATTGAAAGCAATTAGCTTCAGTTTGACAACTAATATGTTGTCTAGAGAATAACTAATATGTTGACAGCTTGAAAGCTGAGATGACGCCTAGTGCTATTACTCGAGAAAATGGATGCACCATCATCCGAATGGCATTTAACCTCTTATTTTGGCAATAAAACTAATGTCCAATATTCAAAATCAACCCACTACAAGTAGCTTTTCCTTCCAATAAATATAGCCAACTGTTAATTCTACTATAATTAAGATAATTAAATATAGTAATAACCTAAACTTGAAACTAACTTTTTATAAACCTCCTATAGCAAGCCAATTCTTCCTTTCATTTGTCTTCCATTAAGATTTGAGTTTGATTTGGATAAAAAGCATGTAAGAGATAGTTGTGAAAAAATATTAAAGCCTAGCTAGGAGCATAAATGAGCGACTTGAGCTTCTTAAAGAGTTCAAGAAGTAAAGTTTTGTTGAGAAGCATCCATAAATAAGTCAAAGAGCTTGAGTAGCATATAGTAGAATAGTCGTCGTGATATGCAGATAGATATGCATTATCAAGCTTACATTGATCACAATATACAATATAATGTGGATCATCGATTTTATTTCCGATAGAGCATGATACCTTTCTTTTATGGATTATCGTGAGAATATGTTAATTTAGTGGGATTTTTTTTTATGGAGATATTACATTAATGGACATTAGCAAGGAGTATGGATGATTGAAGTTCTTAAGTTGTTTTGAAATTTATTTACAAATTATTAGATTTCAGATTATAAATTCCAATGTGTTTTTGGTAAATGATTTTGTAAAATATGATAATATGTCCAACAATCATATGTCGTAGGAAGAAACTAAAAAAAGGAAAAATTATTTCTAAAAATAAGTTACTTCTAAGGATCAAATCAGTATCATCGATAATAGTGCTTCCACATAAGCTGGACAAATATCAATTTCCATGCAAAATAGTATTGTGCAAATTCCTAGAATAAATTAGACAATGATAATACTTGGTTAGCAATAAACATAAGTTAATTATGGACAAATTTTCATTGAATTTACCACTTTGTGACAAAAAAAAAATTGCTAGCAATAGTTACTAGTTGAAAGAAATCAAGATTAATGATCAAGACCTAGAGAATGTTATAAGGAAGTTTATTATTATTAGATATCTTTTTAATGCTTACTTTTGATGATGCAGAGAAAATTTACACCATATGATTGTGGGAATCTCTTTTAATGCTTCATATTGGTTGGCTGCTAGAGCTTAGCCACATGGCTATTCAAAATGGAGATGAAAGATACATGGTAGTCTTGAGCAAATATTTTTTCAAATCTTGTACAAATATTTATCAAGCCTTGAGCAAATATTTTACTAAATGGTAATCTTGAGCAAATAGTTTAGCAAATCTTTTTCAGCATAGCACCATAATTTCTTATTCCTTATATATAGACCAAGAATGCATGATTATCTTCTAGACCCAATTTCAAACCAATAAAGAGTTGGAAGAAAATGGGTTTAACTTTGCACTTCATTCATGATTTTGGTGGCTCCTCTTGCTACTTTCCTTGGACATGATTTCTATAACGAATAGATCTCATAATTTTAGATAGCTAATTGCGTTAATATTCAATTTGCTCTTTTTTAATATTAATTTTGAAAAAATGGTAGCAACATGCATAAGAATTGCCAACTTAAAAGAATATAAACAAGAGATTCGTTATGTCCTCAACCTAAATTTTGTCCACGTGCTTATATAATAACTTGACAAAAAAAATAGAGAAAAACAAAGACATGCCTTTGAGAGAATTGCCATTACCAATTTTACCATCTCACATAAGCTTAAAAAAAATGCATCACTACTATCATCACATATGGAGACAAGCCTTTAGAGAATCTATTAGTATCGCTTGTAGCGTGATGAGCATGACCTACAAAAGGATACTTTGTTACTACTACTCAATGATGAAAACAAGCCTCCAAAGGATATGCATTACCAATATTATCACCCTATGATGGGCATAGACTTGAAAGAATGCATTGTTAGCATCAAGGCAGCTAGACTCTAAAGAGTCAATAGTTATTATCATCATAAAATGGAGATAAGCCTCTGAAGGATCAACTGTTACTATCATCTCATGATGGAGATAAGTCTTCAAATGACCAACCACTACCACAATACATGATGAACATAAGCTTCAGAAGGAACTGGCTTTGTCAAATTTATCACCCATGATAGAGATCAGCATCCTAAGGATTCTCTACGCTATGATAGCAACAAGTTTTCAAAGGATCAGCTATTATTTTTTTCTCATGGTAGAGACAAACCTCTAAAGGATCCATCATTACCAACTTTACCTTCCAACGATGGTCATAGGCCATTGAAGGATGCATCATTACCATCACCTCTGTTGCAAAAAAACCTTCAAACAATAAGTATAGCCCTCAAAAAATGCATTGTTACCATCCCTCCCCCCTATAATGATGGAGATGAGCCTTTGAAGTATCAACCATCACTATCACCCTATGATGGAGATAAGCCTCCGAAGAATCCATCATTACTAACTTTACTACTCATGATAAGTGTAGGCCTCAAAAGGATGTATCATTACTATCATTTATGATCGAAATAAGCCCTCCAAAAAATCCACATTATTACCACCTTATGATAGAAATAAACCTACAAATGTTTCATCATTATTGTCACTCTATGATGAGATAAGGCTATGAAGGATCCACCATTACTAACCTTACCTCCCCATGATGGTTTGGGCCTCAAAAAGATGTATCCTTTCAGCTAATTCATGTAGAGATAAGCCTCCAAAGGATCAATCTTTACTACTTCATGACATGATAATGGGCATAATTCAAAAGGATGCATCGTTACCATCACTTTGTTATGAAAACAACCCTTCAAAGGATCCTTCGTAAGTAGCTTTACCTCCCTATATAGACATGAATTTTAAAAGAATGCATCGTTACCACCATCCTATGATGGAATAAGCCTCCAAAGGATTAATTGTTACCATAATTATCACCCTATAATAAGCATAGGCCTCAAAAGAATGTATTATTATTGTTGTCCCATAATAGAGATAAGATTCAAAGGATATGCCATTATCAACTTTACCACTCATGATGAGCATGAGCCTCAAAGGATGCCCGGATGCCACCACTCCACGATGGTGATAAGCTTCCAAAGGATTTGTCATTACCAATTTTACTTTTCCATCATGAACATGAGCCTCAAAAAGATGCATTATTGATACTACTTCATGATGGAAATAAGCATCCTAAGGATCCATCGTTACTTCCTCAAAATGGAGACAAGTCCCTAAAGAATCCATCATTGCCCCCACATTAAGGCAAATCTTAGAGGCTAGTAGGGCATGATGTGTGATTTCCACAACCGATGATCTACTACTATATGAATATTCTTTTTAGCAACATTTGTTTATGAATAAACAATTTATGATTTGAATTTTCTTAAGCTAGTATCTGGCATTACCATGGAACATTATATATAGGAATAAGACAATAGATTTGACTTCCATCGTAATGTTATCATGCATAAGTCAAAAAATGAATGATAAAAAAATTATGATGACAATGATAAGGCATTGTGTTGTTTTAACCTTTTGTATAAATATGATTCTTTTTTGCAAGTAGATGGAAATAAATAGACTAAATAGTTTCAAATTCATCATATGAATTTATAAATGAACTTGCTCAAGAATATAGACGAAGTAGTTTTAAGGATAATATGCACATTTTGAAACTTATTTGTATATTTAAAATTAAGTACCAAAATTCTTTGGACCACTAAACAAGAATCATGGATGGATACAATCTAAAGGATGGTAATGGTTCAAACAAACACTTCTGAGAAATGAATAGGTGGTAGCATTTCCAACATGAGTCAAGTGCATGCATTGAGAAGCATAAAATATCTGATGCCCTAATGTTGATGCTCATATCATGGACCATGCATCTCAGACATTAGTGATCTATGGCGAGTGAATGCAATTTGTATAATGAAGAATGTCAATAATAACTAGATCTTTTTTGCTAATTGATCTTTTTCATTCTAGAGATGAATTGAAAAATTATGCTATATAGTTTGCTAGCCTTTAAGTTAAGGTTATTGAGAAAACTTGCATATAACAGTAGCATAAAAATAAATAGCAACAAGAAAAGAGAAAAAAATCTATTTATAGTTTTAACACTCTTTTAGCATTAATATAGTATTTTTTATCCACTAGGCAAAAGTATCTTTGTCATATTGAACTAAAATACCTATCGTCGTCATTTCTCCGTAGTCTTATGATGAAGCTCACCTAAATTTTAGATATCTATTGGATAAACCCATAGGAATTGGCTCTAAATTTTCAATAGATAGTTTTACTAAAAGTTTTACATATATTTAATTAAAATATAAAAGCACATACCATGAAATAGATAGCGTCTCTCATCTTAAGAGCTTTCATTATAACAGTGAAGACTTTACCTTAAATGCTTGCTTAAATCTGCATAACAAGCTTCGAACCGGTAAACTATTGGTTAAAACATGAGTGCCAAAGGTAGACCATTGAAAATTTTAGATTCAAATGTAGACCTAGTAAAAGAGTATTTGAGCTAATCCCAATAATTTACATGCTATACATATTTTATACTGGAACAATGAGTTACTAGCAACTCTATAATCATGTCAAACAATAACTTTTAGAACCATCAACAATCAAGTTGCTTTGCAAACTGTGCTCCAAATAAATCCAATTGAAACAACATATCATTAGGCCATGCACCAAATTAATTTCACTCATGAGACTCTCAAATATGATGCCATGTATATAATACCAAGATTTACAATTATATAGAGAGTTTTATACACTATCTAATAGTACGTAAAATGATACAATCACTTGCTTAAATAAATCAGTCAAACCAGGACCACCATGAACATCTAACACAAAGATATTTGCAAGAAAGATAATTGTTGAAGAAAAAAAAATTGGATAGAGAACCAAAAACTTTTATTAATAAAATAATTATGGCAAAAATCATGACCAGAAGCCAACACAATTTTTCCTCCTTTATCACTAGGTTTAATACACCAATGAATCCCGAGACATTTGATAGAGCATTCAATGTCTATCGTACATGAACCAATAAATTAACAATAACCTATAAATTGCACGAATCTTGTGAATTGAATCATTCCATGGGCTTCTGCTTGGCTTTTAATGCGAGGTATTAATACGACAATTGTGGCATAGGGTGGGGAGAGGCTTTTAACTAGTACGGAGGCTCCGCTTACGCAATTGCTATGAACCCATCTGGGTTATTGTCTAGTGGGCTGCTTCTGATATCAAATCTTATGATTCTAATAAATACACACGAAATGCCTAGATTTTAGGGATGCATTAAATTTAGATCTTAATCAAGGACACAACAAGGTCCATTTGTGTGACCTCTAGTTATTGTCTTTTTGTTGGATTTGTAACGATCAATGTTTTAAAAATTGGATCGGACAATGGCTTAACATTTGGATCACAGATCGATCGGATGAATCAGTTTGATCGGGACCGAATAATTTATAATTAAATTTTAATTTAATTATATAAATAATAAAATATAAATATAATTTAAATAAAAAATTAAAAAATTTAAAATCAGATTGAATCGGTTGAAATTCGGTCGGTTCAATGAGTTTTGTTGGTTTTTATCGAATCATATAAAAGTCAACTTTAATAATAAAATTAGATCGAACTGATGATCGATTTTTGATTGGACCGATTGGATCGTCCGATCCGATCCGATTTTCAAAACATTGGTAATGATCCCAGTGCTCTAGCTTATAAGTTACAGCCAGCCCTTTACTACTTACTCCTTGGGAACCAAGAAAATTAAGTACTGTTTTCTAATATTGACAAGTTAGTCGAGGATTTGTTTTCTAAAATGTAGTTTAGGCCATCAACTTAATATTTGCCTTTTGATGGCTCACAGTTACACTGTCCAGTGGTTGCTATCGGTCACAGCCAATTGCATGTTAAAGTCTATAACATGCAGGGATCGCAATGGTTCATCCATCCAGAATTAAAAAAAAAAATAATTTAATTTGATCTTTGTCTCTTTCAATCCTATCCTAACCTAACCTTTCTTAACCCAAACCGATTTTCTTTTGTGCTAAATTCATTTAGTGAAGTTGTATTAAGCCATGTTAATCATGTTTGATCAAATTGAATAGAAAACTTGAGACAATGGAAATGTGTTAGATATTTCTATTAAATTAGTTCATACTTCCAATAATGCATCTACACTTTGCTAAAATTAAAAGCATAATTATATAAGACATACGTTAACGCCAAGACTTCTTCTCGATCGTCGGTAAGCTTCGATCATCATCTTCGATGGAATAAGAATTTTTCAATGGGCTTCTTACGATCAAAAAATGTAAGAAATCTTTGGGCCGAGAATTTCGGTGAGGATACTTTGACGCTCAAGTTAGTGTTCTGTACAACAACCATAAAGCTCTTTTGTGAGCATGTATATCCTCTTATTTGGTCGAAGGTTTTTTTAACCCATTTATGGGGGTTTGTATAACTCGCAGTATAACTGAGTGCCAGTGTTTGCTTCATGGGACCAAGGTGGCCGTAATTATCGGCATGATTCATTGGAGCAAGATAATCGTAATCGTTGGTAGAATTTATTGGGCCAAGGTGCCATAATCGTTGGCAGGATTTACCAAGCCAGAATGATCATAACCATTAGCAGGATTTGTTCCCTATATTCAGTAGCAAAAATGACAATTTTTTTTATTATAATTCAGGATCATTGCAGGATTCTTCTGTAAACCATCATAAGTGGAATCGAATGGATGTTCTATCCAAATGATCAATTGAAGATCCTCTTGTGATATGGTCATGACCGTTAAAAGGGTATTACTTCATTAGTCCCACCAACATAAGAGCAATTAATAGGAAATATGAATATTAATTAAAAACATAAATATAACTTCTTTTATTTATATTTCAAGCGGATCAAATTGAGGCTTGGCTAGGATCATCTTTTAATTCCAAGCCCGACCTTACCCTATGCATGTGTGCCATGTTTGCATTTTACTTTCGCTTTTAACATTCCACTTAACGTCTTTACAAGCAATGTGATTGATAGGACATGTGAATGGTTGTCATTCATCACGACTGGAGGGCACGGTTGTGGACTTTGGTGCTATTTATTGAACTTTATTTTTTTTATTTTCTTGGATGTTGCGTATAGAGCTTTGAATCCAACCTGCCTGCGTACACTTCGCTTCTCTCTCATCTGTCCTCTTTAAAAATACACAAGGCCAGTCTCGGGATTTTCGTTCGAATTTTCTAAGAAAAATTTTTGTACACCATTTCTGATACAGCAAATTTTATTTATTTTTATTGATTCAATATGATAAAGTAAAACAAATAGTAGAATATGATCTTAAATATTAAGTGTAATATATATAATATTTATTTAATTTTTTTAAAAAAATTTATATATAAATTAAAGATGATACAATGCATGTTTTCTAATGAGTATCATAATTTTATAATTATGGTATCGTAAATTTACAAGTAGGATGTCGTAAATTTTTTTAGCTTTCTGAATGGATATCGTAATTTTATAACTATGATGTCATAATTTTACAACTAGGGTATCGTAATTTTTTCGATCGAAATATCGTAAAGCTTTGCCTTAATATTTTTTAAATAAGTATTATAATTTTATAATTACGATGTCATAAATTTATAACTCGAGTGTTATAAATTTTTTTTTTAACTTTTTGAATGAGTGTTGTAATTTTATAATTACGGTGTTATAATGTTACAACTGAGGTATCATAATTTTTTTTTTGACTAAAATGTCATAAAGCTTTGCCTTAATGTTTTTGAATAGGTATCGTAATTTTATAACTACGGTGTCGTAAATTTACAACTGGAGTATCATTTTTTTTTTACTTTCTGAATGGGTATCGTAATTTTATAACTACGGTATCGTGATTTTACAATAAAGATATCTTAATATTTTTTAAAAGCATGCCATCTTATTAGGAATAGCGTATCACTTAAAAATAAAAAAATAAATAAAAATTAGGTGCACTTTGCTGAGTATGAATACTATCGTTTTTTTATTTATTTCTTAAAATTTTTTAATCTAGTCAATCTTTACATAAGTTTAAGAAATAGATAGAGATAAATTGGGGTGCATCAATCATGCTGCATCTAAATTTTATCTAAAATTTTTTTATAAAATGTGGGTTCTTGAAAACGCTTCAATTTTGATCATTGGTAGCGTTCTTCACCAGGTTACTAACCTTTTGAACTATGAATGTCACGGTATAAAGCCCTATTTGGCAAAATTTTAGAGCGTTAATTAAAAGTGCTTTCGAGAGGGCAGAAGTATTTTTTTAAAATTTTAAAATGTTTGATAATAATTTTCTTCAAAAGTTAAAAAAAAAATTTAAGAAATGCTTCTTTAATCAAATGCTTTACATGATATATGTAAATTTATTTTCATTGAATTAAAGATAGCAATTTTTAAAAAGAAAGATAACCATATTTAATATAATAATAATAATAATAATAATAATAATAATAATAATAATAATAATAATAATAATAATAATAATAATAATATAGTAAAATATTATTATTGATTTTATGATAATATAGTGTTATTATGGCTAATATATAATTATATAATATGTTATCGTATATTAGAACAAAAAATAATATTATTGTATAATTTAATAATATAATTATTATACAAGAATAAATGTTATATAATATTATATAAATATTATACATATATAATAAAAGATATTATAATATTTATATCATTATAATATTTATTATTACATTACAATACATTATAGTTATGTCCAGCTCGTCATTTTATGTTAGTAGCATATATACTTTTCTAATTTGATCACTAAAGCAACTTGTATATTTATATAATACTTTAAATATTGTAGTTATCAATAGTAAAGAATTTTTTATTAAAAGTTCTGCTAATGCTAAAAGCTATACTATACTAACAAAAATACTATTATCTATATACCAAATAGAGTAAAACAAAAATAATGAAAAAGTTTCAATATTAAAGAAAAAAAGATTTCTAAGAATTTAAACATCTTATTCTCTACCAAGGAGAAAAAGAAACAAACCAGTATCAAAAGTTTTTGCGGGGCACTTATTTATGTGGCTGTGTATGCATATAGATAACATGCAAACAACTGTTTAACTGTTTTGAATGCATCCATTAAAATAAAATTGCATTTCTTTCTTGTATAAAATAATAACACCTATATATATTCATATAAATAAATTAAGGTGAATGAACTCTAAATTTTTATTAAACTTTTAGTTATCTTTAGTTTAAGGGAATCTATATTTGCACCGCTCTCGATGCATTCCTTCTGATTAAAAAAAAAAATTAAACTATCCTTAATACCCTCATCTCCTTCTTTCCTTTTTTTTTTCAGCACCGATGCCTTCCCCTCTTCTTTCCCCTTTCTAGCATTATCTTTCATCCTTTTTTCCGTCTCATTTCTTTTCCTTTTGGTACCTTTCGTTCATCCTTCTTCTTTTTGCTTCAGTTTCTTCTTACTTTTTGCTCCGATGCCTTCTTTAGCACGAGCATCGGAGCTGATGAGTGAGAAGGAGACCGAGGTCCGAGGAAGGAATGGAGGATGACAGGAAGAAAGAAGGATGAAGGAGAAGAAGGGCATCGGTGTTAAGAAAGAGAAGAGAGAAGATAAGGGTTTAGAAGGAAAGGAGTAAAAGATCATGCTAGAAAAGGAAAAGAAGAGGAAGGACGCCGATGCTGAGAAAAAAAGGGAACGATGCAAAAAGAAAGGGAAGAAGATAGAGATTGAAAAGAAGAGGAATGAAGGATGATATCAAAAAGGAGAAGTATCGATGCTAGAGAAAAAAAAAAAAAAAATGAAAATACTAAAAATAATTTAATTTTTTTAATAAAAAAATATTAAATAATTTGTGCGGTGCAAATAGAAATTTATTTAGCTTAATCATGAACGTTATATTTTGATACATAGAATATAGAATAGCTGATCAATTTTTAAATCTAAAGTTCTGAACCGTGTTCTGACCGTGTTATTTTAAGGATACGGTCTGACGCAATCTAACATTTGCTTTTGCCCCTAATTATAGCAGCCAAATTCACCATGGCAGCCTTCCAGTGGTTGATTATTATATGGAATCTTTATTTTCTTGATTTGATCCATTCATCAGCCCCAACTTTTTTTTTTTCTTGCTTTCCGTACGCTACTCAACCCGAAGAATCCACCCTTCGTTGGGAGGCGTAGCAGATGTTGACCGTTAAATTTCAAGCCTCGAAAAAAATAAAAAATATTTTTTTAAAAAAATGGGGGGTTTTCGAACTCCAACCCACCCCCCCAACCCGGCGATTTGTCTCTTCCGTCTTATCCGGTCGCTTGGCCCAAGAACGCCACCACCCGGTCGCGAGAATCGAAGCGGCGGGAATACCGGGTGGGCCCCACGATCACGCCATTTCGGTACGTTCCTTCAAGTCAACGCGTTGTCGATTCTTTTTCCTCGGTCGTCGGACAGCGTATCCTGTGGGGCGGATCGTTAGATCCTAGCGAGCCACAACGACACCTACGCCTCGGATGACGTCGTAGTCGGGGAACGGCAAGCGTTCACGCGTCAAAGGGCTCGGTGATGCCTCGCACCGTCGGGGGACAAGCATTTAACGGACTTTCTCAAAACAAAAAGGCTTGAATAAAATTCGAGGTCCAGATTTCAGGGACATGCATAGGCTACGAACCAGTAGCCCGGCGCCACAGTCCAGCCTCTTTCTAGCTTGTTTCCACCGCGACTGCTTCTCGTTTTATGGTCAAAACGGTCGCCACAATCTTTGACAAGCACGAGCTCCAACTATGCAGCAATTTTTTTCGCTAAACCTGAGCTCTTTGTGATGACAACTGATCATTAATCTTAAATGTTGAAAAAAAAAAAGCTGCTTAATCTATGTTTCATACTTGATCGGATGATCTATAAAAAGTCTTAAAATCGGAGGGATGCTTCGATGGAGACCTTTCAATGCTCAAGTTAGTAACTAGGATCACAGCTGAGGAAGAGCTCAGATGAGCTTTGGAGAGAAAAATGAGTCCTCAGAAAGAAGAGAGTCCTTTCTGAGTATCAGAGTAGCGAGCATATGAGTTTACGTACCTTGTTCCTGAGTGGACTTACCCTTTTATAGGGGTTGACACCTGCACAACCACGTGGAGTTCCATAAGAAAGGAATGTCCGCGAATTTTGTAGGATTGCGTGTATTTGGGCTGGTTGGTGGGTCCTATCCCATCGAGAGGAAAAAATGATGGTTAGTGAGCTATGTCCCATCAGTCAATGGTGCTGACAGGTAGTTAGGTCCAGTCCCATCAGCGGCGTGACCTGTGGGTAGTTGGGCCTGGGGATGCCAGGCAGCGCGGGTCAGAAGGACGATGGCGTGAATAGTCAGACCGTTCTAGGGCCGACTTGAGACAGCCTTGACCCTCCGGAGGGCGCCGAGGCCGAGCAGGGCCGACTCGGCCAACCTGAAGATGCCAGGTCGGGGCCGACTTGGCCGACTTGGAGTTGCTGGGGCCGAGCGGGCCGACCAGGGAAGGTCTGAGCCGACTTGGAGATGCTGGACGAGCGGGGCTGACCAGGGAAGGTCGGGGCCAACTTGGCCGACTTGAAGATGCCGGGGCCGAGCGGGGCCGACCAGGGAAGGTCGGAGCCGACTTGGCCGACTTGGAGATGCCGGGGTGGGGCCGCCTTAAGATTTTGATTTTACCATAATTGCCCTTGTGGCTACGTCAGCCACATCAGATGCCCCCCGCCCCTGAGCACGAAGGGCCATGCGCCCGCTGCCCTTTGGGCGAGAGGGACATGAAAATTCAAAAGATGATTGCTCTTTAGTGCGCTTTTAATAGCTTGATGAGCTGGTGCATCATCCCGAGGTAGTGTCGCTTCTAAAATCTTCCACAATCATGCGGTAGGTGGGAGCTGACGTTAGCGCCGGACGCCTAGAAGAGGAAGCCTATTAGGGAAATGGAAAAAGGTAAAGGTTATGCCTCGCGATTGGTCGGGGATCACGCTCCTTGGGACGAATCGAGGCGGCACGTCTCGGGCGCAGGCGAGATTTCCAGCGGACAGCTCATGGCGCAATAGGAGAGCACCACGTGGTGGGGCCTCGATTATCGTCGTTCGGAGATGGGGGTATAAAAGCGCCCCAAGGGCCTGAGGAAAGCTTTTACATTGCCATTGTTTTCTTCCAGCTTTTCTTCTCCTGAGTTCTTCTGCGACTTGAGCCATTTTGTCTTCAAATTCCTTTGATTTCTAGGTTAGTTTCATCTTTCATTTTCACCCATGGACCATCATGCCATTAGTGAGGGTAAGAGGCCTGTAGTGGAGTCTTCCCATTCTGATAGCGAAGATCAAACCTCCTTAGCCCATCAGGTTCCTTGTCTGGTTGGCAGAATCGTCATCCGCGATTGACCAACGGTGACCAGGCCTCCGTCCACCCCAGCCTCCCCTATTAGGGCAGTTCCTATGTCCTCCCACCATCCGGGACAACCTCCGGCAGTAAGTTCTGATCCAATAGGTCCATCCGGAATGGCCTCAACCATGACCCCTGAAGACGTCGAGGCCATTAGGGCTAAGTACATGGTCCCCAGCTTCATCCGCTTGTCCGCGCCGGGGCCTAAAGATAGAGTGACCTCCACCTATCCTGGTCGGGTCACTCTATACGAGGAGTTCTTCCGGTGTGGACTGCGCCTTCCTTTTCACCCTTTTTTTTCGAACCTTTTAGATAAGTATAGATTATCATCGGCGTAGTTGACTCCGAATTCGATTTGGATCATCTGTGCCTTTGTCATTCTTTGCTACTTTCAGGAGGCCGGCCAGGGTTGTCACTATTTCGGGCTTTCTACAAGCTCCGCTGCCAAGGTGAGGGGCCTGGTGGGCTTTCATCGCCAGGCCGGGTAGGGCCTTCCCCTTAGGTCTCCCATCCAAAATTAGGGGATGAAAACCCCGCTTCCTTTTTGCCCATGTCGAGGGGTGAGGACCGATTGGATGGAGCCGGACACCAGCTCCAATGATAATGCCACCGTGGGGGAGAGAGATAGGGAACTCTTCACCCAATTGTCCAACTGCCAAATCCCTGGCTACAAGGAACTCCTGTCCGAGGAGAACCTGATAGAAGCCGAGTTGGCCTCGGTGGTTGGTGAGCACGACGTCCGATTCCTTCTATTTCGACTAGAAAACTGCTATACGCTGTTGCTAACGCTTCTCGTTTTTGGATGCAGCGATGAAGTTTTCGTCGATGCATTTGAAGCCGCCTTGAAACAAAAGAGGCCGATGACTGGGGAAGCATCAAGGCCGGCAAAGAAGGCTCGAAGAGGGGAGCGGGTTGGGCCGACCCAAGCCGCTGGAGTCCCCAAGGATCCAATGCCCACGGAGAAGCCGGCCGAGGAAATGCCGGTTGGAGGAGTGGTCCCGAGGCCGGCCGGGACCGGAGTAGAAGAAGGAGAGATTTCGGTCACTACCGAAGCAGCCGTGGTGATCGTGGATCTTGAAGAGGAAGCCCTGCCGCTGCTGATGTGCCCGAGGCGGGGCAGGTTACAGTTGCTGTCAGCCCTCCGGCTACCGCCGAGCCGGAGACGGAGAGGGCTCGCCCAACTGTCGGAGAGAGAGAGCCAGTCGTCAAGAAATCCAATGCTGGGGCGGAGGCGACCAGGGAGTAGAGGGATGGGCTGGAGAGCTCATCCCAACGGTTAGTGCGCCTCCTGACTCGTCCTTGGGTTAAGGGTCCGCAAGAGGGGCCAGCGCGGCCGGCGCCTAGGCTCAACTCAATGACGGATGCTGGGGAAGCCGCCCGTCTTATGTCGAGAGTTCAGACTGCCAGTCCGAGGAGGAGACGCGGGGATTGAGCCACTCCGCGCTTCTGGATATGGTGATGGTTGCCGTTATCCAAGTAATCTTCTGAGTTCTCTCTATTTCCGGACGTACCTTTTGATGCTCCAATCTTTTATGGTTAACATGTTCCCCTTGCTGCAGATGGCCAACGGTGCAATCGGCCTTTGTGAGACGATGGCCCACTCTTCGAACGCGCTCACAAAGGCTATGGGGGGCCGATAGGTACAAGAAGGAGAGCATGGCGTAGTCCCAAAGCCTTGCTCAACTTCATCAGGAGGCCAAGGCCAGGGAGGAGAACCTGGGCGGCCGAATAAGGGAGGTGGAATGCCGGGCCGAAGCCGAGAGTGGCCGGGCATCCGCAGCCGAGGCCAAATTGGAGCTGGTCTCGGATCGGCTGAAGGCCACCGCGGTACAGAATGAAGAGCTGGTCCTCCAGCTTCAATGCACCGAGGAGGAGGCCAGGGCAGCGCGAAATGAGGCTCGGGCTGCTGCGGAGAGAGCAGCCGTCGTGGAGAAGGCGGCGGTTGAGGCGGGCCACGAGAAGGCTGGGGCTGTGGCCTACGCAGATGAGGCCAATGCACGAGCCGAAGAAGCCAAGGGCCGAGCCAGGGAGGCCGGGGCGCAAGCCTAGGAGGCCAAGGCCAGGGCACAGCGAGCTGAGGCCGAGGCGGGGTAGGCCATATGCAACTATAAGGCCTCGCCGGAGTTCGCCAAGGAAGTCTTTGAGGCCAGCCTCGATGCTTACGTCAAGGGCTTTGAGATGTGCAAGGTTAAAGTATCCGCGACCCTCAAGATCGACAGCTCCGAGCTTGAGGAAATCCAGCCCGGGGAGTCCGACGAGGGGCTAGCAGAGGAGGAGGATGAGGAGAAGCCTGGTCCGGGCGAACCCTGAGGGCCTGTCGTTTGTTTTCTTTTTTCTTCATTCTTGTAATCGGCCTCAGGCCGAATTTTGTCCTTCATTTCCATTGTTAATGAAGAAGAGCTTTTTGCAAAAATGCCTTTGTGTTTTGCCTCGTATGTTTCTTCTTTCCTTTGGGAAGAATACTTTATTATGCGACTAACGATAAGACGGATCTCGTACCTGTTGGTGAGAGTGGACCTTTCTTTTGGGATGTTTCCTAACTCTGAGTGTTGCGCATGTTGATAATGTCGTGGCCGAACCATTGTGTTAGGTTGGCCAATGTTGAGATGTGTCTTCGAGGTGTAAGCCGGCCGCGTAGGAGGTTACTTAAGATGCCCTGAGCTGTCGCAGGTCGTTTGAAGGGAGATTCGTCTGCGTTCGAATATTCTAAGGACTTAGAACGACCCGAGGGAAACTTAGCGCCGAGATCAGCTTGAAAATGCTGGGGGCTAAGTGGGGCTTGACTGGGGAAGGTCTGGGCCGATTCGGCTTGACCTTGGAGATCTCGAGGCCGAGTGGGGCCGACCAGGGGTGGTCGGGGCCGACTCGGTAGACTTAGAGACCGTGAGGGTCAGCGAGCTCTTTTAGAAATAACTCGGGGGTTTGTGTGCCGTCCGAGGGGCGACTTTGTGGATACGGAGCCTTTAGGGTCTTAACCATCTCGGGGGCACCTTCGTGCCAGGGCTGAGTGGTGTCCCGTAGGCTGCGATGCCGGCGAGCTTCTTTAGAACTACCTCAGGGGTTTGTGTGCTGCCCGAGGGGCGACTTGACCGGGTACGAAGCTATTAGGGACTTGAACCGATTCGGAGGCATCTCCTAGCCGGACCGAGTGGTGTCTAGTTAGCCGCGATGCCGGTGAGCTCCTTTTGAACCACCTCGGGGTTTGTGTGTCGCCCGAGGGGCGATTCGATCGGGTACAGTGCTGTTAGGTACTTGAATTGACTCGGGAGCATCTCCTAGCCGGACCGAGTGGTGTCCCATTAGCCATGATGCCGATGAGCTCCTTTTGAACCGCCTCGGTGGTTTGTGTGCCACCCAAGGGGTGACTCGATCGGGTACGGAGCTATTAGGAACTTGAATCGACTCGGGGCATCTCCTAGCCGGACCGAGTGGTGTCCCATTAGTCGCGATGCCGGTGAGCTCTTTTTGAACCGTCTCGGGGGTTTGTGTGCCATCCAAGGGGCGACTCGACTGGGTACAGAGCTGTTAGGGACTTGAACCGACTCGAAGGCGTCTCCTAGCCGAACCGAGTGGTATCCCATTAGCCGCGATGCCGGTGAGCTCCTTTCAAACTGTCTCGGGGGTTTGTGTGCCGTCCGAGGGGCGACTCGATCGGGTACGGAGTTGTTAGGGACTTGAACCAACTCGAGGGCATCTCCTAGCCGGACCGAGTGGTGTCCCGTTAGCCGCGATGCCAGTGAGCTCCTTTTGCGAGATCTGGTCCTTGAATGCAAGGGAGAGCAGGCTGTGGCATTGGAAGGGACCCTTTTATTGCTCGTATTCTGGGGGATACATCATTGATAATATCGACGGAGATTATCTGCGTTCCAAGTACGTGGAATGGGTTGTCTGTTGAGCTCTTCTAGTCTGTATGCCCTCCGATGGAGTGTCTCGGTGATACGGTAAGGACCCTCCCAGTTGGGGAACAGTTTGCCCCCCTCCGTAGGCTTATATACCTCAATCTTTCTTAAAACCAGATCTCTATTGTGAAATACCTTGGGACGAACTCGAGTGTTGTAGTACTTGGTTGCCCGCTGACGGAAAGTCGCCATATGCAGCCTTGCCCGGTCATGTGCTTCATCAATAAAGTCCAGGTTGGCTCGTATCAATGTGGAATTGTCTTCCTCGTTGAAGGACTCCATGCGCGGACTGGGCAGTCCGATCTCAACAGGGATGACGGCTTCAGATCCGAAGATGAGACTGAAGGGAGTTTCGCCCGTTGGGGCTCTGGGGGTCGTGTGGTAATCCCATATCACGTTGGGGAGCTCCTCTACCCATCGACCCTTTGATCTATCTAGCCGAGTCCTAAGCCCTCTGAGAATGGTGCGGTTCATGACTTCGGCCTCCCCGTTGGTCTGGGGGTGGCCGACAGAGGTGAATCGATGGTGAGTGCCTAACTCGCCACCGAAAGTCTTGAATGCTTCATTGTTGAACTGGTGATCGTTGTCCGTAACAAGGGTGTGTGGTAGGCCAAAGCGATATATAATCAACTTCCAGAAGAAGGCTTTGACTTTACTCTCGGTGATCTTAGCCATCGCCTCGACCTCGACCCACTTGGTGAAATAGTCGATAGCTACTAGCAAGAATCTCCGCTGTCTTGAGGCTGGGGGGATTGGCCGAAGGATGTCCATTCTCCACTGGGCGAAGGGCTAGGGGGCTGAGAGCGGGTTGAGCAGGGTAGACGGTTGATGTTGGATGTGTGTGTGGCACTGGCAACCATCGCACTTCTGAACTAGTTTGGCAGCGTCCTCCCTCATGGTAAGCCAGAAGTATCCCTGCCGAAGGGCCTTCTGGGCCAAGGACCTGCCCCCCAAGTGATTTCTGCAGATGCTTTCATGGATTTCTCTAAGGATGTAGTCGGCATCGGTAGGTCCTACACATCTGAGCAGAGGGTAGGAGAATGACCTCCTGTATAGATGTTCGTCTAGGAGGACGAATTGGAAGCCCTCCACTTGAGCAGCTTAGCTTCATTGCGATCATCGGGGAGGGTGCCGTCAGTGAGATAGCGGACGTAGGCATCCATCCATGTAGGCTTTTGGGTGAGCGGGAGGACTTCCTCGCCATCTTCTATGCTGGACCTTTCTAAGTACTCAATGTAGGCGTCTCTTGCGATGCCGTCGGCGGTGGTAGCCAGGCAGGAAAGAATGTCGGCCTTGGCATTCTCACTCCGAGAAATGTAACTGATGCTGAAATAAGCTAACGGAGAGACCAAGAGCCGAACCTTGCCCAGGTATTGAGTCATAGCAGGGTCACACGCATCGTACTCTCTGTTGATTTGTTCGAAGATGAGTTGCGAGTCGGTGAAAACTCTGAGACGCCTTATTCCAAATTCTTGGGCCAGCCTTAATCCTGCCAGCAGGGCCTCATACTCAGCTTGGTTATTGGTGTCTTTGAATAGAAACCGCAGGGCGCATTCTGCTTTCTCTCCACTCGGTCCGGTGAAAATGAGACCGGCACCGCTTCCCTGAGAGTTTGACGCACCATCTACATGGAGGATCCAGGTTTCTCCATCATCACTCGGCTCAGGCTCGTGCCGTTCCACGGAAACCTCCCTGGTCTCCTCATTTGCCCAAGTGCACTCGACTAGGAAATCGGCCAGGACTTGGGACTTCAAGGCCGGCCGTGCTTAGAAGGAGAGGTCAAACTCTCCTAGCTTGATGGCCCACTTGGCAAGTCGGCCTGAGGTGTTTGGATGAGCCGGATGGCTCGGAGGGGCTGGTCTGTGAGCACTACAATGGGATGGGCTTGAAAATAAGGACGAGATGCCAAGTGAAGACGATCAGAGCGAAGATGATTTTTTCTGTCTTGGAGTACCTGACTTCTACGTCGTGGAGCACCTTGGTCACGTAATAAATGGGTCTCTGGGTTCCATCAGCGTCGAGACACACCAAGACTGAGCTAACAGACTCCAAAGAAGTAGCTAGGTAGAGGAAGAGACTCTCCCCGTCCCTTGGTTTGGATAGGAGCAGAGGAGAAGACAGAAACACCTTCAGGACATCGAAAGCTTTCTGGCTGTCGTCTGTCCACTCGAAGCTGTTTACTTTCCACAGGGCCTTGAAGAAGGGCAAGCACCTCTCGGCTGATTTGGAGAGGAAACAACTTAAAGATGCCACCCTCTCTGTTAGTTGTTGTACTTTCTTCTTGTTGGATGGTGGTCTCATGTCGAGGATGGTGCTAATTTTCTCTGGGTTCGCTTCGATCCCCCACTGAGTCACAATAAAACCCAGGAACTTGCCTGCCGTAACTCCGAAGGCGCATTTTTTGGGATTCAGCTTGACCTGGAAGTGGCAGAGGTTGCTGAAAGTTTCCTCTAGATTAGAGACATGATTAGAAGCGCGGATGCTCTTGGTCAGCATGTCATCCACGTAGACTTCCATGTTCCGACCTAGCTGATCCTGAAACTATTAGGAATTGTATCCTAAAGCCAATCATTTGATGATTGTGCTAATGTAAATTGTATATAAATTGATATAATAAAAGTTATTTGGCAGTTTATTCATTACAAGAACATCTTCTTAATACTCCTGATTGTAATGAAGCCCTCAGGATCTTCCTTCACGATAAAGGAGGATTTATCTTTGAAAGTCCTTAAAAGAGTTTGCGACCAAATGATATACTATGACAGGGCTATAGTACTATCAATTATAGGACGTTGTATATCATATTTGTTGGTTGTCCTCTTAACCAAGGAGTGTAGAGACACTAGTATGACATACAGGTGGAAGTGTAGGAGTATATTTCACCGAACGTGACTTATTTTCGGATACTATACTATCAAGAGTTAATCCAAGAAGATATAGGTATAAGTATCCTTCAGACCTGAAGATCACAACCAGTGGCTTACAAGCAACTCATTGTACTTAGGTACCGGACCACCTGGATTTCTAATCCAGCTACGAAAGGTTACTGGGTGCACTCAAGTACTTGTGGTAGTCAGTTGTGGATCAAGATGGAATTTGACCTATCCCGTTAAAAGGAGAAATGCTTGTGTTTCAATTTAGCAAGACCTTGGCCAAGGTACTTAATGTGAAAGTCACATGATCACTAAAGTTGAAATCACTTTATGGATTTGCTATTTAGAGTTGACAGACTCTTAAGCCATCCTTAGCATTTGTGGTCAAGAGGATGAATTATACGGTAACTGTTTCTTAGGGTTCTTGGAGTTTGCTCGGCAACTCTTCGACCTATCCGGACGTCGGGTTCCATTGCTAGATGGGCACATCGATTAGTATAGAAAGTTATTTCTATGCTACTGGCTTAGGTTTGAACCTAGAGAGTCACATGCATAGAAGTTTTCTAGTATGATCTGTTTGCTGATCAACGATTGAGAATCGTATATGATTTAATTAATCAATTTGATTGATTGAATTATCTCAATTGGGTTAAGTACAAGTGAATAAGATTCAATTTGGTTTAAGTCCATTAGAAGGACTAGTCAATATCAAATATGATTTGAAATTAGACTTGATTTGGATTTAAATAGATTCAGGACTAGCCAAATTTGATTTGGACTTGGACCATGATCTATGTGGGTTTAGTCAAATAAATTCAGATCAGATTAAACTATCACTTGAACCCAAGCCTCTCGCATAAGGATCTCATATGATGAGATGGCTAAAATCTCATCTCATGAGAGATTAAATTCTCATGTAGAATTTAATGCCTAACATTAATTTTCACCGAAGGTCGGATTTAGCCACGACTCTTTGGTTTTCACCAAACGTCGGATTTAGCCACGTCTCTTTGGTTTTCACTTAACGTCGGATTTAGCCACGTCTCTTTGGTTTTCACTGAATGTTGGAATTAAACCAAGCGCCGCGCCTTCGGCATCTCTTCGCTTTTACCAAATGACAAAATTCTTAATGTCAGAATTCAATGTTAAGGCTAAATTGTGACTATAAATAGAGGGCATTCCCTCACCAGAAAATACAGAACAACAATACACGATATGTCATGGATTGTAATTCTAAAAAGGTTAGGAAAAAAAAATCCTGGTGATTCTGGTGTTAGCAGAAGCGTGGTGGATCTTAGAGGAAGATTCAAGTGGAAGAATTCAAGATCAGCAAAGCTGTTTTTCCGCGAGCTAGCACTTCCAGAAATCTGATCATTCGGGACTTCGCGTGGACGATACTAGAGGCCGGACGATTGAACAGCTGCAGAGCAATAAGGATTTACCTACTATTCTTAAGGTAAGCGATTTGATCCCTAGATCTTAAGGCAGGCTTCAAGATAAGTAGTATGACTAGTCATCTTGAAGATCAAGATATGATCTTGATATTTTATTTATATGCATATTTGGATCAATCGATCCTATATACAAGGCAAAGATATGATCTTGATGCATGTTAGATAGATTAGTATGTAATCTTTAAAATTCCGCATTGATAATTGTTATCAAATTTTTAAAATATGCATGCCTCGGGGATTGTTTCTCCCTACAGAAACACCCTGTTCATCAATCTTTGATAGGTCGCCCCCGCATTCTTGAGACCGAAGGGCATTACTTTGTAGCAATAAATCCCCTTTTCTGTCACAAAGGATATGTGCTCTTCATCACTGGGGTCCATCCTTATCTGATTATATCCGGAGAAGGCATCCATGAAGCTGAGGAGCTCGTGACCGGAGGTGGAATCTACTAGCTGGTCTATCCTTGGCAGGGGAAAACTGTCATTTGGACACGCCTTGTTGAGGTCGGTGAAGTCGATGCAAATTCTTTAGCTCCCATTTGCCTTTCGCACCATGACCACGTTGTCAACCAGCTAGGGTATTGCGCCTCTCGGATGTGGCCGACACTGAGCAGTTTGTTAACCTCCTCATCAATGGCCTTTTGTCGCTTGGGAGCGAAGCTCCTCTTCCTCTGGCGGATTGGACGGTGCTTCGGATCGATGTTGAGCTTGTGGGTGATTACTTCTGGAGGGATGCCGGGCATGTCAGACGCTGACCAAGCAAAAACATCTGAGTTGGCCCACAAGAAGGTTAGGAGGCGATCACGATCCTCCGGGAGGAGGAGTCCGCCGATATGCACGGTCTTCGCCGGATCATCCTCAAGGGGAAAGGTTAGGAGGTGCTCGGTCGGCTTCCCTCTCCTATCGGACTCCCTGAGGTCAGGTGCTTCTGGGACCGGCTCGACCTCCAAGGAGCTTGACGCCGTGTGATAGTAGGGCAGAACTAAACCGATCTCGCCTTTCATCTCTCCAACACCTCCGCTAGTAGGGAACTGCACCAGCAGGCATCGGGTGGAGATAATCGCATCCAATAGATTTAAGCCTGGGTGCCCGAGAATGACGTTGTACGCCAAGGGGACCCGCACAACCAAGAACTTCATGATCACTGTGCTTTGGCATGGCGGTGTTCCGGCTGTCACAGGCAAAGATATCTCGCCCTCAACCCTTACCGAATCTCCGGTGAATCCGACCAAAGGGGTTGCCACAGGCTGAAGAGAGTCTAGAGATAATCTCATCTGAACAAAAGCGTCATAAGTGAGGATGTTAGCTGAGCTGCCACTATCAACCAATATCCTTTTATAGGGTGCTTGGCGATCGTCATAGAGACGGCGATGCCTTCATTATTTACATTCTCAAAATTCACTGGTCCCCCTCCGATAACTACATTACCCGGCGCGTCCTCCCCTCTTGGCCACTTGGATGAGGAAGCTGCTCCCCAAGACACCATTATAACTGTCCGCTCCGTGGGGGTGTGTCGATAGCAGCCTGAGCAAGCGGGGGTCCCATGAGTGCCGACAACGGTTGTGGCGCCTTCTGGACATATTTGCCGAGGTAGCCCCTCTGGATGAGCTCCTCAATGGCGTACTTCAAGCTGAAGAAGCTGTCGGTGTCGTGCTCGTAATCTTGATGGAATCGGCAATAACGGCTCTTGTCGCGGGAGGACCTTTCTTTGTAGGAGGAGGGCACTGGAGATAAGGCTCGCCCTCGATTTTCATTAGGATGTGGGATCGAGGGGTGAGGAGAGGCGTGAGCTTGCTCTCATCGGGGACGGGGCTTCGAGGCCTGTTGTCGGATCGGCGAGGCAGATCGGGCCGCCGGTGGCAAGGGGGGACGCTCGGCTCGGGGCGAGCAGGCTTGCGGCTGGAGCTCCTTGATGATTCTCGGTTGGTGAGGTTAGCCTCATCCGTGCGGATGTACTTCTGAGCTCGGAGGAGAAGGTCGGAGTAGGAACCCGGGGGCTTCTTGTCTAGAAAGAAGGTGAAGCGGGATGGGAGGAGTCCCCGCTTCAGCGCCAGCGTTGCCACCGCATCGTCGAGGTGGTAAACTTCGAGGGCGGTGGTCTTGAACTAGGACACAAGTCCCGCAGTGATTTCCCCTCCTTCTGACGCACGGAGAAGAGGCTGTCCGCGACCCTTGGGATCCACCGACAGGCATCAAAATGCATCAGAAAAGCCCTTTCCAGCTCTCAAAAAGAGTCGATGCTGTGGGGGGACAGGCGCTAGTGCCAAGCGCGAGCAGCCTTCCGCAGAGTAGCAGGGAAAGCTTTGCAGAGAAGGGCATCTGAGGTACCCTGAACTTGCATCATGGCCTTGTAGCTCTCGAGGTGGTCGAGAGGATCCATCGTACCATCATACGGATCTATCTAGGGGAATCAGAATCTAGAGGGGACGGGCTCCTCCAGTATCCGGCGAGTATAAGGAGGACGGGTGTCATATTCTCCTCCGGTTGATTGTTGATTTTCTGGCGAGCCCATCTAGACGATGGTTATACTCGTCCAGGCATTCCTCCGCCTGGCGGTTGATTGTTGGGGCCCTCCGAGATGGCTCGGAGGATGAAGAAGAGGAAGATGAAGAAGAAGGAGAAGGACGCGGAAGATGGGATTTCCGCTTAGTTCCTCAGGCGGTGTGGCTCTGGAGGAAACTTGCTCGGGCCACAATTTGAAGATCGCGGCCGCTTGAGGGGCTCACGGCGAGGCTTCCTTGGGGAAGCCCGGCGACGACCGGCCTCTCATTGAGGAGAACCTCCCCTTACAGACTATTGACTGGTAGGGGGAGTGGTCTGATGCTGGGTGGCCACAACTGCTGCTGCTGAAGTCCGTGGACCATGGCGGTGAGGGTCTAGACTTGCCGAGTGAGGGTTGCTAGCTTCTCTGCAGCCTGGGCAGCCGTCTCTGGTTGAGGGGAAGCAATGGGAGGATCAGCGGCAGGAAGGTTGGTCTCCTACTGCCTAGCTGGGGGAAGATGCCCCCCAGGGTGACTGACTGAAGCATCCTGAGCTCGTGTCATCACCATTGTTGGGAGAGGGAGAGAAAAGAGAAGTATACTGTAGGGTTTGTGCCTTCTTTGCTTTCCACCCCCCTTCCTGGCGCGCCAATCTGATGATGCCTGATCACTGATCTTGAACGTCGGAAGAAGAGAGCTGCTTAATCACAGTCCCATGTCTGATCGGATGGCCTACAAAAAGTCACGACCAGTGGGGTGCTCCGGTGGGAACCCTCTGACACTCAAGTCAGTAACCGGGGTCATAACTGAGGAAGAGCTCAGATGAGCTCTGGGAGAAAAATGAGTCCTCAGAAAGATGGGAGTCCCTTTCTGAGTATCAGGGTAGCGAGCATATGAGTTTGCATACCTTGTTCCTGAGTGGACTTACCCTTTTATAGGGGGTTGACACCTGCATAACCACGTGGAGTTCCGTAAGAAAGGAATGTCCGTGGGGTTTGTGGGGTTGCATGAATTTGGGCTGGTTGATGGGTCCTGTCCCATCGGAGAGGGGAAAACGGCGGATGGTGAGCTATGTCCCATCAATCAGTGGTGCTGATAGGTAGTTAGGTCTAGTCCCATCAGCGGCGTGACCTGTGGGTAGTTGGGCCTGGGGATGCCAGGCGGTGCAGGTCAGAAGGACGGCAGCATGAACAGCCAGGACCATTTTGGGGCCGACTTGAGATAGCCTTGACCCTTCGGAGGGCACCGAGGCCGAGCAGGGCCGACTCGGCCGACCTGAAGATGCCAGGGCGGGGCCGACCAGGGAAGGTTGGGGCCAACTTGGCCAACTTGGAGATGCCGGGGCCGAGCGGGGCCGACCAGGGAAGGTTGGGGCCAACTTGGCCGACTTGGAGATGCCGAGGCCGAGCGGGGCCGACCAGGGAAGTTCGGAGCCGACTTGGCCGACTTGGAGATGCCGGGGCCGAGCGGGGCCGATTAGGGAAGGTCGGGGCCAACTTGGCCGACTTGGAGATGCCGAGGTCGAGCGGGGCCGACCAGGAAAGGTTGGGGCCGACTTGGCCGACTTGGAGATGCCGGGGCCGATCGGGGCTGATCAGGGAAGGTCAGAGCCGACTTGGAAATGCCGAGGCCGAGCGGGGCCGACCAGGAAAGGTCGGGGCCGACTTGGCCGACTTGGAGATGCCGGGGCCCAGCGAGGCCGACTAGGGAAGGTCGGAGCCGACTTGGCCGACTTGGAGATGCGGGCCGAGCAGGACCGACTAGGGAAGGTCGGGGCCGACTTGGCCGACTTGGAGATGTCGGGGCGGGGCCGCCTTAAGATTTTGATTTTGCCATAATTGCCCTCGTGGCTACATCAGCCACATCACTTTGCAAAAATCAATCACTTTTGATACTGATTTTACGCTTGTGAGGTGCAAACAAAAGATTTACAGAAATAATGTTAAAATAAAAAATAATATTTAAAATATTATTAAGACAATTACTTTTTTAAAAATGCCAATATGTTACTTTTAAAAATGATATTCAAAATATCATTTCTAAAAGAGACATTTCGAACGTCGATTTTATCGAAAAACCCTACATCTCCACGTACACCTCTTCTATTTTTTTCTCTTCCCCCTTCCGCTTTTCTCTTCTCCTGACGATGCCTCCTCTTATTTTTTCTTTTCTTCCCTCAACGCTTTTCTTCTCCTCTTGAAAGGGTTTTGTATTGAAAGGAGTTAGAGGTATGGTTCTCCTTCTTGATCACTTTATTTTCTTTTTTATAATACTTATTATGCCATATTTCTTATAGTCTAACAAAGTATACCCAATTTTTTAGTTAGAATTTTTTTATTTGCTTTTATTATTGTTAGAGTTTTTTTGGTTTGTTTGATGATTTGCACTTGTAGATGTAAGAAAGGTTAACTTTAAGTAAAATTTCTTAGATACACATGAAGTTTTTTTAAATTTAACTTTATGTGCAAAAGAGAAATAATTTTTTTTAAGTTTTTGCAAAGGATTTACTTTACTGATCATATGTTTATGGCTTTCATTAATTTTTTTTATTTTAAATATTATAACAGGAATGATGATGAAATTGGAAATGATACGTATTTGTGTATGACTTTCTTGACATCAAATTAAATTTTCTTGTTCAACTCATCTTGGCTGATAACAGCCTAGGAGGCTTGGGTTAGCTTGCCAAAGTACAAAGTTTATATTTGCCAAGGTACGTATCTATTATTTAAATACTAAATACTTTGAAATACATGCATATTTCATTATTAGTTTGTTTGTAGCTAACGAGTAAAAAATTTCTTTGATGAGTAGAAAATTTTTACTTGTGTTAGTTTATGCTTGATGATATAATATATGTATTGATGCATAGTATGTATATTTATTTTGAATACTAATTTTTAGATGAGCATCGAAATTGTTCGATTGCTGCTTTATTGTGATGGATCAGTTGAACATGACCTAAATAGGATACAATATAATCAACCTTCACATAAAAGTTTTAGATTGAGCATGAAAACACGTTAGTTGAGTTGGTCAAGCGGATATATAGTGTGCTCAAAATTTCAGTGCAATGATATATTTTGAGATTGAAGTAGAGATCTACCACATTGCATTAGAAATATGTGCTTCATTCAATCAAGAAGAATGACGATGTGGAGAATATGTTGACATTTTCTTCTAAATTTTTAGATTATCGCTATGTTGAATTATATGTTTTCAAGAAAGATATTTCAGATTCATACAATATTGGTCATACAGAATGTTCAATATAGTTCTTCTATGATCCAGCAGTAGGTTAGGACTCCAGTGAGTTTTTGATAATTAAAGGAGTTATGCCAGTAGTGCAAAGTGTTAATGTGGTAAACAATAAGTTCAATATTGGTAGTCAATGACTTGAGTCAAACGAGAGTACAGATGATGACTATTGGCCTAAACATGACGACTCTAACAAGAGAGAGATGAAGAAGAAGACTCATATGGAGATAATATAGTTCATGAAACGTGTTATAGTTCTATTTCTGTATATAATTCTAGCCATCCAGAAACTATGCCAACTCAAGTGCATGATCATCAAGTCTTTGCACATGGTCAAATATCAAAATTTTATTATGACTTGAATTTGCAGATAGCGATTGTGCTAGTACTCGAAGAGAATTATCCTTTAATTCTTAATTTTGGGATTCGTTAATGACCGAGTTTACTACAAATTATTGTTTACTAGCAAAGATAAACTGAAGAGAGCATACAAAATTTATCATATCAAGAAGCATCATACATATAATGTAGTGAAGTCGAAGAAAGCATTCTGATTTGTCAAATACGCTTCTTCAAGTAATGCCTGAAGTTGTTAATGAAGGTTGCATGCTACAAAGTTGAAAAGGTATGAATTTTTTGAATCATAAGGTACAAGAGGCTGCACTCTTGTTTATTCAATCATATAACTTGGGATCACAAACACATAAGTTTAAGAGGCATGTTGTGAAGGACAGAATGTTATTTATTTAATTTTTGATCAACATCCAGGCATACTAAGTGCCATAGCAGATAACGATCATGAGCTTATTATCGCTACTGTTTGAGACATGTGTATAGTAATTTTAACTTAAGATTTTCAAATGTACAATTAAAAAGAGCTGTATAAAAAGAAGCAAGCAAACATCAGCTTCAAAAGTTTAATTTTCTAATGAAATTAATTAAGAGAGTGAATGTAGAAGCTTGGACTTGGCCATTGAGGTGAAGCTAAAGAAATGGATGTTAGCACATGACAGAGGCCAACTATGGTATTTTAATAGTGTATTGAACGAAGCTAAAAATGTGCTAATTACAGTTTGCATTCAGATAACATTTTATCGTCTTATTAAGTATTTCAATACGAAACGTGCAGAAGCCATCAGATATGTGCAAGAGAATAAAAATAATTTTTTCACTCCTTATATGTCAATTAAGCTTATTGAAGGTCAAGACAAAGATAATGAGCACAGAGTATTTAGATACAACATGCAAAAAGCTACTTATGAAGTTGTTAGAAAAAGGTCAAGTGAAGGTTTCAGGACTGAAAGGAACGTTCAAAATATGTCACTATTGACAAAAATTATTCTTGTGGAAGATGAAAATTTATAAATATTCATGTTCACACGTCTTAGCCATGTGCCAAGAAATTGTTATTGACACAGCCCCATTTGTTGATGAAGCTACACAATTGTCTCCTACATGAATTCATGGGAGTGATGAGTTTAACCCGTTATCCCATAAAGAGTACTGGATGGACACATTCACATGCATTCTTGACACAACCATCTTAGACCGAACAAAAAGGAAAGCCAAAGTCAATACACCTTCATAATGAAATGAATGAGGTGCAACAAGAAGTAAAAGTCATTGTAGTATTTAAAGCAAATGGATCATTTTCAACGCCGTTGTCCTAATCTAAATGTTGGACCTTCATAATTCTAAATCAAGTACTATTGACTTAATGTATGTTTTATGAATAACACTAGTTTATCAAGTGATTCATGTATGTAACAGTTGAATGCAAAAATTTGGATGACTAGTTTAAGTTTTATGTGCTTTTCCTTTAGTTAAATGTAAAATTTGGATGACCAGTAATCCATTTTATGTGCTTTTTCTTCGATTTATTTTTTGGGTGATGGCTAAGATGTTTTTGAAGTTGTCTATTTTTCTTTTGACTTGTATCACTTTAATGTGTTTTAAATTCTTGGTACCAAACTCCTTGCTTGACACCTATAGAAGCCAGTATTTGTGGGTCAATACTTAAATTGTACAAGCTATACGGTATCATATTAGGTGATGTGAACACTGCAACTTATCATGGCATATATGACACATAGCGCTTCTGAAACATGCTTTCAGCCTTTTCAGCTTTGAAACATATTAGCATTTTGGATTGGCTACAAATCTTGCCTTGCTATCTGGTCTAACCAATGGCAAGCATTAATAAACTTAAGCTGGAGCAAAGTGTTAAAAAAAAAACTCAGGGTTTGAGATTATTTTTTTTATCAGTAGAGGAAAAGGCGACATTGGAAATGTCACTTTAAAAACATTCCAAATGTTGCTTTTGAAACACTATTCCACAAACTCTTTTGAAACTCTTATGAAATGCTTTTAAAAGTGGTATTCCAAATGTCGCTTTTGAAACACTAATCAACCACATTTGATACTCTTTAAAAATGCTTTTGATACACTTTTGAAACTCTTTTGAAAACTCTTTTAGAATGCTTTCGAAGGCGATATTCCAAATGTCGCTTTTGAAACACTATTCAACAACATTTGAAAGACTTTTGAAATTCTTTTGAAATGCTTTTTAAGGCGATATTCCAAATGTGGCTTTTAATTAACTATTACAAAAATAAATAAAATTTCATCAACAAACACAAAATCAAAAATGACACCCCAACCTATGCAAGCCAACAAATCAATAACGCTTCAATAAGTCAGAAATTATCATAACACCTCAACAAATCAACAAATTAAAACATATCTCATATATTAAACAAAACAATCTTTACAATAATTAGTTTATTTACAATAACCAACAATATCTAGGTAGTGTCAAACTCATCCTGTACATTGCACAAAAGTCGTAATCGGTCGAGGGCCCTTATCAATTACTTGAAAGACCCACTCCTACGTGAGGATCATACTATGAGGGCTAATATCTGGCATATTAGCATCGTTATGAAGGTGGGTGACATCCTCACCAACCTCAATGATATTTGCATCAGCAATGTCAGCAACCAATAATGTTGTGTGATCTTAACTACTAGATGTAACCATACCCGTATGCCTTATATGTGAAAACTCGCGTACACATGGCGACTACTTGTAAGAAGGAGATGATGTAAAATAAAATTCACCTATCACGGGATCCTCGTTAGCTTGTGTTGTCATCAATTTCTCATCAGCCCATACTGCTATAGGTGTACTCCTAACGTATTGATGGCGATTATAGCCATTATATTATCAACCATCTCCTTCATGTCCTTCAAAATGTCTAGCCGCTTGGCCTTTGATGTTGTACATATAGCTGATTCATATCAAGGCCAATTGTGAAACCTCTCATGCTGTATGAAAATGATAATATAAAATAAAAAAAAAGACATTAACTAAAAAAAGTAATATTTAATTATTTTTAGAACAATACTATAAATTCAAATAAAGCTCCTTCCCTTCGTAGCCCGCAGTAGGATACACAGAACGGCTTAGGTGTATACGTGTAATACTCCTAAACCATTCAATGTATTCAGGAGAAAGTGGGACTCCCTCAATTATAGGCTCCCCAATCATAATGCCTGATGTTGCATATTCTATGTATCAATATGTGCCGCGTGTATGACTTTTATGTGACATTTTTTCTTCCTCGTTGATCAATCTAATGAAGTTGAAGTGATATCACATGAAAATGGTATTGATTGTCAGCCAAATTGCCAAAGCACTCATCGCGGCAAATGCACTCCACTACATTAAAACAAATGGGTAAGGTCCATGCCATCCAAAGATCTAAACCAAACAAGTAGTTTGGAGGCAAAATAGAGATAATCTCCAATGTATAAGGATACCATATGAACTGCATATAAAAAACCATCAATCCACAACTTACAATAAATAAAAAAAATATAGGAAATAGATTTGAAATTGAATAATGACATATACTCGTTGGGAACTATCATCCAATACATCAAATTGATCCTTATAAGCATGTAGTATATGTGTTGAGGCATTCTTTAAGTTAAATTTTATATTCCATCTATGCCCCCATAGTACACCTAAGTGCCAAGCATCATCGACCTCAAGAGCCTCTGAAGTTTTGAGTCTGGTGGGATGAAAAATGGGTAATCATTCCCATGCCCATATTGAATGTTTGGATAGTTCAAATATTAATAAATAATAACAAAAAAATTTCAAACTCAATCATAAAGATAAAGTGTTTACCTATAGCAATAGAAAATATCCTTCGATCTCTATTTGGGTAGGGCTCGTTTTATGACAAAGTGCCTGATATAAATCGAAAGTGTAGTGAACCCCAACTATGAGCAGCAAATGCCTCCAAGTCTTCCAAAAAAGGCATATACATCAACTTCACTAAAAATCCGAAGTATCTAGAATGATTACTCCACCTATGATTTGAAGAATTTTTTCTCTTACAAACTGCTGGACAACCTCATCATCTACATCTTCTTCCAAGTGAAAGTCTTGGTAGAAATGATCGAAGAATTTTAAGTGAAAACAACCTTTAGAAAAGGCCCCGACAAGGGGCTCAACCCCAAACAACCTCATGAATATAGCCTGTCACTGCTATAATGTATAATGCATATCTAGCCCAGTAACCATGATTCCATCATTTCGTAGACCACTTAGTATGCTAACATCTTGTAGTGTGATTGTCGCCTTGCCAATGGGAGATGAAATGTGTAGGTTTCCTACCACCACCTCTCAACAAGCGTAGAAACAAGGCTAACATCAGATCAAATCTGGCCTATCCGATATGCACCATATAGGCCAATTTGCTCCAAATAATATTGCACTTATGGGTGTGTCATGCCCTATGTCTCCTTCTATATTTGCATGTTTTGTCGATGGCATCTAAACATCGATAATTCCTGCAACAAATTTATTGCAATAATAGATATCATTAACATAAACACATGCCAACTAATTAAGGATTGCCGATCAATAATACATACATCGCCCTTAAATATATTGGTTGATTTGTGTGAGGTTTATAGAGTGAGAACGATATGATCGCAAAGTCCTGGATCTAAAACATTATGAGCTATTAATCTATCAAAGCAAATAAAAACAACACAGTGGAAGACTTAAGCAAATAAAAACATCATCTAACAAATAAAAAAAATAAAAAGGCATAAAATTGACCATAGGAAAAATGTTGTCATAGATCACTGCATACAAGAGCATTCTCTGATCTGACCTTAACACAAAAGTAGATCAAATCCTAGATGGAGCACATCTAGTCCACATGTATTTATCTTTGATCTTCTGGATTAAAAACAAATGCATAAAAATCCTATTCTTGTTCTTGGAGACTGTTATCATCTAGCACACCTACATACCTCTCTCTCTCACGCACACCCATGCGTATGTATGCACACACACACAATGCCATTAAATTGATTTAATGGGATATCAAAGATTGCCATGCTATCTTGATATTTCTAAAACCAGTCCAACCATCAAGAAGGCTTTCCATCAAGAGTTTCCTAGGCATGAGCCTAAACATTCTAAGACTCCATCAATGAAAACCAACGCCATGATTCTCAACACTTGAAACAACCAAAGAGAGCAATTTGTCAAGAATTAAAAATCATTCAAATAGTAAGACCCATCTCCAGCCAAACTCCATATTCTCAACATTCGTAATGACATAGTTAGAAGTATATTCATCAGCAAGATATAGCAATCACGTGGTTATTACGATCATTCATTTCTTAAAAGGTGCCTTAATACCCAAGATGATATCTTCCAATTAATTTCACATTCATCACCCACCTCACCATGGCCATTGTTAAGCACAATAATATGAATTTACGTGAGAAGAGAAAGTAGTAGTAATAATATAATAAAACCCCTCAGCACTCAACAGGATGGTTTCATTAGGGGTTAGCCAAGAAAGCCTTAGCACACAAAGGCCCTGGTGAGAACTGAAATCCTAGTGAAAACTGAAATCTTGGAGCTAAGGCTAAGGCCCCAAACTAGAAGAATGTGCATATATTTTTTTTTGCATGCATGGCGTGTACTAATCATGCTAACACTATATAGTCCAAGACTATATGCCCCCAACTTTCTCTCTCTTAAACTAGATCTTAAATTGAACGAGCTTACATACTAAAAAATACAAAGAAGTGTGCATACCTGAAATACAACTACCAAGCCAATAAGATACGTAAACTGATTAAATATTTGGACAGAAAAGGCAAAGAAGTAAGGTTGACTTAGTGTCTATAGACACTTGTGAAAGAATGGGGAAAATGAAGTATTGGCCATTTAGCAAGGGCACAGAATTTCCCATAAGTATTGACTTTCACGCTAACATTAGAAACAAGGCTTTCAAGCTATAAACCATCTATGCAATGAGAGCCATCACAAAGTTGGAGCATTAGGGATAAAATGTTAACTACTTCCTTGGATGGTGGGACAGATATGTTCTTGATATGTTGAACAAAGGCCAAGAGATAAATGACATAAAAAACAATAAGGTTAAGCCAACCTACAAATGAAACATTACTCAGCTGTGAATTCATTTATCAAAATTATGAATGGAGAGAAGTGTGAATATGTGCATTATGCCATCAAATTAATGATAAGACAGTGTCTGCTATATGTAAATCATTTTCAACCAGTAACAAACCACATTTAAATCTTCAAGACCACCTAAGAAATTATTTGAAATTCTGTGGTTTGAGATGATTTCTTCTGCTGGAAAGAATTTGAAATTAAAGACCTCCACAGTTTAATTGAGTCAAGAAGAAGAAAAGACTAATATATAGCCAATGAGTAAAATCTCAAAAAAAAAAAAAAAAAGAGGAGAGAAATAATAAGCTCAAGAAAAATAGTTATCTAGCAGCTCAGGTTTGCAAGCGCTGTAGAGAAGAAAAGAGGAGGAAGGTTGGAAGAAAATAAAAGAAAAGAAATGAGGAAGGAGAAGCTGGGAGAGTGAAAAAAAAGTTTGAAATGTCCTTTTTTTTTTATACTATTTTTGTAAAATCTTTGGTTCGTACTCCAGAAGCGTAAAATTGGTATAAAAAAATACTAGTTTTGCAAAGAGCTCACGTAACATTCACTGCATGCTCTAGCCATAGAAAGACTAAAATATGCTTTTTGAACTTTAAACTTTCACTTAAAATTTATTATAATTTTTTAAATTATAATTTAATTTTTATATTTTAAAAATATTATATTTCTAACATTGATGTATCACCATAAAGCAAATATGTAAAGTATTACTTATCCTATATGATAAGTTATTGAAAGCTTAAATAACAATTCTTGTATTCATATTATGATGATACATCAGGTATTCTATAAATTTTAATGGATTTTATCTAATGGAATTTAAAAAATGCAACATTGTTTAAACATAAGGGATTAAATCATAGTAATTGAATGTTTGAAAATTAAAATGAAATTTGAGTGAAAGTTTAGGGACCAAAAGTATATTTTTGCCTTATAGTAACAAGGTAATGATAGCATTCCTTTCTTTGTATAGTTACTCTACATGGACCAGGGCTTGACCTAGCCTAAAATCCTAATCAAGTAGAATACCGGTCACTATATTAGTAGATGATATATACTAGGTTTATAACAAAATATATTTTGAAATATAAAAGATAATATTAATGGGACTTAATAATAATTGATAATTTTTAACAGTACTCTATACAAGTCAATATTCTATCCTATTCTTTAATTACACCATGCATAGAAAATAAATAAATAAATAATCCATCTTGTTTTTCTAAAAATTTTAAAATATATAATGCAGAAAATACATGGATTTTATTGATATTTTTAATAATATAAGTTGTGAGGTGTTGAAAGCATCAAAATAAAATAAAATAAAATAAGTGCGTGTTAGTGTGTATGTGTATATATATATATATAGAGAGAGAGAGAGCGCGTTGAACTTGGTTGTATTTGAATGTAGTCAAGCACAGATCCGATTATCCTTGGTAACCTTGAATCCACACAAATAATAAACTTCAAAGATAAGGTGAAAAAAATAGGATGGCTTCAAGATTTATAGGGATCTAAAGATGAAAAGGGCAATCGGATTCAAGATTTAGCTACATTCGAATGAGAACAGATCTAATTTTTTTTAAAGAGAAGATAAAATAAGAGCATCCTGGCTCCATGGAAGCATGGAAGCAACAGTTGTTTGCACATTTCCTGGATTTATATGGAAGCAAGAGTTGTTTGCGCATTTTTCTACTCCACCAACTCGATCCAGCCTGGATTTAGGAACTAAACTTCTCCTGGTACATGCTGAATAGAAAACCAGGTGAATAGAGTTGTTCACGAGCCTCTTGACTATTTATTCTTTCAAGCTGACCTCAAATTTTACAGTTTGTATAATAAAAAGAAGTCCGTTGGATTGGTACGAAAAAAAAAAAAAAAAGGCCTGATCAAAAAATTGTGTGGTCTTGGGAAAAATACATATAGAAAAAAAGCTCAACCTAGCTCGAATTATATATTAATTTCATTTATTTGTTATAATAATGATTTATTTGGAAATAGACGACAGCGAGATCATCTTGAAAGCAGGCTTGGGAGATTAGCTTATTACGACAATTAGAAGCCTGTCAGAACTTGGATGGACCCGTTTAGATGGGCCAGGCATCCTCAAAAAATTAGACTGATAGTTGGGCTGACTGGGCCCCAAGGTATTGGGCTTGGCTACCAGGTGTAGCCCATCTTGAGCCCAACCTGATTAGTATTTGTGAAGCTCTTCACTCATGAACTTGCCATATGCAAGGCCTCTTACACTGCCCAAGCTTCGGAGCGTAAAAAGGATAACCAGCCAGTGAATCTTAACGTGATTTTAGTTCGATGTTATCATATTATAAGAAATCTTATATTTTCAATAATTTTATATAATAATTAAATTATCGAGAACATAAGATTATCGTATTTAACTAGTGGTTGGCTGTTTACAAAATTAAAGCTAGGGCTAAATTTAAAATTTCATAAGCAATACAAAGTAGTCAACTTTTCAATATATCACCAGCCTTTCAAGAAGATAACATTAGATAACATTGATAGTTATAATGATGCAAGTGATAATTTGGTTGATGCAACAAGTGCTTATATTGACATTGAAAAGGATAATGAAGAAGAAGAAGAAGAGCCTGAGCTTAAATTTGAATCACATGATGATGATGAAGCAACTGATGATGATGACTAATATGTTTGTAAATCGAATTTGAATTTAAATTTGTACTATCCATAGTTATTTAATTACTTTAGATATGTTAGCCATTTGTTACATCAATCTTGCTTTTATTATTGTTGTTTGTTTTAAGTATTAAAGAATATTTATGTTTATTGTTGTTTTTAATAGTGTTTATTGTTACCGAGTGACTAATATGCAGATGTGCGAAGGATGAGTGTAATGACTCAGGTCCGCAACACCCACGAACCTGTTTTGTTACAAGAAAGTAAGACGGACAAGGTTCACACCAACTTGAGCCACCACAGCCAAAAAAGGATCCAATTGGTACTTGTCTATCTTACTTAATTGGTTATAAACCATTTTACCCTTCCTAAATTACTCGATGTGGGACTAATTGGAAGGGGCATCACAATGAGCAATTTTTGTTCAGCTCTTGTATCGGTAAATATGACGATTGCTAGGGGTTCTATTACAGCATTGCCTTCATCACATCCTACCGCATCCTCTTCTTCAGTTGGTTCAACCCACATGTACAATTTAAGGCATCAGTGGTAGAGTCAACCAATGATAGACGACGACTCGATCTCGATCATGAGAGGTAATATTAGTATTATAATATCTTAAAATCTTTTCATTCATTATTTGGTCTATGTTTCAAGTATTGTTTATTTGTGTTTGATGCATAGTGGGAGTTTTCTTCAATCTCATGCGGCTTCTGCGACTATCACTCATTGTTTTTTGCTCAATTTAAGTGACAAAGGATATGCTGAAAGACTGTGCCTAACAACATGAGGAAATTCTATTGGCATGAGTTTCAGGTTGAATCCTAATAATTAATTCAATGTATTTATTATGCAAATGGCTTTATTAAAAATGTATTATTGCGGTTGATTGGTTGTTAGAGACCTCATAAATAAGGTCATGTTACTTATAATGTAGTCGGAACTCTTGCCAAAATTTTATTTTGATTTTAAATATTTAATCTCTTTATGCTTGATTGGTTGATACAAGTCTCACACTTAAGGTAATGTTATAGATGAAACTCTACTAAAATTTTATTTTGATTTTAAATATTTAATCTTTCTTATGCTTGATTATTTGATACAGGTCTCATACTTAACGTAATGTTACTGATGTTATAAATGAAAATTTGCCAATTTTTTAATTTGATATTAAGTATGTATTATGTCTTGTGCTTGATTGGTCGTTACAGGCCTTGTACTTAATATCACATTGCTGATGTTATAGATGAAACTTTGCCAAAATTTTAGTTTGATATAAATATTAATCTTATATGGATGTTGCAAGCCAAGTAAAAAGTCTTGATACATTGTTCTTTTTATTGTTTCTATTTCAGAAGGAATTTAATTAGGATCCAAATATTGAGAGTGTAATCAAGCGTAGATGGCTACAACAGGCTGCTATACGTTATAGTGACACTTTAAGCAAGTGGAGAGCATCTAGCAGTAAACCACAATGAGTTTCAGAGCGTGTTTGGGATAGTTGGAAAAAGGAATGGTCCAGTCCTGAGTTCAAGCAATGATCTACTATTGCCTCTAAGAGCAGACTAGTGAGACAGGCGGCTTAGGTTTAGGTCCCTCACGATATACAGAGGGTTCTATATTCATGGTGGAGTGCAGTGTGCGGATGGTATATTGATCATAATAACTTTATTTGAATTCATTATTTATTTATATAATAAGGCTATATAATGTATGCTAATGTCTTTATTTTTATTTACTTATGTATTAGTTTTGAAATTTTGTAGTTAATATGTTTTTTTTAATTTTTTTCTACAATCAGGCAAAAGAGTTAGAACGTCAACCAAATCCAATAGAACTTTTTGAGGCAACACATACTAAAAAGACTGCCTCAGAAATTGAGTATATGGACCAGCGGTCTAAGGTTGTTGCAGTAAGTATTTTTTAAACTCAATAATTCTTCAAATTTCAAAATTTGTTTGTTCGCTTTTTCGATTAATCTCATGCAATTTATATTTTTCTTGTTGAAATTTGTATTGTAGAAAAAAGTACAGACCCTTAAAGAGATTGCTTGTCAGCCAGTGGAGGAATCCAATGCACCATGTGAGCCAGATTTAAGGGAGTTATTTTTAGAAGCGGCTAGCGGCCACAAAAGGGGCGCGTATACAGGATGGGCATTAAGGCACCATATTTCTACACTGGTACCTCCTCCTTTCACTCCACTGCCACATCACGGGATATTAGTGTAGAGCAATTGTGTACTAGTATTATGCAAGATATGTAGCACGAGGTTCAGAATATGCTGGAGTCACAGAAGCAGCAAATACGAGAAGAGATGCATAAAGAACTTGACTCGAGATTCGAGACGAGATTCAAAATGAGATTCAGGATGACATGCATGGTGAGATGTGACAGCCGATAGCAGAGATGACTTGTTCTGACCATATTTTTGCTCCATCTTCACAGAGAGATCTACCTTATTCTGATTGCATGTAGAACCATATTTTGATTACTAAAAATTTATTGGATATTATCATGTTTTGAAGTTTATTGTAAAAAAATTTATTTGTAAGATATTTTAATATATATTTATGACTTTTTTCTAAAATTATTTGCATTTCAATAAATTAAATTTTAAAATTATAGGAACTAATTATATATAAATAATAATTATTAAAAATAGTAATTAGCAATGAATGAAAAATCTGTTGCTAATTCATCGCTAATTAGTGACGAAATTTAATCTGTTGCTAATCTGCGACAAATGCAAAATCTATCGCTAATCGGTAATTAGGACATAAATTATTCTGTCGCTAATTAGCAAAGGGTAAAAAATCTATCGCTAATCTGTCGCTAATTAGTGACAGAAATTATTTCATCACTAATTAGCAACAAAAAAATGTATCGTCACTAATTCGGTCGCTAAGATTAGTGATGGCTTTGAATTCCGTCGCTAAATGTTTGCGAGGAGTATTTCTGCGATGGATTTTATTCGTTGCAATTTTGATGCTATTTAAGATTTGCGATAGAATTCATACTTTTAGCGATGGATTTTTTCGTCGCTAAATTTATTTTTTCTTGTAGTGTTACTTTGATACTTTGATAATATCAACTCAAATTTCTAGAAATGCAAGATCACTGCATTTAATTAATAAAAATCAAATATAATAATTAGATTATCATATTTTTAAATTTTATTATATTTTATTAAAAATATTTTTAATTTTATTTTTGGTACAGACAGGCGATCATACTAGCCTAGTGCGAGTCAATCCAGAAATATTTTTATCTTTTAACTATCTATCCTTTTTTTTTTTTGCACCTGATTGGGAACATTCTAACAAAATGTTAGAATTCTTTATAAAATTATGTAGAAATATTTTATATTTAACTTTTATAAATATTTAATATATCATATATAACACATGATATATAAATATTTGATAATATATTTCAATATATATTATATTATTTAAATTTAATAATTTAATATGTAAAAGACTATAAATATTTAATAATTTATGATATATATATATATATATATATATATATATCTATTCTATTACATTAAATTTAAAATTATTAATATTTATAGTCTTTTACATATTAAATTATTAAATTTAAATAATACAATATATATATAACATTAATTCGAATAAGTGAATATTAAATATATAATTAAATTAAATATTATAAATGTTTGCATATAAGTTAAGTGCATAATTTAAGGTTATCAGACTTTATTAATCATATGTACCTACTTTAAATAAAAAAAGAATTATTTTGATTTGTAGTAATCTTAGATTATTGAAAATCAATAATTACCATCCAAATTACTGTCTAATTTTAGATTAATAATATGGATTACCACCATCTAAGAATCCATTTATCATTAAAAACTCTACAAGTATCCATATATCTTGGACGATGGACCACATAGAAATGGAGTCCAGAGCGACAGAATCACTTTCAATGAAGTAGTCATTTGCAATGCCACTCACTGTCCAGGCCTTTGAGAACAAAAGATTCACTGGCAATACCTTTCGAGCCCTGCACAAACTAGATAAACTTATATCATATTAAGATAGCTAGTATCAATCTTAATTAATTCAAATATGTTGGCCTCTTTTAACCGGTCTCCATTGGAAGAATAAAATCCATAGACGCACTGAAGCAAGTGATGATAAATCTCCTTAGCTTTATTTTTAGATTTATAGCATGCACTCTAACTAAGGTTATTGGGACCTCCAAAATATAAGCTACCAATTTGCATCTTGTTCAAGGAAGTGATCAGGAGTCCCATAAAACTCATAGCTGAAAGCAGTGTATTTGTGCTACCTCCAGATCTAATTACCAAGAAAAATAATACTTGATGACGGTCCCAGTAGAATGAATCAATTTCCAGATTGAAAACAAGTTCTAGGACTAGCATGGCTGAAAATTTTATTTTTTCGCCTCACCATTCTGCTCCATAAACAAGTTCTAGGACTAGCATGAATTAAACTGTATTTAAAACAAAATAACAATTTGACTGACTTCAGCATCCATTCCTTAACTCTTCTTCTATCAGCATCAAAATAATACCTAATCAATCAATCTTCTTGCTTTGCTTCTTGGAGTTTTTCTCTAAGGAAAGTTCTTTAACGCTCAGGTGAGACAGTGAATAAGAGAATTCCAATACTCTGAGATGAGCTACCTAGCATCTACGCAAAAGGTAAAAATTTGTCTACGTATATAGAGTAGTTATTATTAAAGGTGGACTCTCATGCTGGATGGCTTTGATAAACGTAATTCTTGAACGATATGGCAGCTATGGAGGAATCTTCTTCAAATAGATTCATCTATTTCTTTTTGAACTAGTCTTGCACCCGGTAAGGAGAGTCATGAATAAAATAAGATAGGATAGGCATCAGTGGAGGAAACATTTCCTAATAAGACTCTCTTCCCCTGTGTGGATGTGTGAGTGATGGTTGACAACTCCATGTTGGCCTCCAATTCTGCCTAAGTATCATCAAAGAAAAGTCTTCGTGCACCGGATGGTTGACAACTCCATATTGGCCTCCAATTTTACCATGTACCATCAAAGAAAAGTCTTTGTGCATCGCCTTCGATGCATAAAATCGTGCACCAGACATGCTCATTGACTGTGCATCCATGCAGACGCATGTGCAGGGCACACCATGGTCTGCACGTGCGCTTGTACGGGCGCGCAGTCAATTACCGTGCCCGATGTATAACTTTGTACACTAAAGACGTTTCCATACCATCAAAGGATAAGCAAGCTAAATTACTAATTTGGTAGGCTTTACTTGGCCATGTACTTGAGAGGTACTAGACCATTACCAACTTGATTTAACCATACTTGATATAAAGATTGGGCTTGAACCCATTCTAGGCTTAGGATTGGGCAACTTTAGATCTTTGGAGCAATGCTCCATAGGAAAAGTCTTTGTGCATCGCCTTTGGTGCACAAAGTCTTTTCCATGCTCCATATATAGGCCGAGAGGTCCACTTTGAAGACTTAAGGTTTGGGCTTGAGGGATGCTGGGCCATTACATGCTACATTGGGCCCCTACTTTATTTAAGGAAGAAAAGTCTTTGTGCACCAGTGTGGTGCAGCGCTCGATGATTGAAGCACAGTGCATGTGCACATCAAAGATGAAAAAATATTTCTATTCTTGGCACATGCGCACGTTTGTGCTACGCACCAATTGCCGGGTGCGATGCGCATGACCTGCACTGTACTTGGTGCACAAAGATTTTTCCATTTAGGGGATAGGCAAAGAAGTCCACTTTGATGACTTGAGTGTTGGGCTTAGGGCACGGCTACATTAGACTCTTTGGAGTAACGCTCCATGTAGGTGCTTAGACTTGAGGCCCATTTTAGAAATTTGGGCTTTGAACTTAGGCTACCTCATGACTTGAGTATGTAATCACCTGACCTCTCCGCTGTGTATGAAGTAGAAGGTAGATATGGAGTGCTTACTATTGTTCTATAAAAGTTTTTCTAACTCTTTAATGTATGCACTTATTAAATCAAAGCGTCATAAAATTTTTCTAACTCTTTAAGGTATTGTATGCACTTATATGATTTTGGGTGAAATAGAGGTCGGATTATGCATCTCTAAACTCAGATATGAATTCACTAAGTGAGTTTAGCCAATCCCCATGAATTCTTCCCATTTTTTTAATTTAAAAATAGCCGGACTTGAACCAACTTGAATCAGCTGGCCCATTGGTTCAAGCCCAGCTTTGTCTTCCCCTGGCCATTCGGCCGACGGCCTCAGCCCAAACCCATCGTCCGACTCCCTCCATCAATTTAGAGGCATTCCTTCTTTTCCGTTCGGGTGTCGAGGGAATTGGAAGAACGCAAAAGACCCTGCCCTCTTCTTCCATAGTTGCTGGAAGTCAAGATCATGAAGGGTCTCATATATTCTATTTCTTGGCGAAGCAGAGCAGGGAAAAAAGACGAGAAATTGCCGCCTTCTTCCTCCGTTCCAGCGACAAATCCGAACTTGTAACTCCCCCTTGTCTTAATCCCTTTCTTTGTCTTTGCTCTACGGGTCCTGGTCTAAGGTAGTGTTTGAAATAGAACTATAAAGAGATAGCAGAGAATAAAGTTAATCAAAGGGATATCACATGGTTAACCATAGTTAACCATGGGATATCCCCTCAATTTATTCCCTAGAGAATGCAGGAATAGCTGGTTATCCCTTCAAATAAGAGTAAAAAAAGGTTATCTTATGGATTTACCTTTTTGCATTTGATATGATCAATGGGATAGCCAAGGGATATCCTAGGAATAGTCAGGGGATAAACTCTATCCCATACACTTATTCATGAATAATATTTTTTCTATCAAACACTGTCTAAGGATCAGTCTCCGGTGATAGCCGGAAAGATGTACATGGTTAGAAGCTCTGTCTGTCTTCCTCCGGATTCCAAAATTTTGATCAGCAAATTTTTCTTAATGAAAGGTTTTAAAGGCACAGGCCCATCTCTCGATTCTATGTTGGCAGTCGGAGTGATAATGGTTGAAACAGAAATGACCCTCATCGATGCAATCATATGATTTGAAAATAATTTCAGTATTTAATCCGAGCATTGCGTTTGGACGCTATTTGGTTTCAACGGTCAAGTTTAACACGTCTTTTCGTTTCACGAGAAAGACAAAACTGTGATGAGATGAGGACTTCTGAGTTCTGACCAAAAAAATATTCAGGGAGAAAAAATATCTTTATCCAACGGTTCATATCAGTTCTTATACAAGAGTTTAGAATGTTACTTGTAGTCAGTTAAGCGTATGTTACCAAACATAGCCTTAGGGAGAAAAAATATCTTTATCCAACGGTTCAAATCAGTTCTTATACAAGAGTTTAGAATGTTACTTGTAGTCCAGTTAAGCGTATGTTACCGTATGTTATCATTAAAAATATATAATCTTTGCAGGGGTTACCGGTAATTGTATATAAATATATAAAAATTTCAGCGAGCCAGAGAAAGAAACAGAAGGCGAGCAAAGGTTTCTTAAAAGATTTTTTACAAAGATATAGATCCAGCGAAGTATTCGCCATTCATTTAGGAAAAGACTTTGTACACCGCCCCCGATGCAGCAAGGCCTACGTGGGCTGCACCGCCTTTTCTGATTGATCCACGTGGCTTCTACGTGGATGACCTACCGGGCTGTATGACTCTACTTTGATGTTACGTTCTGAACGTGACGATCATTTAAAGCAGTCACTTTTTTTTTAAATTAGCGTGCGGATGAAAATGCCCTTTCCCTCCATCCTAGCGCCATTTTACGTTGTATTTCATCTGTGCAAGAAGAACTCTCTTTCTTTCCCGGTCAAAAGAAAATATTTCAGCTTCGAGGCTGAAAAACCTGGCTACTGGAGTCTATGTACAAAAACTTCTGGAGGAAATGTCATCCGCAGCACAAAGTAAAAAGTCTTTCTTCCAACTTCTTTCTAAAGCTCCTTTATTACACCAACAGTTTTTTTCTGGTTAGAGTTAGTTAATGCGTGACCAAACCGTTTAATGCGCGGGTAACTTCCTTAGAACAAAATAGTTATGACATTCTGGGAGTCATAACTATTTTGTAAGCACGAATGTCATACTCTTTTAATGCGGCCCTTTTCCTCCATCCTAGCACCAATTTATGTTGAATTTTATCTCTGCAAGATGAACTCTTTCTTTCCCTCCCTCGCTAGAGTCCGGATGCTAAGGAATCAGTTGAGCACGAACCTACGCCCTCGCTTTGAAAGTCTGGTCGACAGGAAAATTTCAGCTTCAAGGCTGAAAAACCTGGCTACTGGAGTCTACTGGAGTCTTCAAATATAAAAGTTTATCCAATGAGTTTTTCCTTGCCAAAACCTCACGTAGACGTTCGCTTCTCTCTCTGAATTCAGCCAGGTCTGTAAGATGGGCCTCAGCTGCCTTCGTTATCTCTTCGTCAATTGCTTTTAAAAGGCTTTAATGATAGAAAAACAGAGAGAAAGCAGATGGAGGAAAAAAGGAGCCTTTTAAAAGCAATTGACGAAAAGATAACGAAGGCAGCTGAGGCCCTTTTTACAGACCTGGCCAAATTCAGAGAGAGAAGCGAATGTCTACGTGAGGTTTTGGCAAGGAAAAACTCATTGGATAAACTTTTATATTTGAAGACTGCAGTAGACTCCAGTAGCCAAGTTTTTCAGCCTCGAAGCTGAAATATTTCCTGTCGACCGGACTTTCAGAGCGAGGGCGTAGGTTCGTGCTCAACTGAATTTCATCTGTGCAAGAAGAACTCTCTTTCTTCCCCCTCCTCGCTCTGAGAGTCCGGATGCTGCCCTTTCCCTCCATCCTAGTGCCAATTTATGTTGGATTTCATCTCTGCAAGAAGAACTCTTTCTTCCCCTCCCTCACTCTGAGAGTCCGGATGGTAAGGAATCCCCGCGACACCCTACTTCAAATTCGGTCATAAATCCTTCGCGACACCCCAGTGGAAAGTTCACGACACCCTAGCTTTAAGGCGACGACACCCATCGTTAGAACTGACAACAGAGAGAATCCCCGCGACACCCTAGTTGTAATTCGGTCGAAAATCAATCGCGACACCCCAGTTGAAATCTCACGACACCCTAGCTCTAAGGAGACGATACCCGTGCTTAAAACTGACCACGGAGAGAATCCCAGTGATATCCTAGTTTGAATTCGGCCGTAAATCCTTCGCGACACCCTAGTTGAAATCCCACGACACCCTAGCTTTAGGGCGACGACACCCGTGCTTACAAATGACCACATAGAGAGTCCTCGGCGACACCCTAGTCGAATTCGGCTGTAAATCCTTTGCGACACCCCAGTCGAAATATCACGACACCCTAGCTTTAAGACAACGACACCCGTCTTTAGAATTGACCACGGAGAGAATCCCCGCAACACCCTAGTTCTAATTCGGCCGAAAATCAATCGCGACACCCCAGTTGAAATCTCACGACACCCTAGCTCTAAGGAGACGACACCCGTGCTTAAAACTGACCACGGAGAGAATCCCAGCGACATCCTAGATCGAATTCGGCCGTAAATCCTTCGCGACACCCCAGTTGAAATCTCATAACACCCTAGCTTTAGGGCACGACACCCGTGCTTACAAATGACCACATAGAGAGTCCCCGGCGACACCCTAGTCGAATTCGGCCGTAAATCCTTCGCGACACCCCAGTCGAAATATCACGATACTCTAGCTTTAAGGCAACGACACCCTTCTTTAGAACTGATCACGGAGAGAATCCCCGCGACACCCTAGTTATAATTCGGCCAAAAATCAATCGCGACACCCCAGTTGAAATCTCACGACACCCTAGCTCTAAGGAGACGACACTCGTGCTTAAAACTGACCACGGAGAGAATCCTAGCGACATCCTAGATTGAATTCAGCCATAAATCCTTCGCGACACCCCAGTTGAAATCCCACGACACCCTAGCTTTAGGGCGACGACACTCGTGCTTACAAATGACCACATAGAGAGTCCCGGCGACACCCTAGTCGAATTCGGCCGTAAATCCTTCGCGACACCCCAGTCGAAATATCACGACACCCTAGCTTTAAGACAACGACACCCGTCTTTAGAACTGACCACGGAGAGAATCCCCGCGACACCCTAGTTCTAATTCGGCCGAAAATCAATCGCGACACCCCAGTTGAAATCTCACGACACCCTAGCTCTAAGGAGACGACACCCGTGCTTAGAACTGACCACAAAGATAATCCCAGTGACACCCTAGTTCGAATTCAGCCGTAAATCCTTCGCGACACCTCAGTTGAAATCCCACGACACCCTAGCTTTAGGGCAACGATACCCGTGCTTACAAATGACCACATAGAGAGTACCCGTCGACACCCTAATTGAATTCGGCCGTAAATCCTTCGCGACACCCCAGTTGAAATCTGACGACACCCTAGCTTTAAGGCGACGACACCCATGCTTGAACAAGGCGGGAATTTAATGTCACCCTAGTACTAATTCGACAACACCCTAGTAACTCAGCCATGCCATATTTCTGAGAAAAGTTGCTAAACGTGGGCAGTTCCTATGGGTTCGCGGGTCTCTGTGATGTGATCGTGGTGATCCGAGTGTCCTTTCGTATTTCTCTGAGGTTGGCATAAACCTAGAAAAAGCACTCAATCTTCTGTTGCTCGAGAAGCCATCCTTTTGCTCAAGAAGCCATCCTTCGTCTCTTGCTCGAGAAGCCACTGGTCTCCTTTTCCCTCCTAAATTTGTACCATAGTTCATTCTTCCGTATACTTCATTCATGGAGATGAGTGCTTTCGTTTGTGGACGAAGACCGCGAACAAAGAAGAAGCGGACGGAGAAAATGGCCAAACAATGCAAGGACATGGTTCTTCGTTCGAATGAGGATGCGGCTCCTTCAGGTATGTTTATCACTATATTAAATATTATGACATTCTCTCTTAAAATTTCATGACAACTATGTCTTCTGTCTTATCCCCTGTTTCAGTTGACAATAAAATTGTTCCAGTCCCCCCAGTGAAGGCTTCCGAGCTGTTTAAGAATAGCTGCAGGCCGGCAGTATACGTTCAGAAGGTTTGGAGGATGGGGTTCTCTAGACGGCATACAAAACTGATTCGAAGGACCCCATTTGGTGCCTTCGTCGACATGCAGACGTTCATAGTCGACGGGCGACTGCTAGCAGACATCATAAGATGTCACAATGGAGGCGACGAGTTCATGTTTTGCGGAAAGCCAGTTCTATTCAGTGCCGACGAAGTCACACTCATTCTGGGACTTCCAGCTCATGGGAAGAAGATCGACACGTCCAGCCAAATGTTCAACGGAAGGTTGTTCAGACGGTTTGGCCAAGGTTTAGATCTTCGCCAAGAAGGTTTGGAGAAGTTGATATTTCAACTCCGATCATCTAAAGTACAAGAGGATGTCGAGGACACCGTCCGACTTTGGATCGCATACATGTTGACCATGTTTTTGGCTCCAAAGTCTAATCAGAGATGTCCACGGTATCTCATCCAGCACTTGGATGACTTAAGTCAACTGGGTAGCATCGACTGGGCTTTGGCACTGAAGGAGTTGATTGTTCTGGCTTCCCAGAAATAGCTGCTTGCTTGCGTTCCGAGGAGTCGGTGCACTCAAAGAATGCAAAAAAAGTTAGGAGGCAGCCTACCTTGTTCGGATGCTCGGCAGCACTGGTGGTAAGGATTATTGAGACACATAATTAGTTTTGTGAGTAAATTTTTTTTGTAATATTGCATTATTTAATATTCAAAAAAATATCGGCGTGGTTCCTCGAGCATACATCAATGCGAGAGCCAGCATACCCTGATAAACGGCCCCGGCTGTTGAAGTGGTATGACCACCAAATGAAGATCCAATCGGTTTGGGTTGCCGACTTGCAGCCTCACGACTTGGTAATCTAGTTCATTGCTCCATTGCTCTGACCATTTTTTTCAACTTAATGCGTCAATATGTTCACTTAATATTAATTTGTTATCATCTTGCGTTGCAGATGGAGGGAGCTACTGTACCATTGCCAGAAGAGCGTTGGCTTCTCCCTCAGCAGAATGTTGCATCCCCCCCTCAACCAATAGATACCTGTGCCCCTCAACCAACGGATAGCTACGCAGGATGCGCCGAGTTGAGGACTGAATTGGAGTGCGTTAAGGATCAACTCGACGATGTCAGGCACAGGCTGTCCATTGCTGAGAGCCTCCTCAGTTCACTGGTCAGAAAGGAAAGTAATGCAATAAATGAGGAGGACAAGGGAGACGAGAAAACAGAGAAGGTGTATTCCCTGGAGTTGGTCCTCCGCAAGCCTGGTAATGGAAATAGTGAGAAGAAGAAGATGGAGGAGGACCATTCATCCGAGTTTTCAATTGAGACAGGGAATGCAAAAGCAGAGGAGAAGAGATTGGAGGGGGATTCATTGGCTGATAAAATAGAGCATGGGAATGAAAATAAAGATGAGTCCATATCCGATAATAAACTTGGCACCCCTGCGCCAAAGGATGACAATATGGACATAGAAATAATTGGAGTGCCTTCGCTTGTTAGGAGGATTAAAAAAGAGCCAAGGAAGCGTAAGGCATCCATGGTCGTTGGAGAATGTTATGAGACAATCCGTCCTAAAAAGTCGGTGAAGACAGTGGGCACATCAAAGCCCAACACAACGGTCGAAGATGACCAAATAATTATTCAAAATTTTTTGAGCGAGCGACAAACTGATGAGATCGTCTACACAAATATGTTTTCTGGCGTTGCAACAAGAAAAAATCTTCAAGATCTCATTAACAATGAAATGATAATAGATGATGTAAGTATATCAAGGAACATGTTCTAGTTGTTGATTTTAGAATTATATTAATCGTTTTACATTGCATTGGCAGATAATTGATTGCGGCCAAGAGTTTCTGATGCGCAACTGGGCAGAGCATCCTGACCGATACCATAAGTGCATAATTGCATCAGTTTTCGTATCTGCTCTATGTCTGACTTCCTCATCATCTGCTCATGAACTTGCTGGAACATCAGGGGCTGCGATATTTGACAATGTATCGGATGAATATAAGGCCCAATTCCGGTTTCTTTTCACCATTATAAACTCTGATAACTCGCACTGGCATTTGGTTGCTGTCGATATGGAAAGAAAGGTGTTCATGCACCTGAATTCATTGAAACGCAACCCGAAGTATAAGGCCAATGCAAGGAAATGGCATACAATTCTAGGCCACATATTCCATATCTACTGCGATAAGAAGGAAGCGATGGATTGGCCGATGAAGATATTTCGGATTGCCCAAGCCAACCGACCGGATCGCTGGATTGCGGCCTATACTATCTGAGATACATGGAATGTCTTGCTCGACGGGACAATCCTGATATGAAGATGGATTTCATGGATGAGGAAGTCAGAGATTACCGGCAACACTTAGCTGCGACGATATTGAGAGAGGGTCTGAACAAAAAGATTAGCGACATTATCGAAAAATGTTCTTAATTTTTTTATTCTTCTTTGAATGAAAATTGAATGTAATTTATTCATATTAACACTAATTAATATTTAATGCAAATGCATAAATTTTATATTGCGAGCAGGAGTGTCCTCGATGTATTCATATGTTTGCCTTCGTATGTTTCCGCCTTTCGGGTGTCGCCGCGCAAGAGCTAGGGTGTCGTTTGCCAAGAGCTGGGGTGTCGTCGCGCTAAAATCTTCGGTGTCGGTTCGCGAGTACTGGGATGTCTCGTATGTTTCCGCCTTTCGGGTGTCGCCGCGCAAGGCTAGGGTGTCGTTTGCCAAGAGCTGGGGTGTCATCGCGCTAAAATCTTTGGTGTCGGTTCGCAAGTACTGGGATGTCTCGTAGGTTTCTCCTTTCGGATGTCGCCGCGCAAGGCTAGGGTGTCATTTGCCAAGAGCTGGGGTGTCGTCGCACTAAAATCTTCGGTGTCGGTTTGCGAGTACTGGGATGTCTCGTAGGTTTCCGCCTTTCGGGTGTCGCCGCGCAAGAGCTAGGGTGTCGTTTGCCAAGAGCTGGGGTGTCATCGTGCTAAAATCTTCGGTGTCGGCTCGCGAGTACTGGGATGTCTCGTAGGTTTTCGCCTTTCGGGTGTCACCGCACAAGGCTAGGTGTCGTTTGCCAAGAGCTGGGGTGTCATCGCGCTAAAATCTTCGGTGTCGGTTCGCGAGTACTGGGATGTCTCGTAGGTTTCTGCCTTTCGGGTGTCGCCGCGCAAGGCTAGGGTGTCGTTTGCCAAGAGATGGGGTGTCATCGCGCTAAAATCTTCGGTGTCGGTTCGCAAGTACTGGGATGTCTCGTAGGTTTCCGCCTTTGGGTGTCGCCGCGCAAGGCTAGGGTGTCATTTGCCAAGAGCTGGGGTGTCATCGCGCTAAAATCTTGGTGTCGGTTCGCGAGTACTGGGATGTCTCGTAGGTTTCCGCCTTTCGAGTGTCGCCGCGCAAGAGCTAGGGTGTCGTTTGCCAAGAGCTGGGGTGTCGTTGTACTAAAAGCACTTCATTTACTGAAATAGACACCCTATTTTGAAAGCATTTCATTTGCGACCAAGCCTCCATAATTCAAAAGTTACGACACCCATGTTTTATATATGCTCTTGTGTAAGTTGACTCAATACATAAGCATCAAATTCGTCCATCAAAGTTTCGGACGGTGGAACAATTCTCTCCAGGTCCTCTTCAGTATTAATAGACTGCAAACAAGTCTGCCTGATGCTTGAAGCAGCTCTTTCCTTGACCTGATTTTTCCTTGATCTTTTTGACTTCTTCTCGACTCCACTCTTTAATCTGTTCTCTCTCGGGCGACCTTTCGTCCTAATTTATTCAGGATCTTGAATTACAAGCTCTGTACGTGGTTTAGCTGCGCAGTTGGCATCCACGACAATTTTGAATATAGGTGTTAGACCATCCATCACTATATTAAATGCATCTTCAGACATGGAGGCTATCTCTGCGAGCTTCGTCATCCGATGACTCAGCAAACTATATCTACAATCATTAACATAATATTAACGATAACAAATATTAAGACATTTCAATTAAAAAATTATCACTGCGTACCGTGAGTTTCGTGTGCTTTTATCATAACCCTCAGTATTGCAGTCGAATTCGTCGAATTGGTATTTCATGTCCTTGCACCATCTCTTCATGAAGTATTTATCTGGTAAACGAAATACGTCACTTTGATGAAGAACCAACAGGGCATGCCTACACAGGTACCCCTTGAACTGAAAGGATCGGCACTGGCATTGGACATCCTCAATATTTTTATCGTATGACACGATATAATCTTTGATTATCTCCTTGCCAATTCCATCGACTTCAATCCTTTCATACGACTTTACGGAATATAAACAAGTGTTGCCAGCTTCCTTGATCAATTTTGTATTTGATGCAGCCATTTCAAGGATCTTATTCTGAAATTTTTTGAAAATGCTCCTTGTATACCTTCCTGCAGCTTGTCTCTCAAAAGGTGATGATGTCTTTAGAAAAGCAATTGTTTGCAACATCCTATTATCTTCCTCATTTTTGGCCTCGTATCTTTTTTCCAAGGCATCTTCATACTTACTTATGAACTCCGTTAGTGTTGTCTTTGAATTTATAAACCCATCGAACAAGTGATTAATGCCCTCGCTCCTTTATGAAGATGACATCCCTGTTCAAAATTTTGTCAACAAAAAAAAAAGCATTTAACGCGAACATGAACCAAAGACAATGATATACAAACCTGCGAAGAATGTATCCTTTAGGTAAACTGGGACCCATTTTTCCCAACATTCGTAAAGGACATTGAACCAATCTATAGACTTGCATTCTTTATATTTCTCCATAACATGTGCCCACCTTTCCTCGAATGACTGTATGGTCAATGAATCATATATCGCCTCATCGAAATCAACCATAAACTTGGGATTTGCCGTGCAAATGTGGCCAATCTTTTCCGGTATCTTCTTCAATATATGCCAAAGACAAAATCGATGTCGTGTGTTAGGAAAAACTTCTTTGACAGCAGCCTCGATTGCCTTATCTTGGTCAGTAATCATGGCAATAGGTGCTTGACCACCATTTGCATCCAGCCAAGTCTGAAAAACCCATTTATATGTCTCAGTACTCTCATCAGACAATAATGCGCATCCAAGCAAGGTGGACTGTCCATGATGGTTGACCCCAACGAATGGACAAAAAGGCATTTGATATCTGTTTGTCAAGTACGTTGAGTCAAAGCTTAGAACATCACCGAAGTATGTGCATGCCAATCTTGACCTTGGATGAATCCAGAAGACAGACCTCAGATGACCATTATCATTGAGGTCTAAGGAATAGAAGAAATTGAGATTTCTGAGTTGCATTTCGGCGAAATGAATTACCATCGACTGAGCATCTCCTTCTTTCAGCTTAGACTGACGTTCGCGACAAATGAAGTTACGAGCATCCTTCTCGGTGAAATCCAATTGTCCTCTGCCCCCTTTTCTCCTTGCTATGGCAGAGTATATCTGAGTCGTCGGAACATTCACGGCATGTAAATTGCTGATCTCTGCCTTCTCTGGTGTGCTGATCCTCCTATGCGACCGTAGATAACCAGTTGATATTATGGACATCCCATGGTTATGTTCAAGAGAAACCTCATCCAATATCCACTTACCACTTGTAGCATTCAGTCTTGCTTTTATGGATGCCATACAA
>UESW01004467.1:664529-696575 GCA_900491605.1 Calamus simplicifolius | reverse complement strand
TCTTGGCAATGACCTGAGTATTTTGCGAACAAGATCAGCATTAGTATAAACTTTTCCTAAACTTTTCAAACCATTCACTATATCGGTGAATCTAGTGAACATGCATGTGATGGTTTCAGTTTGTTCCATTGTGAACAATTCATATTTATGAACCAAAATATTTATCTTTGATTCTTTTACTTGGTTTGTTCCTTCATGTGTAACTTCCAACCTATCCCATATTTCTTTAGCGGAATTACAAGTAGAGATGCGGTTGAATTCATTTGAATCTAAGGAACAATATAAGATATTAATGGCTTTGGCATTAAGTTGAGCCATTCTCCTATCATTATCATTCCAATCCCTTTCGGGCTTTGGAACAATAGTGCCATCAATAAGGTGTGTGGGTGTACTAGGTCCATTTAATATAACACCCCAAAGCTCATAATCAGAAGCTTGAATGAATATCCTCATTCTAGCTTTCCAATAAGAATAGTTTGAGCCATTAAAAAGTGGAGGTCTATTCGTAGAATGACCTTCAGCAAAACTAGAACCACTTTGTGTTGCCATAATGACCTTTAGCTCTTGATCGTGAGATCAAACTCTAAATGAGCACTATGCTCTGATACCAATTGTTGGCCCAGATGGCAACCCAAGAGGGGGGGGTGAATTGGGTTCTTAAAAATTTAAGACTTTTAAGCAATTTAAAATGAGATGTGCAAGTGAAAGGATTAACTAATAAGCAAAGCACAAACACAAGTATATGAGAGATAGAGAAGAGACAATTAGGCACGGCAAACACAAGATATTTTTATAGTGGTTCGGTGCAACCAACACCTACGTCCACTCCCAAGACTCACTTGGGTCCACACTATAATCTCTCTAGATTACAGCCGAGTTGTTTTCCAAGTTCACAACTCAAACTTGTTGTTTTTCCGGGATCACAACGAACCCAGCCGATTTTACACGGGCTCACCGGCACCAAACCCTAACACAAGCTAAACCTAGCTTGTACCGAGGTTTAACAACCTCCTCTAGCTTAATCCCTCAGATTAAACTAGATTCAAACAAATAAAATGAGTTTAATTACAAGCAGCTCCTTTTTGAGCAGATATTTCAAAATAAAAATTGAGTTTAGAAAAGCCTGATATTAAAGCTTGAGAGCTGGCTTGGCTTCTTTGGATTCCTTCCTTCAACTCCTCTTGATGTTGAATCAGGCCTCAGCACCGATTCTTCCACAGATTTGAGCTTTGGAGTTGGGTTGAAGCTTTTCTCCCTTTTCTTTGAATGTGGAAGATCTTTGATTTGCTCTTGAAAGTGCTGGATCTCCTCTTGAATCTTTTGTAGAAGATAGCTCTGGAGTGCACGAATCTCACTCTTGGATTTCACTCCTTTTGAATCTTTCTTCTAATCAAAGATTTTTCTAATAACACTCTGTTTTTCCCTCTTTTGAATTTCTTACTGAATGATTCTCAATATATATCTTCTCTCTTCTTTCTTTGTTGAATGGCTCCTCTATTTATAGATTCTGAAACAATATAGCCGTTAGAAACAAAGAAAAATAACCGTTATTCAAAAATATATCCGTTGGAGCTGATGTGTCAACTCAAAAAATTTCCGCCCAGAATTCGGGGAGTCGGCTCGGGACTGTGCGAGTCGGCTCGAGCAATCGAATCCAGAACGCACCAAAAAATGAGTTTTCAGGGTCGACTCGCGAAAATCTGGGAGTCGACTCTTGACTTTCAGGGTCGACTCGCGAAAAGCTGGGAGTCGACTCGAGAAGCACTCAAAAATGAGTCTTTCTGCCGTCTGAGTCGAGTCGGCTCGCTCAGTCACGAGTCGGCTCGAGAAAGTTCAGGGTCGACTCGGAAACTCTCGAGTCGGCTCGGGACTGATACAAAAATCAGAAAACATTCTGATTTGCTTTGAAAATCATCCCAACCAACTTTGAAATATAAATTTGACTTAGATAATGTTGTTTTAACAGTAAAGCTCAATTTCAAGCATTCTCATTAAGTCATTGATCTTTAAAAGATTGATATATAAAATCATTTTTGAATTCATAAGTATAGCTCACTGAAACATATATTCAATTGATTCAAGAAACTCATTATATTTTTAATAGTTCATAGTTTCCAATTTGAAATTGAATATTTCATTGGTTAACTTAACATTTTCATAGCCTTTTAGAAAGTAAAGCAATGTCTTTTGGAAATCATCAAAATCAATAAGTTGGGGCAATTATGTTTCAATAATTTCTCAACACCCGCGACACCCCTTGTCGAATTCAGCCGCAACTCCTTCGCGACACCCCAGTTGAAATCTAATGACACCCTAGCACCAATGCTACGACACCCGTGGCTTATAACTGACGGCGCGGAGAATCCCCGTGACACCCCAGGAGAATTGGATTTCGGCCGAAACTCCTTCGAGACACCCCTGTTGAAAGCTCAATATACCCTAGCTTTAAGGCAATGACACCCGTGCTTAGAACTGATCGTGCGGACAATCCCCGTGACACCCCAGGAGAATTGGATTTCGGCCGAAACTCCTACGAGACACCCCTGTTGAAAGCTCACGACACCCTAGCTTTAAGGCGACGACACCCGTGCTTAGAACTGATCACGGTGAGAATATCCGCGACACCCCTTGTCGAATTCAGCCTAAACTCCTTCGCGACACCACAGTTGAAATCTAATGACATCCTAGCACCAATGCTACGACACCCGTGCTTAGAACTGACCGCGCGGACAATCCCCGCGACACCCCAGGGAGGCGACGACACCCGTGCTTAGAACTGATCATGGAGAGAACCCCCGTGACACTCCTTGTCGAATTCAGCCTAAACACCTTCACGACACCCCAGTTGAAATCTAATGACACCCCAGCACCAATGCTACGACACCCGTGGTTAGAACTGACCGCGCGGAGAATCCCCGCGATACCCCAAGGAGAATTGGATTTCGGCCGAAACTCCTTAGAGACACCCCTGCTGAAAGCTCACGACACCCTAGCTTTAAGGCGACGACACCCGTGCTTAGAACTGACCACGGCGAGAAGGCCCGCGACAACCAAGTTACTAAAATTTATTTTTATTTATCAAAAAAGAAAATAAAAAAAGTACATTAGCCCTCACTGGGGCTTCTCATCTCCTTTGGTCGCTGCGTCGGCGATCTGGCGCTGGAGGAACGCTACTTGCCCCTCCAGCTGGCTGTTGGCCCGACGCAGGACCTCGATCTTTCTCGTTGAAACGGCCAGGTATTACTCGGCCGCCTTGTTGAGTCGCTCGCTGATTGCGAGCGACTCCGCATAGACCTCCGCATCGATGGTGACCGTTGCGCGGTGGCTGCCATGGTTGCCAGTAGATCTCCCCTCGCCTCTGGAAGCCATCTCAGTATCAAAAAAGCTGGAAAGGTGATTAACGATGGCATTCCCCATCCATATTTAAGGTACTCCTGGGGGGTGTTTCGATTGTCACACGCCACCATCTCAGTAGGGGCGGTTCACAGGAATCGAATCGGTGCGCCCCCCCTCCCCTCCTTGAGTTTCGAGGGATGGGGAACAGAAGAGAGTTTCGGGAAGCCAACCATTGTAAGTTTTACGTCGTCCCAAGAGAAAATTCATGACACCCAAGGATGATTTGGATTTCGGCCGAAACTCCTTCGCGACACCCCACTTGAAACCTCACGACACCCTAGCATCAATGCTACGACACCCGTGCTTAGAACTGACCACGGAGAGAATCCCCGCGACACCCCAGGGAGAATTGGATTTCAGCTGAAACTCCTTCGAGATACCCCTGTTGAAAGCTCACGACACCCTAGCTTTAAGGCGACGACACCCGTGTTTAGAACTGATCACGGAGAGAACCCCCGTGACACCCCTTGTCGAATTCGGCCGAAACTCCTTTGTGACACCCCAGTTGAAATCTCATGACACCCCAGCACCAATGCTACGACACCCGTGCTTAGAACTGACCGCGCGGACAATCCCCGCGATACCCCAGGGAGAATTGGATTTCAGCTCACGACACCCTAGCTTTAAGGCGACGACACCCGTGCATTGACAGTGAACCCACATTAATCATCTTTTCAGGGGTGTCGTCCCCTTAAAGCTAGGGTGTCGTGAGATTTAAACTGGGGTGTCGCGAAGGAGTTGCGGCTGAATTCGACAAGGGGTGTCGCGGGTATTCTCACCTTGATCATTTCTAAGCATGGGTATTGTCGCCTTAAAGCTAGGGTGTCGTGAGCTTTCAATAGGGGTGTCGCGAAGGAGTTTCGGCCGAAATCCAAATCATCCTTGGGTGTCGTAAATTTTCTCTTGGGACGACGTAAAACTTACTATGGTTGGCTTCCCGAAACTCTCTTCTGTTCCCCATCCCTCGAAACTCAACGAGGGGGGGGAGGCGGGGGGCGCACCGATTCGATTCCTGTGAACCGCCCACTGAGATGGTAGCGCGTGGCAATCGAAACACCCGCCAGGAGTACCTTAAATATGGATGGGGGAATGCCATCGTTAATCACCTTTCCAGCTTTTTTGATACTGAGATGGCTTCCAGAGGCGAGGGGAGATCTACTGGCAACCATGGCAGCCACCGCGCAACGGTCACCATCGATGTGGAGGTCTATGCGGAGTCGCTCGCAATCAACGAGCGACTCAACAAGGCGGCCGAGCAATACCTGGCCGTTTCAACAAGAGAGATCGAGGTCCTGCGTCGGGCCAACAGCCACCTGGAGGGGTAAGTAGCGTCCCTCCAGCGCCAGATCGCGACGCAGCGACCGAAGGAGACAAGTCCCAATGAGGGCTTCATGTACTTTTTTTTCTTTTCTTTTTTTATGAATAAAAATAAATTTTAGCAACTTGGGTGTCGCGGGCCTTCTCGCCGTGGTCAGTTCTAAGCACGGGTGTCGTCAGATGAGAGCTAGGGTGTCGTCAATTTTCAACTGGGGTGTCGCGAACGACGACAGCACCAACTCAGGCTGTTAACGACACCCCAGTTCTCATCTTACGACACCCTAGCTTTATACGACGACACCGATGACGTGACTGTTAAAACGGGGTGTCGCGGGGATTGTTCTCCATACGGGGTGTCGCGGGCATGCTCTCCAGCGTCGTTTATCACACCCTTTATAGCATTTAAAGACACCCCATAGAACAAGCTACGATACCCCGGAAAGCAACATACGAAGATCGCAAAGGTTATAAGCATGGGTGTCGTAGCGTTGTAACTACGGTGTCGCGAGGCTTTTCTCCAGCTTTCGTTTGGAGCACGGGTGTCCTAGGCTTGTAACTACGGTGTCTTAACAGTATATCAGGGGTGTCATAGCTTTAACGACGACACTAGAGCTATATGGACATGAAATAACGGGGAATATAGGCCGAACCACTCTGACGACATCCCAGTTCATGAGGTATAACATCCTAGTTAAAAGAGTATGACATTCGTGCTTACAAAACAGTAAACTCTAAACAGTTATGACTCCCAGAATGTCATAACTATTTTGTTCTAAGGAAGTTACCCGCGCATTAAACGGTTTGGTCACGCATTAACTAACTCTAACCAGAAAAAACTGTTGGTGTAATAAAGGAGCTTTAGAAAGAAGTTGGAAGAAAGACTTTTTACTTTGTGCTGCGGATGACATTTCCTCCAGAAGTTTTTGTACACAGACTCCAGTAGCCAGGTTTTCCAGCCTCGAAGCTGAAATATTTTCTTTCGACCGGGAAGAAAGAGAGTTCTTCTTGCACAGATGAAATACAACGTAAAATGGCGCTAGGATGGAGGGAAAGGGCATTTTGTCCGCATGCTAATTTTAAAAAAAAACGAACTGCTTTAAATGGCCATCACGTTCAGAACGTAACATCAAAGTAGAGCCATACAGCCTGGCAGGTCATCCACGTAGGAGCCACGTGGATCAATCAGAAGAGGCGGTGCAGCCCACGTAGGCCTTGCTGCATCAGGGACGGTGTACAAAGTCTTTTCCTTCATTCTATATGATACGGTAATTATATTTTGTAGGATATATATATATATATATATATATATATTGCAAGATAGAGAGAGATGATGACATGGTTGGAGTTTCCGATGGGTTCACGTTCACTGATTAAATATGATCTGAGTCCCATGGTACAAGAAAAGCAACTTTTTTTTCAATTTCATACCTAAGATTGATATGCATGCTGCAGAGCTCTGGAATCTTGGAAGTAAGTTTAATTATTAATTTTATCAGCCATCTTTATATGGACATATTTTGTTATAATTATTTATCCAGTGAATTCTTACATTCTTTTTATTGCAACATGAAGATTAATTAGCATGCTATAGCTTACTCAATAATTAACTTAAATTAATTCTTACGTTGCATGCATGGATGCAGTTGAATTCAAGTATGGAAATGCATTATACTGCTTCACTCAAGTGACTCGTTTTGGCGCCTCCAACGATGGGCTATTGCATAGTGCTAGGAATGGTACATGGTATGCTAGCGGTCAGCGTATTTTTATCTACAATGATGGTAATGTCATCGAACAAAAAATGACTAATCTTAAGTTTATATTGCCAGCAAAGAAAGGAAGCAAGCCTATGGCCACTTCTTGGATAATTCATGAGTATCGATCCCTTGATTCTCCAGTCGATGACCAAGGTAAGGAGATGGTACTTTGCCGCATCCAAAAATTCAGGGATGAGCATAAGCAATGATCAACAACTCATATGCATAGTCGATGATTACACCATTTCTACTGCTAATCTACAACAACAAAAGCGAAAAAGAAATCAACACCATTGTTACAAAAATGAAAGGATGAGCAGAATGAGATGTAACATACTAGCACCATCATGGATTGCCGATGACCATGATGAGCAAAAGTTGAGGATGATAAATACAAATCCTTGCAGCAGCATTGGAGCTTGCACTGTTGGTGATGATAACCTATTACAACATAATCTAAGGATGCTAAGTGCAAATGTTAGCAGTAGTACTAGCACCTACATTATTTGGGATGACAATCAACAGCAGCAAAATTTGTGGATTCGAAGTCTAAATAACAGCAACATCACCAGCGCTCATGTTTTACTAATGATGATCACCAGTACTCGTTTTCAGTAATGATGATCATCGACAACAACATAATTTGAGGATAACAAATCTAAATGGTTGTTGTAGCACCAACTTGAATGTTGATGATAATGATGATTGGCAACAACAAATGTTAGGAATGCCAAGTCCAAACAACGGTGCTAGCACCAATGATCAATCACAACAAGAGGGGATGGGCGACGGATTGGGAAACACCATAACTATCACATCGGATGATGAGTTTACAGAACAATTGAAGATGATACTTCATGAGGAAGATTATGTGCCATGCTGCCATTTTAGCAGTGTTATCTGCCGTTCTTTTTTATTTTAAAAGCTAAATTTTAATTGAAACGAGAACGTACATTTTGAGGAAAGGAAAGTATAAATTTGAGTCAATGTAGTTGTCCAATCAATGACATTGTCAATGATACATTTGAAATTATTGAAATACCCCCAGCAACCATGATTAGATAACTCAACTCCAGATTGCGCATAACATTGTTGTAGAGAAAAAAAAAAAAGAGTCAAAGCCTAATTTCACATATTGATAGATTTTTTTATGTATAATCAACAACCCTTGAGATAGGATTACACCACATATGTATCTTGATGCTATAAAATTTAAGTAGACTATCCTGGAAATTATTATTTGGGTCCTTTAAATTATATATTCCTTGTTAGGTATGCGACTAATATAACTACCTAGAAATTACAATTGTGCACGTCCGTCACTGTGCTGCCGGTCCAAAACCCCACAAAATGGCAGATATTTTCATCTTCATGTTATACATTTCAGTAATGTTATGATCTAATAATTGAAATAATGATATGAAATTAACCTATTTCCTGGTTTCTTTATTGATTATAAATCTCACAGTTGCAGTTGCCAGCAAGAGCATAACTTGATTACATGCAGTTATATCAGCTGTTGTTATTAACTCAAGCTAGGCCTAGTCAGAGTTTTGGTCACGTTTGGTGGATTTAAGGTTTAGCTTTGGCTCTAGCTGAATGATCGGAACCTGAAATTGGAATTGGATCATGTTGTTTTGGACACTGTCATTGCATAGCTTGTGCTGAGTTGAATAGGGCCCTTAACTTATGGATTGATGGAGGGTAGTGGGTGGCCAGAGAAAGGGAAGTTAACATTAGCAAGAGCAATGGGTGGCCTGGGTACAAGTATTAGGTAGATGTTTTGACAATAGAGAAACAATGTATTCAAGCTTTACTTTTGCCTGAATGTGGCAGGCAACAAATAGCCAACAACTAGTTGTCAAAAAAAAAAAAAAGTCATTAACAAACAAAGAATTACCAGTCCATGGGTCAATTTTGATCCTATTTTATCTGCAACTAATATCTGACATAGATAATGCCATTGGAATTGGAATAAGTTTTCAAATTGCTTCTCCCCTTCAAAGCCTCTGCTGGTCACTTCGATTGGCCTTTGCCTCCACCCTTGTTTATTGTTTAGATACATGCTTTACTGACCATTTCATGGAGTTTCTTAATTTAAATCCCATATAGATTCCACTACTAAGCTTCATTCTACGTACTTTTTTCCAAAAAGAAATTAAAAAAAAATATATCTTATCCTTCCTAGTCTCAACAGCCCACCTCAATTTCAATTTTGGGGTTAGTCTGTATCAAAAATATCAAGTTTGTCACATCCATCTTAAGCTTTTGTTCTTATTTCACTAGGGTCTGAATTTGTTTCACCATTGCATAAATGTTTTCTTTCTTACTGTTATTTAGTTGTACCTAAGGTTGCCATTTAAGCATATGATACTGTGTCTCCCTTCATCCTTGTTACATTTTTTCTCCTCTTCAGGGGACAGTAAATCCTTGTGCTTGAAAGAACCTTATATAGGCAGTTTATAGTTCATACTTCACCATTAATTTGCTGTGTATAAAGCCCCTATGAGGGCAAGCAAGGGGTAATAATACACAGTAAATCCTGGTAGGGGAATTCTGCTTCAGGGTGTTGTGATGATGAGCTTTTGACATTGTTAAGGAGTCGAAAGGGCTTCATTTTGGTGTGAGAGGATTAGATGCAAAGAATTTTAGGTAGATGCTTTGGCTGACTTGTAGGATCAACAATATTATGGTGTCATATTATTGGCCCTATGTAGGCTCGAAGGAAGTATGAGTCTTTGGTTCTTGGATTTAGAATTTGAAGGGGATGTGGGAGGCTCACCAAGAGGCTTTGAAAACTAAGGATTGGAAGAAGACAGGAGGTGGGCTAGAGTAGGGTTCTTTCTTGGAATTTGGACTTGGTTTTGGGATGATTGTTGCAATGTCAGGATCTTCTTTGATTGAAGAGCTCACTTAGTTGTTTTAAAAAAATTATTCTATGGTAGTCCTAAATTTTTGAGACTTTTGAATATTATCTTAAATATTGTTAGCTTACTAGTTCATTCCTTTGCATTGCCCTAGGCTCTTCCAAGGCATCTTATTCTTTCTTTGTATTCATAGCTCCAACGATTGGTGAAAATATAGTCGGCAATGAAGAGAGACCCTTGCATCCTTGTGCTTATTTTATTATCTTTGTGTTTCGAAAGTAGATGGAATCATGGATGAACGAACTATATTTTATAATTCAAACATGCTGATGTGTGCTCTATTATTAGCTCGTTGTAATAGTTTGAAGGAATCATGGATGAACTATTAATTGATATGACCTTAACTTAAAGTTGACTCATTGCCCTCCCTAACTAGAGTTTGAGGTTTCTCAGTCTCATCGACATGGTGTGTTATTTATCATTCAAATATGAAGCCAAGACTTTTTCTCATTGGGAGATCAGCAACAACAGACATTTCTGCTGTACATTACTGTTCTTAGTGGCTGATTATGTATTGAGAGCAAGGTTTAGAGAAAGCTTACTCTCTACTAGCGCTTAGTGGCTGTAAAATTTTTCTTTTCATTGTTACCTCGTTAGTATTTTTGTAAAGAGGTCCTACGTTTGTGCAAAAATATTTTTGAAAGTTTTTTTTTCATGGGCAAATTAACTCTACTGTTGTATATATATGGTCCTACCATTTCATTCCAATACCAATTTTTGTCATTTAGTCTTCAAAGAATACATCCCTTTCCGAATGGCTTTCAGCTCTACGTCATTTATGCCAACATCTCTTGGATATGATAATGATATACCTTGCCATATGTGGTTCACTGCCATGGTTCAGTTCGTGTAACATTGCATGTGGGGGCACTTATGGTGGCATAATATGTTTCTCCCTAGGTCAGTTTCAATACTTTCTATAAGAATGTTGATGAACTTGAAGTTTTTGATCTTGACTGATTCTTAGTTTTTCTTGCTTATAGCTTTTGTTATGTTCCTTTTTGGGGGAGAAAGAAATGTCAAACACTTAACGCTATTACTGTAGTAACTTATGGTCCTTGAGAAGAAAAAAAGTTGTTCTCTCTGCCACTTCTTTCTGGCAGAATGCTTCCTAATCTGCACAAATAAAAATCAAGGATACTTCATTCTTAATAAGATAACTAAGAAAAGTAGCAAACCCTAAGAACCAACAATGCCACCCAAAGAAGGGCTTAGGAAAAAGGAACAAGCTCATAGGGTGTTGAAGGTTAGAAGAGCCAAAGAAATTAGAAAACTCAAAAGTTTTAGAAGCATTGAAAAGTGGGCATAATAGAAGAACAATTAAAGGGCTATGATGGTTGTTCTTAAAGACATAAACTATCATCCACCAATCACCAACACCTTACCTAGTTTAAGGCTATGACCCTTCAATTACCTCCTCAGCCCACATGGTAAAAGGAAAAAGCTCAAGCCAACTAAAAGGGCCCGAAAGGTAGCACATAACCCCGACAATTAATGTAGGCCCCATCACCGCTATCATATCTTAAGGAAGCACCTCCTCAATTTCCAACCAAAAGAGCTTGGTTGAGTGCTCCTAAGTCAACCTAAAGCGTAGCACATAGAAAGATTGACAACTAGAAAACACTCTCATAAGAGGAAAGAGAACCTAACAAGGCCATCAACCAAACACTCTAAAAAGTTCGTTAGTTTAATGCTTAGCACACTAAAGGAGGCTTAGAAGTCTACTTTAAAAGGATGATTTCATCCTAAGTAAAATATGATGCTTGCTTAGATTTACTGCCTCTTGAGGCCTCCTCCTTGGCCTCAAGTGGCATATGATGAAGCCAAATTGAGCTAACACCAAGATGACCTCCTATCACCATACGATGTGGTATCATGGCCATGATACCATCACCTACTACAATTGAATAATGTCAAGAGAGCATGGCTATCATAGCCTCTGACCATATCAGTTGTAAGATTTGTAGACAAGACTAAATGCTAATCACTCTATGTGCTTCCTTATGTCATGAGTATAGCCTACAATAGGTGAAACAGTCCCATCGCTAACTTCACCATCAGAACAGGACATATGACCATCACTAGGATAGCTTTCGGCATCGGGACTGGAGCCTACCTATAAGAAGGACCTTCCTTTAAGAGGAAGCTCATTTTTCTCTCACCCATTTTTAGGTTATCTTTCTTCTCCTTCCTTGTGTTCTTCTTAGCACCTTACTTGGTCGTAGCTCTATGGCCACTCACATTACCATCTAACCTCTTGGAGTGTGATAATTTTAAGGTTTGCCTTTGGCCTCCCTATTTTCTTTCCTTCACTGATTTAAGTATCAAGAGGGATTTAATTAGGTATCTCTTGGCATCCTTCATGCTCTTCTTCTATCTTTGCAGGAATGCTCATGAAGCACTCCTTTGCTGAGTTCGACTGATTGAGGTTTACTTTAGTTCTCAGCTCATCATTCATCTCATCATCCCTGTTGGCATTTAACGTTCTTCAGTCGGAATCTGATGCATCAAAAGTGATGTATCCAAATAGTGAATTTTACGATTCTTCGACAAAATTCTAAATTTAAGAATAACTACCCAAATAGCAAATTTAAGAAATTTTAAAATTCTAAGATATTATATTTTAAAATGTTGCATTATAAAATCTTGTGAATTTTAAAATACCTTGTCCAAACACAACTTAAGACTTCTAATTTGATGAGGATTAGAAGGATTATATATGGTAGATGGTATGATTTTTTGATTAGATTTTGATGGCTATGATTGCTTCTAGATAGGTTTATTGGTGCTTTTCTTAGATGCTATAAATCTAGATAATAATATATAAAGGAAAAAAAATACTAAGACCCTCTATATTTTTAACTTAAATCAAACACCATCCCTACATTTTTTCATCACTTACCTCCTCTAAATGTATCAAAATAGACAACACTTCAATTCTTTTAGAATATAATGCTAAAGATCATTAAAATATAATGCTTCTAGTTTGAGTTGAGGTCAAATAGTGAGAACACGTTTACTAATATAGCGGTTCACATATTAAATTAGTAATTATATTTACATGGCAAATTTAGATGTGTTGGTTTATTAGATAAAAAAATCTTAATTTTATACATCTGATCATTCCTCATGATTGAATAGAGCATGTAGTCCTATTCTGATTGTAGTAATTTGCATCAAGAAGAAGATGATGATAAAACAAAAGCTTTTATTTGCTCTACTGATTGCTTCACAAACTAAATTAAGGGATACTTTTATGTCTTTAACTAAGAAGATAACTTTCCAGTTCTAGTGCTCACATTTTTGACATTATAGTTTTAAAGTGTTGACCCAATTATTGATTTTGATGATTAATAAAGGAATTGAGTATATTTATTGTGTTACTGATGAATTTAACAAGTGTTTCAGGGCTTAAAAATATTTGTTTAATTAAAAGGCATTTAGAAACGTATTTTGAATCAAGTGCCAAAGGTAAGTTTCAAAATTCAGAACTGGAGTCGACACCTAGAAAGTCTGGAGCCGACCCCATGGCCAATCAAATATCTTTCTGATTTTTTGATACGGTCCGGAGCCGACACCCAGAGTTTTGGAGCCGACACCCAGAGTTTCGGAGTCGACACTTACAGTGTCTGGAGACTCCGACACGGGGACAGAAGTATGATTTTTGACTACTTAGAGCCGACACTTACAGTCTTTTGGAGCCGACACCTGACCATGGCGAGCCGACACTTAACTTTTTTGGAGCCGACTCCTCAACGAACTCAGAACTTTCTATTTTTGGATAAACGACTTGGAGCCGACACCTGAAAAGTTGGAGCCGACTCCAACCTATCAGGAACGGATTTTCAAAATGTCAGACAGCCTCAACGGTAATATTTTCTCACCTAACTTCTAACGGATATTTTTGTTGTGGAAAAATCCAAGGTACATAACGGCTAGTTTTTCACCTAAAAATGGATTAAAGGAAATCTATAAAAAGGGGAGAAAGCCGTTTGAAAAAAAGAAAAAAATGGAAAACAAAAAAAATCCAAGAAGTCTTGAGAAATCAAAGAGAAAAGCAAGTTCAAATCCATCCACTCCAAAAGCTCAAAGAGAAATCCAAGGTTCAAGTTCAAAATCGGAGGATTTCCAAAAGAAGAAAAAGCCTTTTTTCCAACTTCTCATCTGCAAATCTGTGAAGAATCGAGCTGAGGCCTGATTCAACATCTCAAAGAGAAGAGGAAAAGAAGAAAAGAAGAAAAGCTCAAATCAATCTGCTTCAAACAGGCTTTTCTAACCTTGTTATTTATATTGAATATTTGCTCATTTGAGGAGCTGTTTGTATTGTAAACATTATTCATTTGTTTTTGCTAGTTCAATCAGGGGATTGAATTAGTGGAGGTAGTATACCTCGGGTCAAGCTAGATTAGCTTGGTTTGGGTTTTGTGCTGGTGAGCCCCAAAAACCAGCTGGGTTCGTTGTGATCCCGGAAAACAACAAGTTTTGAGTTGTGAGCTTGTAAAACAACTCGGCTGTAATCTAGTAGATTATAGTGTGGACCCAAGTGGAACTTGGGAGTGGACGTAGGTGTTGGATACACCGAACCACTATAAAATCTTGTGTTTGCCGTGTTTTGTCTCTCTCTCTATCTCTTTTTGTGTTGTATTCTGCACTTAATATTTCAAATCAATCGTTTTAAAAGGTTAAATTTTTTAAGAACCCAATTCACCCCCCCTCTTGGGTTGCCATCTGGGCCAACAATTGGTATCAGAGCAAGTGCTCATTTGAATTTGGTCTAACGATCAAGAGCTAAAGATCCAAATGGCAGCTCAAGCTCATCTTATTTAGAAGGTCAATCCACTAATCGACCTCCTTTATTTAATGGAACTAATTCTTATTGGAAAGCTAGGATGAAGATTTTTATTCAAGCACTTGATTATGACTTATGGGGAATCATAGTTAATGGACCACACACCCCACAATTAGATGGCACATTGATTCCTAAAGCCCGAAAGGGAATGGATGAACATGATAAGAAGTTGGCTCAGCTCAATGCTAAAGCCATGAATGTTTTATATTGTTCATTAGATGCAAATGAATTTAATCGAATTTCTACATGTAATTCCGCAAAAGAAATTTGGGATAGATTAGAAGTTACCCATGAGGGTACTAATCAAGTAAAAGAATCAAAAATTAATATTTTGGTGCATAAATATGAACTATTTAGCATGGAACAAACTGAAACAATACATGCATGTACACTAGATTCACTGATATTGTAAATGGTTGAAAAGTCTTGGTAAGACTTATACTAATTCTGAACTTGTGCGTAAAATTCTTAGGTCACTTCCAAGATCATGGAAGCGAAGGTGACTGCAATCCAAGAAGCCAAGGACCTAAATGTTTTACCTTTGGAGGAGCTACTTGGATCCTTAATGACCCATGAGCTGACTATGAACAACATCAAGAGGAGGAAGTCAAGAAGAAGAAAACTATTGCTCTTAAGGCTGCAGAAAGTGAGGAAGCTGCAGTGATAATGATGAAGATGATGATGAGACTGCTCTTCTTGCAAGAAATTCAAAAAATTCATGCAAAGAAGGAGACCCTTCCACAAAAAAATCTGGAACAAAAATGGAAGGAAAAAAGAAAAAGAAAGAGAAGGACAAAGAAAAGAGAAAGACCCCTTAATATGTTATGAGTGCAAGAAACCGGGGCATTTCAGATATGACTGTCCTCAATTGAAGAAAGCCTACAAGAAGAAGAAGAAGGCTTATGTTGCAACATGGAGTGATAGCGAAGAATCCTCTTCCGAGGAAGAACAAAAAGAAGTTGCAAACATTTGCTTCATGGCAAACGACGACGACGAGGTAAGTTCGAAACCCTATGATGATTTTACATTTGATGAATTATTTGAAGCTTTCAATGAATTAGTTGATGATTTTAAATTTGAAAAAGAAAAAATTTTTGAAAAATGATAAAATTCTTTAAAGAAAAAGATAATCTTACTCATGAGTTGAAATTGAAATCTGAAAATGAAATTTGAAAAAAAAGAATCAATTTCCAATGAAAATGATAGATTAAAGAAGAAGTTGATAAATATAAAATATGTTGATAAATTTACATATAGTTCTGAAAAACTTAATTTATTATTGAGTAATCAAAGAGCTATTTTGATAAGCTGGATTAGGATATAGGCCTAACATAAAAAAAATTTGTAAAAATTTTTTAAAAGAACAAAATAAAATGATTACATGTCATTATTGTAACAAAAAGGACACAAATCCTATGAATGTAATGCAAGAAAAGTAACAAAAATTTAATATTAAAGGAAAGAAAATATGGGTTCCAAAAGGAACAATTTTATTGCTACTAACCATGAAGGACCCAAGAAGGCTTGGGTACCTAAATATAAGACTTGATCATTTTTGCAGGAGTGTCTTGCGGCCAAAAGATCAAAGCGAAAGTGGTATCTCGATAGTGGCTGCTCAAGACACATGACGGGTGACAAGGATCAATTCATCACCCTTGAAAGCAAAAGAGGAGGAGTTGTTACGTTTGGTGACAATGGCAAAGGCCAAATCATGGGGTTTGGTAAATTCAAATAACTCCCTCCATATTTATTGAAAATGTCTTATATGTTAATGGTTTAAAGCATAATCTAATTAGTATTAGCCAATTATGTGATAAAGGTTTTAAAGTATCATTTGAAGCTTCTATTTGCACTGTTTCTAATCCCATTGATAATAGCATTGTATTTACTGGAAATAGAAATGGCAATGTATACTTGATTGATTTAGACAATTTGTCTACTAGTAATCATTGCTTAGTTGCTGATAATGCTAATATGAATGAGATTGGTTGGTTGTGGCATCGTAGATTAGGTCATGCAAGCACACACCTAATTTCAAAATTAATTAGAATGGATTTAGTAAAAGGCCTTCCACAACTAGATTTTGAAAATAACAAAATCTGTGATGCATGTCAATTTGGAAAACAAACTAGAAACTCTTTCAAAACTAAAAACATTGTTTCCACTTCTAGGCCACTTGAACTACTTCACATGGATCTTTTTGGACCTACTAGAACCACTAGTCTAGGAGGAAAGAAATATGGTCTTGTGATTGTAGATGATTATTCTAGATACACTTGGGTATTGTTTTTAGCTCATAAAGATGAGACCTTTCCAATATTTTTGAAATTCTTCAAGAAGGTCACAAATGAGAAAAACAACACCATAGTGTCTCTTAGAAGTGATCATGGCACAGAATTTGAAAATCATTTATTTGAAAATTTTTGCATTGAAAATGGCATCCATCATAATTTTTCAGCACCTAGGACACCACAACAAAATGGAGTTGTAGAAAGAAAGAATAGAACTTTAGAAGACATGGCCCGTACCATGCTATGTGAAAGCAACCTACCAAAGTACTTTTGGGCGGAAGCTATAAACACGGCATGTTACATTCTTAATAGAGCTTTAATTAGGCCAATATTAAGAAAACTCCTTATGAACTATGGAACAATAGAAAACCAAACATAGTTACTTTCATGCATTTGGTTGTAAATGTTTCATTCATAATAATGGTAAAGATAATCTTAGGAAAATTTGATGCAAAATCAGATGAAGGCATTTTCTTAGGATATTCAACATCTAGTAAAGCCTATAGAGTGTTTAACAAGAGAAACTTAATTGTAGAAGAATCTATTCATGTAGTTTTTGATGAATCTTTAGCATCGAGTTCTGAAAAGATTGATGATGAGGAAGATACAAACATATTAGAAAGATATTGAAAAATTGAATATAGATGTATCTTCAGATCATGAACAAGAAGCTAAAGATGATGATTCTCCTAGTGTTGATGTTGTTGATGCAAATCATAATGATGTAGATCTTCCTAGAGATTGGAGATATGCCTATGGTCATCCAAAGGAATTAATTATAGGTGATCCATCTCAAGGAGTAAGAACTAGATCATCAATGAGAAACATCAATAATCATCTTGCATTTGTATCTCAAATTGAACCTAAAACTATTGAAGAAGCTGAAAAAGATAATAATTGGATGTTAGCTATGCAAGAAGAATTAAATCAATTTACTAGAATAATGTCTGGACCCTTAGTAGATAGACCTAAAGATCATTTGTTATAGGATCAAAATGGGTATTTAGAAATAAATTAGATGAAAATGGCATAGTAATTAGAAACAAAGCTAGATTAGTTGCAAAAGGATATAATCAAGAAGAAGGAATTGATTTTGATGAAACTTTTGCACCTGTAGCTAGATTAGAAGCAATTAGATTATTACTGCATTTGCATGTCATATGCATATCAATTTATTTCAAATGGATGTTAAAAGTGCATTTTTAAATGGATTTATAAATGAGAAGTTTTTGTTGAACAACCACCTGGTTTTGAAGATCATGAATTTTCAAATCATGTTTTTAAATTGCACAAAGCACTATATGGTTTAAAACAAGCACCTAGAGCTTGGTATGATAGGTTAAGTAAATTTCTAATTGAAAATGATTTTACAAGAGGAAATGTTGATAAAACCTATTTTTGAAAAGAAAAGAAGGATTTATTAGTAGTACAAATATATGTTGATGATATTGTATTCGGTGCTACTAACAATCTCTTGTGTCAAGAATTTGCTAAGTTAATGCAGGGTGAATTCGAGATGAGCATGATGGGAGAACTCAACTTCTTCCTGGACTCCAAATCAAACAAAGCAAAGAGGGGATTTCATCAACCAAAGCAAAGTACACAAAGAACTTCTCAAAAGTTTGGAATGGAATCAATCAAACCCCTTGGAACACCAATGAGTCCTTCATGCAAATTAGACAAAGATGAAGAGGTAAGAAAGTTGATCAAAAGTATTATAGAGGTATGATCGGATCTTCTTTACTTAACAGCAAGTAGACCAGATATCATGTTTGCTGTTTGTCTATGTGCTAGATTTCAATCTGAACCTAAAGAATCACACTTAATTGCTGTAAAAGAATCTTAAGATATTAAGTGGAACTAAAAATGTAGGTTTATGGTATTCTAGAGACTCAACATTAAACTTGATTGCATATTCTGATTCTGATTATGCTGGATGTAAATTAGATAGAAAAAGTACAAGTGGTGCATGTCAATTTTTAGGAAGTAACTTAATCTCTTGGTTTAGCAAAAAGCAAAATTCGGTTGCATTATCAACTGCTGAAGCAGAATATGTTGCAGCTGGAAGTTGCTGTGCTCAAATCCTTTGGATTAAGCGACAACTTGAAGATTATGGCATAACACTTGATAAAACTCCTATTAGATGTGATAATACAAGTGCAATAAATTTAACTAAAAATCCAATTCAACATTCAAGAACAAAACACATTGAAATTAGATATCACTTTATAAGAGAACATGTAGCTAATAATGAAATTTGTCTTGATTATGTTAATACTGAAGAACAATTAGCTGACATATTTAAAACCTTTGAGTGAAGAGAGATTTTGTTATCTTAGAGGTGAATTAGGGATTTGTGACCCTTTGGAATGATTTTGAAACCCTTAAGGAATGACTATCTAGATTCTATTAATTTCTTGAAATTCCTTTCATAATTTTAAGGACAAATTATCTAGTCATCTGCAATTTGATTCTCATATTCCAAAGATTTTTTTAAAATTTATTGAACCTATTTTGACAAGTTTCGGATGTTTGAAACTCATTATTTTTCTCTGAAACTGTCAGTGGAGTCGACACCTCAATTTGAGGAGTCGACACCTTTCTGTGTCGCTCTCGGTCCTTGACCTTGGAGCCGACACCCGTATAAGTGGAGCCGACTCCAGTTCGAGCGCTAACTGTGTTAGCGATTGGAGTCGACACCCGACTTTGCGGGAGTCGACACCTGGTGGTCCCAAATTGACTTTATTAGGGCAGAGTCGACACTTCGTCATTTTCTCAATCCTCCAAACTCTTCCAAACTCTCTCAAAACTCCCAACCAAATTCCCTCAATTAACATTCCCAAGGATCAATGGCACCTAAGAGGAGAGGATCGTCTTGGAGGCCCGTGCACGGGAAACGACGGCGAGGCCCCGTCCGTGAGCCGTCTCCGAGCGACTCAACCCTTCGGACAATCCTTCCTTCTTCCCCAGGTAGACACTTAGCGGGAGATGATTACAATGGGTAGGAAAGTGATTTTGATTTTTTGAATCCGAGGGATTTTCTATTGGGAACAAATTAAAGATTGGCTGGGAAATTGTGCTCATTAGATGTTCCCACTTATCCTGCCCTTAGTTAAAGAATTTTATTCAATTATAGAGGGATGGGGATATAGTTTAGAGGAAAAGATCACCTTACTTTCATTTAGGAAACCTTTTGAGCATTCCCATCACTGGATTTGCTGACTCACAGTGAGAGGTCAGAGCTTTATCAAGGATGTTAGGAAGAGAGTTCTGAATTTGAAGAAGTTAGGGCTAATCAGTTGCCCTTGGAGCTTAGATTACTTCACAATATTTGCAGTAGGATTTTATTCCCTAAGACTGGCCGATTTGAGTATGTCTCGGAGCGAGACATTGTTGTATGGATAGTGTTTGACTGGTCAGCCTATTAACCTTGCTGGCATGATGATTTTCTACATGGCTGAGGCTGGGGCAAAAGGAGATCTTCACTACCCTATGGCATGATTTAACTATGGTTTTCAGAAGTCAAGGGTTGTAATTTTGATAATGAACCTTCAAAGAACCTTAGGCACACTGATTACTACAGTTTGGCTACTTGCATCGGATGGGATTTGTAAGGTCAATGGGAATGGGAAAGGAAAGGTCATTTGGATGAGAGAGCCCTGAGATTAGACCTTCTGCACCATCTGAGGCTGGTCCATCTGTGAGGCATCCTTCACCAGAGCCTAGCAGTCCTTCCACCTCCTGCTCCTGCCTCTGCTCAGTTCCTGTCAGCCATCTATTCATCTGTCGGATTTTCAGATTTCAGTTAGAGCAACTTAAAGTTTACTTGCTGCTCAAAAGAGAATGAAGACTGAGTTTGATAATCATTTATGAACTTAAAGAAGACCTTTACTCTTTGGATGATCGCATTAGAAAATTGAGTCCACTCTTGGTTCTCTGAAGAATGATCTCAAGAACATATTTGAAGAACTTAAGGATATTGTGGAGACTCTGAAACTTATTCAAATGCAATGCTGAGCTTCAAGATAAAATATGACTGCATGTCATTTGTTGATAGAAGATTAAAGAATTTGTAGACTCAAAGTGAATGGAATGGGAAGATTTTAGATCATTTGCAAAGGATTATTAGAAAATTTGATTTTCATGTAATGAAGTTTTTGTTTGATGTTGTTTGAATTTTGAAATTTAATGTAATTGATGTATAGTTTGATGTTGAAAAGTTTTTCATTTTGTAAACTTGACTTTTTAATGAATGAATTATCTTTTGATATCAATTTTTTTACTTAACTTCTCTTATCTTTTTGTTGATTACAAAAAAAGGGGAGAAAGTTATGTCGTATGCAAGCATTGAAATGATTGAGTTTTGGATATGCATTAATTTAAATAAGCTTAAGTAAAATTGGTATCAAACATTAAATAAAAGGAAGAACAATTGTTAAATTGAACTTCATAGGGGGAGCTACCTCATTCAGGGGGAGCTTACCTGTGAGGATATATTTAAAATTTTGATTTAAGAATCTATGCATATACTCAATGTTTTTATAATCATCAAAAAGGGGGAGATTGTTGACCCAATTATTGATTTTGATGATTAATAAAAGAATGAGTATATTCATTTGTTACTAATAAATTTAACAAGTGTTTCAGGGCTTAAAAATATTTGTTTAATCAAAAGGATAAAGAAACGTATTTTGAATCAATGCCAAAGGTAAGTTTCAAAATTTCCTGGAGTCGACACCTAGAAAGTCTGGAGCCGACCCCATGGCCAATCAAATGCTTTCTGATTTTTTGCACGGTCCGGAGCCGACCCAGAGTTTCGGAGCCGACCCAGAGTTTCAGAGTCGACACTTACAGTGTCTGGAGCCGACTCCAATACAGAAATGTTTTTGACTACTTTGGAGCCGACACTTACAGTTTTTGGAGCCGAACCTGAATGGCGAGCCGACACTTAACTTTTTCGGAGCCGACTCCTCAACGAACTACTTTCTATTTTTGGATACACGACTTGGAGCCGACACCTGAAAAGTTGGAGCCGACTCCAACCTGTCAGGAACGGATTTTCAAAATGTCAGAACAGCTCCAACGGTAATATTTTCTCACCTAATTCTAACGGATATATTTTGTTTGGAAAAATCCAGGTACATAACGGCTAGTTTTTCACCAAAAATGGATTAAAGAAATCTATAAAAAGGGGAGAAATCGTTTGAAAAAAAAGAAAAAAAAAAGAGAAAACAAATCAAAAATCCGAGAAGTCTTGAGCAAGAAATCAAAGAGAAAAGATCCAAGTTCAAATCCATCACTCCAAAAAGCTCAAAGAGAAATCCAAGGTTCAAGTTCAAAATCGGAGGATTTCCAAAAGAAGAAAAAGCCTTTTTTCCAACTTCTCATCTGCAACATTGTGAAGAATCGAGCTGAGGCCTGATTCAACATCTCAAAGGAGAAGAGGAAAAGAAAAAAGAAGAAAAGCTCAAATCAATCTGCTTCAAACAGGCTTTTCTAACCTTGTTTATTTATTTGAATATTTGCTCATTTGAGGAGCTGTTTGTATTGTAAACTTATTCTTTTTGTTTTTGCTAGTTCAATCAGGGGGATTGAATTAGTGGAGGTAGTATACCTCGGGCAAGCTAGATTAGCTTGGTTTGGGTTTTGTGCTGGTGAGCCCGAAAACCAGCTGGGTTCGTTGTGATCCCGAAAACAACAAGTTTTGAGTTGTGAGCTTGTAAAACAACTCGGCTGTAATCTAGTAGATTATAGTGTGGACCCAAGTGGAACTTGGGAGTGGACGTAGGTGTTGGATACACCGAACCACTATAAAATCTTGTGTTTGCCGTGTTTTGTCTCTCTCTCTATCTCTTGTTTGTGTTAAATTTATTTGCACTTAATTATTTCAAAGCCAATCGTTTTAAAAAGGTTAAAAAATTTTTGAACCCAATTCACCCCCCCTCTTGGGTTGCCATCTGGGCCAACATAAAGGTTCAAATGTCTATATATAGAGCTTAGGAGTGAGTATCAAAAGGTCATGCTTATTCTACCTTCAGCTATGGGATTCTCAAAACCCTTATCTTCATGGGAGATATGAAGGTAATATCTCTAGGTCATAATTATCTTAATGACTTTTATGATAACATTCAAGATATATAGTTTTGTTGCCGTGGAAGTTTTAGTTACCATGCTTATGAAGATCTAGTTGGTCTAGGAGAGGGTAATTTGATTTAGCTCAGATGAGAGAAGAAAGCATGGCTGGAGATCGAGTCCATTAAGATTTTAAAGCGATTGGATGCTGAAAATCTAACCAAGATTAAGGAACAAGTGCTTTGGAATAGTGATGGTGTTGAAGATTTGAATCATCGTGTATACATTTAAGATCATTTCTTTATTTTCAATTTTATAATAATTACTAGAGAAGTGGAGGGTGCCAACTTATTTGATCTTGCTTTCACTATGATATATGTGATGAGAATTATATATACAAGATATGAATCAAATTCATATAAACATTGCGGAAGATATAATATAAAATTTTCAGATGCCTAGGATCCTTAGGAACAGATTCATTAAATCTAAATAAAATCTAATTTTATTCATACCTGAGTCCTTTATCGATGTAGATGAGGATGAAGCTGGTTAATCCTTTGCCACTAGCCGTCCACGTGTCCGACCTCTAACGGTGATCCACGCAGAGAAGAGGGGATGAAGACCTCTAAGGTATGAAGATGACACTACGGGAGAGAGAGGGGTTCTAGCGCCTCTTGAATCCCCTTACAGAAATACAGAAGATATCTTTGAAGAAAGATCTAATCTTTTTCTTCTCATGCTCTGCCTTCCTAGTAGGAAGGAACCATATTTATAGGGTGAAAAGAAAATGTTTCAAGGGAGAAGAAGAGACCTCTTTTCATGGTAACATTATGGTAACGTTAATCCAAAGAAACAGAAGAAATTCCCATTTCATGGTAACATCATGGTAACATTAATCCAAGGAAACGGAAGAAACTCTCATTCTCATGGTAACATTAATCCAAGTGTCACAATCTCAGCCTTTGAAATTAGGAGTTGGTTATCTCATAACTACATGCCCCAATTTGTACGTGTTCATCATCGAACCGTAGAGATTCATCACGCCTCATCCCATGGGCATGATTCCATCTTCACATGGATGAGATTGGCCATCCATACCCGAATAATCAGAGCCATCCATCACATGGATCAAGTCATATTTGGGTATCCAATTATTTGTTCATCATATGCACAAATAATTTCTCCTTAACATTCTTCTACTATAATAGATCATATCCATTATTATTATCTTCTTTAAATTGGGTCTCACCCAATTATTTATTTAATCATCTTATCTGAATTAAATCTAATTTAATTTTCATTTTAATTCATCCAAAATTCTCCTTAATGCGTGTGACCCATTAGGCCCTTTAACATGTTGGCAATAATCATGTCCTAATCATAGACCCTAGGAATGATTGGACAACTCTTTGTCCAAGTCAACAACATGATTATAGATCATGAGAGGCCTCTAGCAAAGCATCATGACCACCCAACTGCTAAAGGTTTTGTTGACGTGACCAATAACAACACCTGTCCATGAACGGTTACCGTATGATCAAATCCTTTCGTCACATATCCCAGATCAATCAGTGGTATGGAATATATCAACCCTATAATTGATCTTTGTTTACTTGATCTCAAGAAAAATTGACTCATATGAATTAGAACTTCGAAACCATTTCGAATTCCAACTCAACCTTGCAAGGATTTAACAATCAATTTAATCCATCAAGTGGCCGTGGAATATAACCCTTTCTATCAAGGGAGACGAATCCTGTCTTGATCAACACCATCTTCATGTGCTTCATGTCATACCCAATCGATACCATATTTGCCACCCATGGCTAGAGCGACGTTTGGATGTCATCAAAGCATGACATTCCACACATGAGATGCAATGAAGATCTCAAGTCAAAGGATCACTCATACCACCGTCATTAGAGATCAACCATCGACACTATATAGAATATCCATATGGGATCTCTTTACTGGTCATCCAATGCATCGTTACAATTACGAGCACATCCACACACCTATCCAAGTATCTTCATACTTTAGCTTGTGAAATCAGTTGCTTACCTCAAGGGTGAGGATATGCAATGTGTGCTAGTCTCACGATGTTTGATGGTGTCCAGTCCCATCTACACATTGACTAGGGAAGTTTAAAGAATCGAACCATAATATGCAATTTGGATCTCACAATTTGTAATCTCTATTACAAATTCCATATGCATGGTTCACATTCTTTTAGACTTTATCTCACAGACATATATCAAATATATTATAAAAGATATCTGGATAGATAAAGAAACCATTTTATTTGATTTGATTCATAGAATGTATATAGCATCCAATCCGATTAGATCTAGGGCATACACTACAGTCGCCTTGGCCTTTTGGACCTTATTCTTCTTTGGCCGCTTCTTACGAGCGCCATAAGACTCCATGACCATAACCTGCCCCTTTTCTTTCTTAATGTTGGGCTTGGCATTCGTCAGCATATTCGCGAGCTCAGGTAGAGATGTCTCTAGCTTGTTCATGTTGAAATTAAGAACAAACTGCGAATAGCTGGGAGGTAATGACTGTAGAACCAAATTAATACTTAGTTCATGATCCATCACAAAACCCAATCATGCCAACTTTTCAATCAGATTGATCATTTTTAGTACGTGGGCACCCACTGATGAATCCTTAGTCATTTTGCACTGAAACAACTCTTTAGAAGTTTGAAACCTCTCATATCAAGACTGTGTACCAAACAACTCTTGCAAGTGCATCAAATCTCCTGAGCATTCATATGCTCATGTTGTTTCTGAAGATCAGGTGACATCGAGGCCAACATCAAACATGTGGCCATGTCTTCAGCATCTTTATACCGGTTGTATGCCACATGAACATCAATCGGAGCATCCGCTGGTGGGACCTCCGATGAAACCTCATCTAGGACAAAAAGAATTTTTTCAGATCGAAGAACGATCCTTACATTCCTTAGCCAATCAAGGAAGTTGAGTCTAGTCAATTTGTTGGATTCTAAAATATTCCTAAGGTTGATGTTTACACTCATGTTTCTCTGATAAACTACATAAAATTAGAACGAGTCAATTACTATGAATACTAATCACCAACTTAATATGGTAATTCTAGATTTTTAATTAAGTTGGTTTCTCCCACTATTTTATCAAGGTTAATAGCCCTCTCTATTAATCTCGAGAAATTGGCATTCAATTTCCTTAGTGGGCTAGGATCCTCATTTGAATTACCTTGACCTTGGCTTTGGTACAACAAATCTCGATAAGCCAAATTCGGTAGATTATCATCAATCACATCTAATGTAACTCCTAGATTATTTAGGGGACATTGCCTTGTCAATTACATCCATATGTGATCACCCTAAAGTTTGCCTCTAGATTAGACTGACCCTGAATTTGGCCAATTATGCCAGCTAATCTAGTTAAGTCAACCCATTGTTCCACAATCAACTCCTCATAAGTACACTCGACCTTGGCTTTGGCACGACAAATCTCATGACCTAATGATTTTGTATCATGTGAACAATGGAAGGCTTATGACTTAATATTCGTGAAGGAATTTAGCACGTATAGGTCCCATCTACATCTATAATATTCGTACTATGCTAGGTTACATATCCTATATGTAGATTTTAGATTAATCTCAATTAACCTTAATTTCATAAGATCCAATCTTATGATTGGAACTCCTAATCAAATTAGGATCCTGATCACTATCTAATTTAGGAACCCTAATTATGTGACCAAATCAACTGCTTCCATCCTGATTAACCTTAATTGATTTAATCAATTAAGAGCTTTCCTTAATAATGGCTAGATCAGCTGATCAATGGGGTCCTATTTAGCATACCCTTCGATCCCATTAAATGGGTTTTCCCAGGCTGCGAACGGAGCAATTAAAAACCATGATCAAAACCTTTCTAGACACCAATGTAGTTAAGCCCAATTGATTAGATCAATTATGGGATCATAGGATCAAACAATGACATGGTTAAGTCTAAGTTTCCTAAATTTTATCATCTATTACATTTTATGATAACTATAGATAGTGATCTAGCTAGGGTATTATGATAAGAATTCTTAATTCAAATTTTAAATTTCTTATCATTTAATTACATGTTGACATGTTGGTTTCACATCCCATATAAATCCTAATGTCTCTAACAAACCCTAATCATATTCTTGTCATGATAAGATTTTAGATTCAAAATATAAAATTTTAAATTCCATATGATTACATTTAATCAGAATCTTATCTTGATCCAAATATCCAAACTAAGTTTTCAATGTTCATTATCATAAGAATATCAGATCTTAATCATATCAATAATCATGTTAAAATTAAATCCTAAACATAATTTCTAGGATTTCAGCATATAGTATCTATCATGCATAAATAATAATTACCATTTTAACATGACACATATATGATTAAATCTAAATTAATTATTTTTTATTATCATATAATAAATCTTTATCTCTGATATCATATATCAAAGTACTCTATTTTACCATGATAATGAACATGCATAATCTAAATAATATTATTTATCATCAAATAATAAATATTTTATTATATTTTATATTTATTATTAACATATGAAAACTATTCATGTTTTTAAGCATAATAAAAATAATATTATCAATCATAATGACTCGAGTATCCTATCAGATTAATCTGTAGCCTAAGGAGGCTCTGATATCACTGATGGGAATTATGTATACAAGATATGAATCAAATTCATAAACATTGCAAAAGATATAATATAAAATTTCCAGATGCCTAGGATCCTTTGGAACAGATTCATTAAATCTCAATAAAATCTAATTTTTTCATACCTGAGCCCTTTATCCACTACAACAGAAAATAAATATAGCGACGCAAAATGCGTCACTAATGCGTCGCTAAACCGGATTTGCGATGCATTAGCGATGCAACTGTAGCGTCGCTGTAAGTCTCGTCACAGAATGAATTTAGTCGCAATTGTGTCGCTAAATAGCGACTCTCAGCGATGCATTAATCGCAAGGTCATTGCGTCGCAATATTAATAATAATATTTTAGAAATATTAGCGACACAATTTTAGTCACTAATGAGTCGCTAATTAAATTTTTATAAAAAAAAAGTAAAAATTAAAAATTAAAATGGTTAAATTTAATATGTGACGCAACCAAGTGCGTCGCAATATTTAATAATAATATTTTAGAAATATAGTGACGTAATTTCAGTCGCTAATACGTCGCTAATTAAATATTTTTTAAAAATAAAAAAGATTAAAATTAAAATGGTTAAATTTAATATTGCGATGCATTCAATTGCGTCGCAAATTGCAACGCAATTGAATGCGTCAATATTTAATATAATATTTTAGATATATTAGCGATGCAATTTTAGTCACTAATGCGTCGCTAATTAAATTTTTAAAAAAATATAAAATATTATAAATTAAAATGGTTAAATTTACAAAAATTATGATCGAAACACTGATATTGATCGAAACACTATTAATCGAAACATTCATCATTAAATTTCAAAAATAATTAATATATTAAAATTTTGAAGTTTCCATGTACAACACATAAAAAGTAAAGAAAAAATACATCAAGAATCTCCACTATCACGATCACGTGGTGGCTGGAAACCCTGTGACATGCGGCTAACCAAATCCGCATGTGACGCATCTGCTCTCTTATGTCAGAGAGCTCGTGCTGAAGGACTTTCGTGCGCTGGTCAAACTCGTGCTGAAGGACTTCCATGCGCTGTCGAACTCCTGCTGAATCTCCTACCGAACGTCCTGCCGAACCTCCTATCGAACCTCCTCCGTAATAGATCTCCGAATGTCCTCTAAACGCTCGGTAGGAATATCGCCAGAATAGCGCGAACTAGAGGCCTGCTGGAAAATATGCAGAAGCTCTAGTGCCCAGACCATAGACCCTATGGTCTCGCGGCTGGGCACCAACAGCCTCCAAAAACACACGTCGACTCTCCTCTGATGAGAGTTCGACGGGCGGTCCCCCATCAGTGGAGTCGACCTGCGATGCCTGGGACTGAAGCTCCTCGACTCGTGCCTTTGAATTATAAAATCAACAATAAATGAATCAATAAATTTCTTTAAATAAAATTTTAGAAATTAAACAGATACAATATAAAGCTAATTTCTTACCGCAACCCCGTGATCGTGTATCGACCCAGGAACCGTCCCTCCTGGTGTGTGTCGCCTGAATAGACGAAACTCACCAGGATCTCCGCCCTCCTGTTCAGACTACAACAATAGAAAGAAAAATTGATATAAATAAAGTATTTGTAAATAACTAAATTAGTAATTAAATATTTAGTTTTCTTACCATGCGGCGTCTGTGCTCCTGAATCGAAATAGACCCACAGTGTGGCGGGAGAGACCCGTGCCAGGACCGCCCCTCTCGGATCGGCGGTTCGTGCTGGCTGATGCGGACCTCCTGCGCCAGCCATCAGACTGCCACGCCTGCTGCCACTCATGCCAAATACCCTCCGGCACATGGGTAGGACGCTCACCCGATGTCCTCCAACGATGAAGCATGTCGGAGTATCGGCGTGCTGTAAGAGCATTCCATGCTGCCCTAATGGCATCATGGATAGCAGGGTCCCACGTAAACTTTTTTTGCATTGAAATAAACAGTTAGTTTAAGAATTTATTAAGATTAAGAAATTTAAGATAAATTGTATTTAATAAGTTTACCTGAAACTCTGAAAAATAAAACTCCCTCGTGGCTGCAGATACATGGCGCCAATCGTAGCCACTGGGATCAGCATGCCTCTGAAATATGGAGCTGATCTGGCTCGATACATGATGCTGCTCAATAAATCTGTTAAAAAAATGCATGTTTATAGGTAATTGACTTAAAAACATAAACGATATATTTACAATTACTATATACTTACAGCCCTGAGCATCAGTCCAAGTACGGTGCGGCCGACGGTGGAAGAACTCTCGGATGTATGTGCCGATCGGCTGGATGATAATACTAATGCAGGATCACCGCCATGGCTGAAGAGACGGAGGCTGTGCGATGTGTGGAGATCCGAACTCTCCATCTCCAAAGCTCATGGGATCTGATGCAGCAGGGCTACGTCTATGCTCACTCTGTCGTCCGGTAGATCTACCTTGGCCCGTCATACTGAAAATACTAAAGATTCATGAATGTAATTACGATTAATGATTAAATATGTAAAAATATAATTTGTAAAAATAAATTGAATTTAAAAAAACCTATGTTTAGTCGGTTTCATTTGTTTCGTGAAATGTTGGTTCAACATCCGATGCCGTATCGGACTGCGATTCAGTTTCATTATCATCGAAGGAAACTGAACATTTGCATCCGCAATTTCTTGGACATCACCATTTGGATCTCTAAGTGATGTTTCAGGAGCCCTTGTGTCGTCCTCAATTGCATGCATTTCCATCTCATCCTCTTGAAATGCAGGGCACTCGGCTGATTGACTTGATGAACTCTCGTCTAATACGATTGTTGAACGTGGGACGATTTTAGAAACAGCCCACCAATCTCGCTTGTCGTTGCGCAAACTTGGATATCCGCAGTAAAACACTTGCTGAGCTTGGGATGCAAGGATGAATGGTTCATATTTCTGCAATCTTCGTCGATGGTTCACTTCAACTAGATTGTAGTCGTTATGAACCCTTTTCCCACAGGAACTGTCGGATCGAACCAATCGCAACGAAACAATACGGTTCGTTTAATAGGCCAACCGGGATATTCAACTTCAACCACCTCTACTAACTTTCCGTAATAATCCTGCATATTTGCTCCAACACTTTCTCCTTTAACACACACGCCCCAGTTCTGCGTGCCTCTTGAAGCTGCTAGTCGTTCAATCTGAAATTTGTACCCATTAACAAAATAGCCAGTAGAGGTTGTTACGGTCTTCAATGGCCATTGCGATAGACATTTAATGAAAATATTATCGGTTGTGGACCATGGACCGTTTACCTATAAATTAATAAGCTATTCACAACCAATTCAAAAAATAAAAGCCATTATTGAAATTGATTGAGTGATACTACTCACAAATTCATAAAACCAGTAAGCGAACTCCGTTTCTAACTTCTGCCCAATGGCAACTTGACTGATGTCGGGATTCATCTGTCGTTGTCTATCACAATACATCCTTATGGGATGATAAGGATTAAAACATCTGTTAGCAATTAAATATTATGGTATATTGTAATTTAAATTAGAAGTTCCAATTAAGCATTGAAGTATATACTTACTCAATATATGGATCGACTTCTCTACAGTTCATTAGGATGTAATAATGTGCTGCATTATACTCCATATCGCTAAGATTTCTTGACTTCTGCCCCAAATGAACGGCCGATACCTTTAAAAATTGATATTCTACCGTCATTAGGTTCTCCTTCGTCCACACATACGTCATCGTTACGACCAAGATTTCGGCTCCTCGTGTGGACGTGACCCTCAAAGTAATGCGAGGCAAAAGCTGAAACTTCTTCGACCAAGTGTGCATTGCATATAGAACCTTCAACCCTTGCCTTATTACGCACATTATTTTTTAACTTCTTAAGGTACCTATATGTAAAGTTGAAAAAAAATTAACCAATTTCTCGCAATGAAATAATATTTGAAATGTCAACATGTCTTAATGATGTATATATTTACCTCTCGAAAGGATACATCCAGCGATACTGCACGGGACCAGCTATGCTCGCTTCGTATGGCAAGTGAACCGGTAAATGCTCCATTGAGTCAAAAAAACTGGGAGAAATATTCGCTCCAGCTTGCATAAAATAATTGGAATTTCCTCCTCAAGCCTTGCCATGGATGCAGAAGTAATGACGGCAGATAACTCCTTGAAGAACAAGCTGAGCTCCGTCAATGCCTTCCAGACATGTTGCGGAAGCAACTCACGAAAAGCTATAGGCAATAACCGTTGCATGAAAACATGGCAGTCGTGACTCTTCATGCCGAACAACTTGAGCTTATGCATGTCCACACACCTACCGATATTTGAGGCATAACCATCTGGAAATTTTAACCCTCTAAGCCAGTTACATAAACTTCTCGTGAATTTCTGTCAAGAGTGTAACAGGCTTTAGGATAGGTCCCGTCGGCACTCCTCCTCAAATCACCTCTTCTGCAATACTGATTAAGTTCTTCTCTTGACTTTGCAGTATCTTTGGTTTTTCCGGGATGTTTAGCACCGTGTTAAATATGTTATCAAAGAAATTTTTCTCGATATGCATAACATCCAAGTTGTGCCGGATGAGATTTGTGCTCCAATAAGGCAAATCCCAAAATATACTCCGCTTCTTCCAGTTATGTTCTTTACATATACGGCCATTTATTCTATCTGCATCTGGTTCCCAAGCATACCTCAACCCCAAATGCTCTATAGTATCAAATATAT
>UESW01004467.1:354172-658161 GCA_900491605.1 Calamus simplicifolius | reverse complement strand
TGAATTGGCTCGGTTCGCTTGAGCGAGGATCTGATTTAATGCACTTATAGAAATGAAACCTCATAGTTCTTTAAATTCAGCAGGCTTGAAGTCATGTTACACGACCGTCAAACTCTTCTCAAATGAAGCTTTAATGTCACTATGCTGCAACTCAATCAAATTATGTATTTTTGTCCAAGATGATTCGAAATTCCCTTGGCTTGATCCAAACTGTCTTTTCAGCCTTGCATGTGCACTTTCAGTCCTAGAAAAGTAAATAAAATTAAATAAAAATGAGATAACAATTGTGTAATTAAATTATAAATTTCTTAAATTTATCAATTCCTTGTGATACCTATTAGTTGTCAAATTCCCGTAGTGCCTACACGCGTCCGTCCATGCTGCGACAAATCTTTTCTTGTACTTGCTCAGCCAAGTAACACATACCGTAAAGCACTTGGGTAGGTACTAAACTCTCTCTAGAGTTTTATCCAGTGATCATTAAACTCATCTTCTGTGGTGGACAATACAAGTATATTCCAACTCATTATAAACTTATCACATTTCTCCTTTGTTTCAAATAACCTTTTGCACTGGGCCAAAACATTCCTACTAATATATCATCTACATAGCAAATGTGTTGCCGTAGGAAATACCCTCTGAATTGCATTCAATAGAGCCAAGTCTCTATCTGTGACTATCACCTCAAGCAGAGCATCAACGTCCATGACACTACACAATCTCTCTAATGCCCATGTATAGTTATCTTCTCGCTCAGAGTCCATATACACAAAAGCAATAAAAAAATGTCAGGTTAGTTGATGTCACCCTGACAATCTCTAAGAGAGGAAGACGATATCTATTCATCTTGTAAGTGCAATCCATTATCAACACACGAGGAAATGCACGTAACAATTCTATACTGCCAGGGTGTGCCCAAAACAAGTCACGCACAGCATCAGACTTAATACAATTCCTATGCCACTCAATGTATTTACACTCAGATAATTTACCAAGAAGATGTTGCATCTGAGATCTCCTAGTAATCTCTACAGCCTTGCACCTCTGCCGTGCATTGTAGATTGTCTTCATTGTTGTAACATTGAGGACATCCCTTTGCTTCAAAGTAGATAATATGTCCTTAGGCCGAATCAAACTCTTCGACATCTCCACTAGCATTGTAGTCTCCTGCTTAGATAATCGTCCTGCATATGAGTGCCCCTCGAGATGCTTTGCAGCTGGCTGATTGTGCACACCGTACATGACTATTAACATCCAATCATATGCAGTGTCCAATTTCTTCCCTCTTAAGGCAAAAGGACATCCACACTTCTTAGTGCCACTGGCCCTGGTCTTTGATCTCTTTTCCTTGATGTGTTTACTTTTGCAAGTACCACTCCTCTCGCAAGAAAAAAATAATTCTTGGTTTCTTAACATTGCTTACCGTATCGGATTTTTTTAATAATAACGACAAATCCATTGCTCTTTCCGACTTCCCGACACCAATTACACATTTCTTCTCTACTTTTGAATATCTATAAAATAAATAGTTTTATGTTATTAGATAATTTTAAACATTGCTTAGTCATATAATACGAAAATAAATATAATTAATTTTTTTTTACCTCATAAGTTGTAAATTTATTTATGTAATCCATCACACAATCAGAGCCAATCACGCTGCATTCGGTCGAAGCATCGTCCTACACGATCAAATAATAATTTTAAACCTAATCATAATTAATCTAAAAAAATATAGAATAAACTTTCTGTTCGGCCACACAGGGCCGAGTTATTGGGGCCGAACAAAAGAAAGTTGTTCGGTCCACTAGGGCCAAACATGTTGACGTTGTTCGGCCCTGTGTGGCCGAACAGAGTTTACCTGTTCGGCCACACAGGGCCGAACAACGCATGAACCAGGAAAAAAAAAGATGACGTGGATATAAACTAACCTTTGCGACCGTAGAACCTTCAAAATTACTAGTTGCTTATCTATTGCTCGATTATAGGTTGAAATCGCTTCAATCAACCTTCAAACGGATGATCCAAGGGTGATCCGGAGTGAGGGAGGCGGGAGGAGGCGCAGGGGAGGGGGGAGGGGTTGGTGGGGGCTATTTGGACGATGGGGGGTTATTGAGTAAGGAGGGTTATTTTGGTCCAAAATTTTAGGGGTAAATATGCCATTTTTTTAATTGGCGTGGGGGCTCCTAAAAAAAATGTGCGGGCCAAATAAAATTTCCCTCTATATACCCCCATAGTTATCAAAATCGGACTGGACCGGACCGGTCGGTTCAACCGATTGAACCGGGACCCGGAGGTTAAACTAGTCCGATTCTAGCAGAAAATCGGATGTGCAAGTCACCCGGATTAACTCGGTTAACCCTTTCGGTTCACCCGTGAACCGGTAAACTGGCTAAACCAAATGGGTTACGGGTTTATCAATAATTAATATTCAATTCAATGCGATGGGCTGTTTCAAAGTCTCTTGCAGAAACTCGAGACATCCCTTCGACTTCTCTACTCTGCTCGTCTTCGAGAACCAGCGAACGTCCGTCTCTTCACCGAGTCGACCTTCGTCCAGAGACTCCGATTAAGCTCAAACTCGAAGCCCTGCCTCCGTCTCTTCACCGACGCCGGAGTCTCTTCTTCTCCAAGCTCGAACTCTGGACTCGACGACTGGCGAAAGAGTCGCTCTGGTAAATAAGCATATAAGTAACGTCAAATACCATTCATTGGTATATAAGTAACGTCAAATATCATTCATTATTGCCAGCATTTTAGGTTGCAATTTGTTTTGACTTTTAATTGCCAAGATTCAAAGACTTATTTCACCGTATTTTCTGGTGCCTAAGGGGACAAGGGGATGCAGTTTGTGGCGGGTGTGGCCGCTGATAGCATTCGGGGCATCAGTGGCGTGCTGGTACGATGGTTTGCCTGGTGGTGTGCAAGAACCACCGATTGTGACTTGTGGGAGCTCGCCTTCAACTTCAAGTTTGTCTGTTCATCAGCCGCAAGTAACATGTTGGCTCTAGGCTCTCAAGTCTCAACAATGCTAGTAGTTTCTTACTTTCTTTCCTCCTCTGTTAATAAATTCTGCATATTTGGTATTTATAGTGATGGCTGAAAATGAAAATGCTACAACTCCATCAATATGTGATTCTATTAGAATAGCTTCTACTCAGTCTAGTGGTGTTAGAGGGAGAACAGATCCTGCATGGGCTTATTGTAGAGAAGCTCCTGAATTGAGTGGAAATACAAAAAAAAGTAAAGTTAGTATGCTTATTTTGTAATAAAGTATTTGCTGAAGGGGGCATTCATCGAGTTAAACAACATTTAGCAGGGGCAAAAGGAGAGGTGGATGGGTGTAAGAAAGTTATTGCTGATGTTCAATATCAAATGATACAAATCTTAAAAGTACCAAAGAAAAGAAAAATAAATTGGAGAAAATATATGATGAGGTGAATCCATTTAGTCGTACATATAGGGTGCATGAAGAGGAAGCATATAGGGCCATACATATAGAGGATGATGATGTGGTTGAATTGAGAGGAAAAAAAAGGGTGATAGATCATGGAGATAAAGGAAAAAAACATGCAAATATTGCAAGTTATTTCATGCCTAGGACCACTCCAGGAGCACAACCTACTTTGAAAAGTAATCTGCAAAATAAAGATGCTATTGAACGTTGTGATTTGGCTATTGCTAAATGGATGGTTGATGCATGCATTCCTTTTAATGCTACAAAATTCATGTACTATCAACCTGCAATTGATGCTATTGCTAGTATGGGTCCGGGGTATAAGGGACCAAACTATCATTCTATTCGGGGTTATCTGTTGGGTAAGACTGTTGATGAGATTAAAAAATTTGTGGAGAGCTTTTGAGCTACTTGAAAAAAATAGGGTGCACTATTATGGTGGACGGGTGGGCAGATCAAAAAGGAGGACATTAATTAATTTTTTGGTGTATTGCCCAAGAGGTACTATTTTTCTTAAGTCTGTTGATGCATCACATGCTGCTAAGACTGCTGAAACATTGTTCAAATTGTTTAAAGAAGTTGTTTTGTTTGTTGGAAAGGAGAATGTTGTGCATATGGTCACCGATAATGCTTCAAATTATGTGGCTGCTGGTAGATTGTTGGAGTGTGAGTTTTCAACTTTATTTTGGTCTCCTTGTGCTGCTCATTGTATTAACCTCATGCTATCTGATATTGGAAAATTACCATTGGTAAGTTCTGCTGTGGATCATGCATCTAGGATAACTAAATATGTGTATAATCATTGTTATCCTTTATATTTGATGAGACAGTTTACTGGAGGTAGAGAAATACTTAGGCAAGCTCCAACACGGTTTGCCACCAATTTTATTGCCTTACAAAGTTTATTAGTAAGCAAAGATGATCTTATGCAGATGGTAACATCCAATGAATGGATGACTTTAGCTTATGCCAAAGATAGCAAAGGAAAAAAATGTGTTAAAGATATCATAGATTCAACCTTCTGGAGTGAGAGTTTAATGATTGTGCAGCTCACTAAACCACTTGTCCGGGTATTAAGGCTTGTTGATAGTGATGATAGGCCTGCAATGGGTTATCTATATGAAGCTATCCATTATGCTAGTGATGTTATGAAAAGAAAATTTAAAAGAAAAAAGAATATAGTTCAACTATTTCTAGATATCCTGCAGTCTAGATGGGATACACAGTTGCATAGGAGACTACATACAGCAGGATTTTACTTGAATCCTCATTTTCAGTATGATGCATCGATGATGGACAAACACCATTTTGCCATTTCTGGACTTTTAGATGTGATTAAGAGATATGAACATGATGATCCATCTTTACAAAGTAAACTTACAAGTGAAATGAAGCTATTTAGAGATGCTGTTCATGACTTTGGTCGAAAGACTGCAATTAATGACCACAACCTTTTGCCTTCAGGTATAACCACTTCTTTAACTATAACATTTGTTTGTTATTATATTTTTATGTAATGAATGTGTCAATGGATGTAGATGAATGGTGGATCACTTATGGGAGTTGTGCTCCAAATTTGCAAAAGTTAGCTATCCGCATTTTAAGTTAAACATGTAGTTCATCTAAATGCGAACGAAATTGGAGCATTTTTTAGCATATCCATTCTAAAAAGCGGAATAGATTGGAGCATCAAAGGTTGAATGACCTTGTTTATGTTCATTACAACTTAAGATTGCAACAAAGATAATTATTTTAATTGATATAACTTTTGTTGCATATTATTTTGTTTAAATTACATATTATAACTTATAAGTTTGGATATTGTGTTGTGTAGGAATCATATCAAGGGTCAAAATTATGATCCTATTGACTTTGAAGCATATGGTGAAAATGCTGAATGGGTGTTAGAAGAAGACCAATCAACTTTACCACCCGATGAAATAAATATATTTCATCATGAATTGGCATCATGTGCAATTCAAGATACTCCAAATGATGATGGTAATTATATTTTTAAAAGTTTATGTTATTTACATTAAATTCAGTTTTATCCTTATCATATTATATTAATTTATAGGATTAATGAATTTGGATGATTATGATGATGATGAAACTGGTGATGGCGATAATGGTCATGGTTCTTCTAATGGTGGAGGTTATCGTGATAGTGATGAAAATAATGCTTATGGTAGAAGTAATGGTGCTAGTGGCAATGGTGAAGATGGAGATCAAAACATTGATAGAGAAGAGACTCAAAAGCCTATGATGCATGCTCAAGAGACTCAAATGGGTTTTAACTTTTAAGTTTTGACCCAAATTTTGTACCTTTTGAATCTTTGATGACTCCTATTTTAATTTTTTAGTGTAGGTGCTAGTAGATTTCAAGTGTGTTTTGACTTTTTATATTTAAATTTTAAAAGATTGTTATATATCACTTTTGAATTATTAGTTTAATGTGTTTGACTGTTTGTATGATTATAATTTGAAGTTTTTTATGACATTAGATGTTAAAGTTTATTATCATGTTGATCTTAATTTTTATTAAAAGTTAATTTTTATTATTAAAAATTTATAATATATTTTTAATTTTTTATATTAAAATAATTAAACTGACGGTTCAACCGATGACCTGACCGATTGAACCAGTGACTCGATGACCTAAGCCCTTGACCGGATCAATGTCCGATCCGGATCTAACAACTATGACACCCTCTTAAAATTTAAAATTTCTAAATTATCCCTTAGTGCACCCCTTCCCTCCCTCCTCTCAAACACTGCACCCCTTCACCATCCGATGCCCTGAGCAAATGGGGCGGTGTAAATAGAAATTCCCCGTAAAGGAGGAGGAGAGAGAGAGAGAGAGAGAGGGGGGGTTGATGGTATAGTGAGTACTTTGGGCGGTGCAAATAGTAATTCCCCAAAAATTGATGTCCATCTCTCCCATTTGATCCTGACCCCCTTGATCTCTTCAAGGTCAGCCTTTCTCCGCCGTCTCCGCCGTCTCCGCTAACGGGTCAACCCCGTGCCCTCAACTTTGACCAGTGGTGGCTATGGAATCGAAGAAAGCGGGTCAAGAACGATCTCATCGCAACGATATATATATAAAATTACCTGGAAGAGCCGCAAGCACTGGCGCTCGCTTCCCCTTTCACGTTGAGGACACGGCGGCGAGGGCGAGCACCACCTGCTTCTAATCGGAGACAAACACAGAACAACCGGCGATGGCCAAGCGACCGGAGGTAATCAGAGACAAGGACTGCATGCGTTTATGGTCGAGATCACAGAGATCGAAGGGCCAAACCGTCGCCCTCGTCCCCACCATGGGTTTCCTCCACGAGGGCCACCTCTCCCTCATCCGGGAAGCCAAGGCCCGCGCCGACGTCGTCGTCGTCTCCATCTACCTCAACCCCGGCCAGTTCGCCCCCTCCGAGGACCTCGCCACCTACCCGTCCGACCTCCAGGGCGACATCCAGAAGCTCGCTGACGCCGAAGTCGACGCCGCCTTCTGCCCCTCGAATCTCTACGATCGTGGAAGCGATGCGTTGACCGGAGAAGCGGGTTCCAGCGGCGGCGATGGGAGGGCGACGGTTTCTTGCCTCGAGAGCGGGGATGGTGGGGGGAGAGGGGGTCATGAGACATGGATTAGGGTCGAGAGGCTGGAGAAGGGATTGTGTGGGAAGAGCAGGCCTATCTTCTTTAGAGGGGTTGCCACCGTTGTGGCCAAGTTATTCAACGTTGTGGAGCCTGACGTCGCGATCTTCGGGAAGAAAGATTACCAACAGTGGCGCGTTATTTGTCGGATGGTAAGGCTCAAATTCGTGATTTAAGTTTACTTGATCAATGACACATGAAATGTCTTTTAAGTGTAAGACAAGTTTGATTAGGGATAATTCGGAAAGTATTGATATTAGATGCTTGAAGGGAATACTGAAAAAAGACTTTAATGTGAAAAAATGGTTGAGAACCTGGTGATTCCTAATATAATGCTGTTTGACATAATGGTTCTATAAGAAAGCTAACAAAAAAATATGTAAACCTAATATTGGTCTGTATTGGCTCCACATTGGATCAGCACAAGCTGACATGGGCTGATACAGATTGATGCAATTGTTATTGGTGGTTCTAACCGTTATATGGTTCTTCTGAAGGTCTTGGTATGTATCACACTTATTTTTCCAGTTGCATACACAAGGTTTGAACTGTGTCATATCCACTACCAAATCCAAAAGATGAAAACTCATGAACAAACCTTAACCACTCGATACATTATTAAGAGATATACCAATACATTACCGGTTCAGTACAAGTTAGTACACACCTCATACCGAAAAGGTACCAATCCTTTTTTTTCATTATTAACCATTTGGTACTAAATTGGTATGGGTTAGTACCACACAGTACAGATTGGTTTGGACCGATTCGATTTATACTGAATTAAAACTTGGTACCTGCTGGTACCTTCCTAGAATGGTAGAGTCGATACAAGTCAATACAGCAAATCTTGATTTAAAACTTCAATAATTAGCGAGAACACCTACTTCCTAACTCAGCAATCCAGCACTTAGAATCAACCAAGGCATTCTTAAAAAAGCTTTTGATCAAAACTAAATCCTAGTTTCTCTTGCTAATTGTTGAAGTTTTAAATAACTAATAAAGCAAGAGCTAGAAAAGTGTGAGGTTAATAGAGGAGAAAGATTAAATGGTTGAGTAGAGAATAGAGAGAGAGAGAGAGAGATATGGTCCCTCAATGACTCAAAAGAGGAGAAAAGGAAAAGAGAAGAAATAAGAAATGCAAGTCCAAGTCTGTCTTGTTTCATAACCAAAATATTCTCTTCACAAATTGGTAAAATAATCTGAAGGGAACTTAACACCTCGTTCTTTGTTGACTACCATTTTATGTTTAGCCCTTGCACACAACATTTTATGTTTGGTCCTGCACACAGGTAGTCTGGTATTTTGTACACAATCATGGCTGTTCTGGCATGCACTGCCAACTGTTTGGTTCACGATTGCATCTGTTTTCAACACAGTTATGCTTGACTGTATACAGGGCCAGAATAACCATTGAAATCAAGGAGTAGGGAAAAATTCCTGTTAACAAAGACTAAACATGAAATGACAGTCAGTCAAAGGGCTGGATGCCAATTAAACCTAATTGGAATCCTCAGTATTCATTTTTATCATTTTTATCTTTTCTTCTGCCTGTAAGAAAAAGTAAAAGATTAGATTTATTTTTATTGAACTTTTGTTGAGTTCTTTCGGCTTTAATTTTTTTGTGATCTAATTAATTACTAGAAATCTCTATCTCAGTAATGTAAACTATATGATTCCTTTTCTAGTTGCTCATAACTGTATTGATTGATGGCCATTTCTAGGTTCAAGATCTTGATTTTGCAGTAAAGATAATTGGCTCAGAGATAATTCGTGAAGCTGATGGTCTTGCCATGAGCTCACGTAATGTGCACCTCTCACCTGAAGAGAGAGAAAAGGTTTGCTACTTTAAATGTATCATATAGTCATCTCATTGTTAACATTTAGCCAATACTAAGAGTTAACGTTAGCTTATCAAATTTTTCTTTATATTTTGTTAACAAAGGTTGGAAAACCAATATGAATGTTTTCACTTTTTTTTTTTACATATAATCCTCCTTATATGTAATAATAGGATTTGAATATATATTTATAAAAGTGGAAATACAAGTTTTAAATAAGATGCTGAAGTGATTTAAACTTAGGAAAATACATATATATTTGACAAATCATAACCATGTTAAGAATTAAGATTTTTTTTCACACCTCCACTTTGGAACAACATGTTCTAACTATGGTCATTTTCATAGTTCAAAGATTATAAGTTATATATTGGTACTTATTTCTTTGATATGACGGTAATCGTCGGATCATGTTCACATTAATATGGATTTCTATGTTGTTACTTTTTACTTAAATAATTTTTTTTAAAGATAATTAGGTGTTTTATTACTTTTTTGTTGCCAAACAATTGCATGTAATATAATTTTGAACATTTCATCGAATTTTAGAAGTCAATTATTATTCTCATCATATTTAAGTTTTCAGCCCTTAAACACCAAAACCTTAAATCTGAAAATGACAAACAATTCAATATGAAGCATATTTTACATCTGAATACTAGGTCACATATTGATACCTTACTAGTACAAAATGGTACAGAACTATTTGGCCCCATACCAGCACATGGTAAAGATGCTGCTAAGCCAGAAAAGCACCCATATCATATGTCAGTACAACATAGTGCTGAACCTCTATATCATACCAGTTCCCTACAGGTATGGTACTAAATGCTTCCTATACACCAGTATGGTCCAATATCTAAAACCTTGCTTCAAAGTAATATGACAAGTTCATTTGTATTGTTCTATGATTCCCTTAATATTCTGTTTTTCAATATTTTTTTGGCCCAAACATAAACTCAAGTCAAAAGTGTCTGAATCATTGAAATTCCCAATCATTGAAATTCCCAAAATTAAGACTTGATGGGTCCTACGACAAACTTGGTGGTAAAAGGTAATATGGGACATAAGAGATCTACTGGGCTGACAACATTTAGTTATAGGAATGCTTGAGAGATGCAATACTATAACATCAAATCAACTAAGCCTTAATTGCAAACTAGGTGGGGGTGGGGACATAAATTCTTTTCCTTCGTTCTACTAAGTGTAGGGCCATGCATTTTGAGCGATGTTAAGAATCAAGTCATCCTTGTGAGTTCATCCTGCTTGATTTTTGGGCCACCTCTATCATTCTTTCCATATACCAAATCACTCATTCATACTGATAGTCAATATTGTACACATTCAAATTCTGTCTTGAATTATTGCTATCTTTATCTTTTTACAAATGCTTTCATTTTTTAGTTTATCTTTTCTTGTATTACCACACATCCATTTCAATATTTTCATTTTCATCACACTCACCCTACGTAGAGTTTTGTAATAGTTGATCTTGATTGTTCTATAAATTTTTCTCTTTAACTTAACAAGGATCATACTATGATATAATAGTTCAGTTGTACTCCTCCATTTCATCAACCTCCTTTAATTCTATTGATAATATCCTCTTTAATCTTCTATTTCTTATAAATAATCGATTCTAAATATTAAAAATGAGCCTTAATTTTTATTTCACCTTCATTTATTTTTCTAATTTTACTAAAACTGCATTCTATGTATTCCATCTTAGTCCAACTACTTAAAGCCCTTGGCTTCTAATTAACCCTAACTCTAATTTCATCAAATGAGACTATAATCCACAAATAATATGCACTAATGAATATTATTTTGAATGTCTAGTAAACTTATCCATAGTTAGCATGAAAAGGTAAGGACTTAGAGCAGATTGTTAGTGTACATCTATTATGACTCGAAATTTATAGGTTTTATTAACAAAAGTTTTACACTAATAACCATTCCATCATATATATTCTTAATCATATTAATATATCTAATGAAAATTCCTTCTTTTTTAATACCTATTATAAGGGTTCTTTAGGAATTTTGTCATGTGCTTTCTCTAAATCAATAAAAGATATAAAGATGTCAACTCTTTTTTTTTAATACTTCTTCGTTAACCTCCAAAGAAGAAAATAGCTTTGATAGTTGATTTTCTTGGCATCAAATTTAGTTGGTTATTGAATTTAAAAGTGTTGTTTCTCCATTAATTTCTTTGTCAACAATTATATATTCCAAATTGTTAAACATATTCTATTTTCTTTGACTAACCTATGCATTAAAATGTGAGAATCCTTACCTATTTCTCCATGCATTTAGGTGCCAATGTGGTGCATTGCTTTTGGGCAATGCCCTAGTTAACTCTTTGCTCACTTTTCACTACATTGGATATCTGATGCAGCACATCATAAGAAGGGAATGCTCCAATGGTTTTCTCTAATCAATTAATGGTCATAGGATATTACTATAGTTTTATACTTGCTGTCAAACTATTGCAATCCTCATCTTTTACCCAAGTTTGGGACTGGTTATATACAAAACATAAGCAAAGTTTGATGCCCATAACTTTAACAATTTAAATACATATTTTAGGAAGACAGATGAACATTTAAGTTACATATAACAGTCAATCTAATGTCATGAATTCTCTTTCTCACATAAGAGAAATATTTCATGTTTGTGAGATGATAGGAGAAAGGTTTTGACATAATACAACATAGGCTACTAATCTTGTATTTGCATACTAGGAGTAAAAGAAAAGAAAGGAAAATATGAAATGCCCAAGGATAGGTAAAAGGAGAAAGTATGACATTTGGAGCATAAAATATTGAAGGAAATCAGTATTTGAGAGTTGAATCAAACAAACTATAGGAGAAGTTACTGATGAGTCTGAAGGTAAGAGGTGCATAAAAGAAAGGTGGTGAAATGATAAAATACAAAAGGCATTCAAGGACAACATGTGCTCTAAACCGGGGATATAATGCAGTCTTTTACAGGAATTTGTAGGTATTTCCAATAAGATACAAGAGGCATTCAAGGACAACATGTGCTCTAAACCGGGATGTAATGCAGTCTTTTACCGGAATCTGTAGATATTTCTGAAGTCTGGTAGTTGTGTGGTTATGATTTTGTTGGCTAGTAAATATTAGATTGAAGGGTTCTGTTGTTGGAATAGTTGAATGTTTTGTGGTTACTCTTTTGCCTCAGCTCTTTTCTATGTTTTCCATGTTTGTTATTTCTTTAATTTCTAGCATAGGGGAAACTTATTTTCAAGTGGCTGATGGATCATTATTAAGAATATGAAACCATACCTATATGGTTTGCCTGTCATGGTACCCTCTGCTGCAGAAAACTATCAAAATCATCTTCAGTTTACTTTTAAATAATTTGATACTATTCTTTTGATTTTTGAAGCTAATGTTAACGTTGCTACCCTGTGGTAACTTCTTTTTGACACTTGGATGATGCCTTCCATGAATGTTTCTCTAATGATGCGATGCATTAACTTGTTTCTGTTATCCATAAACAAACAAATGGAGCATATAAATGAATACTTTTCTGATAAGTGAGTTTTTTTAAAATATGTTTTAGTAGTCTTAGTTTTGTTTTTTCTGGTGTCTGCATTCAGGTCTAGTTCTAAATACAATTTTCCATCTTCATGCAATTAACATTTTAAGTGTTTTAATCTTGCAGTTATCATAATACACCATACTTGTGTCCTTTTCCTACACTGTTGTGATATGTTAATCAACTCTCATGTATATTTGCAATAAATTTTCTTGTTTTTACAGGCCTTGTCGATCAACAGGTCATTGTCACAAGCTAAATTTGCTGTGCAGAAGGAGAAACACGGTTGCAAAGACCTGAAAAATCTAGTAGTTCAAACAATAACTAAAGCTGGTGGAAAAATTGATTATGTTGAGGTAAGATGATAAGGTCGCCCCTTCTTTCCTTCCTTTTATGTGCTTGCATATCTGTATAGATCTTGCTTCTTAAAATCAGCCGTTCATCCTTGCAAGGGAATACTGCATGCAGTCAAGAGAAGTTAATCACATGTCATGTGCATGCTGTATTTCTTTAATAACACATGTTGCATCATAAAGCATGTCACAAATACGTGCCATATGCATGTCAACATTTACCATAGAGCTTGTTAGGATGTGTACTTCTATTATATTCTGATGATTCATGGCTGGTACAAGCCAGTTATAGTATGCGAGGGTTCTTTGTCAACAATGTGCTCTAGGATTAATCTCTAGACACTCTTAAAGGCAAGGATTGTACCTTGAACGCAACCACCCTGCAGAGAACAGATATGGGAAATTATTATGAGTGTGATCTGGTATTGGGCATGTATAATGCACTTGGATAGAAGCATGGATAGCTATCATTTCTAGGAGATTACAATTTTTTTCCTATTATTTACATGACTTGATGAACGAACCCCTATTTTGACAGGTGCACTTCTGTAAAAGGTTTTAACTGCACCCATGTCCTTATCTCTACCATTTTGGTCATCATCAACAAGTGATCCTATCACACCCAATAATGTAAATATCAATCCAAAATGCACCGATGTGCGAAAGGTTCATTTCCACAGTGACCTTGATCAAGTATAATCAGATTTCTAAATTTTGTAAGATGGGTATTTGAAAAATCAAACATAGAAGTGGAGACAACCCAACTTACAGGGTCATCTGATTAGTTGTTCTTTAATGTAACATCTGCTACTATGCAACCTTGTACCTTTAATCAGAAATTTCATTAACATATAGTCACTTTAACCATGCACAATATTTGAACCTAGTCTTTACATTTCATCCTATACCCTAACTTTGCTTCTAATGTCTCTATATTTCTAGAGTTTATCTAAAAGAAGTGGTAGATCTCTGCCTATTGACAAATATTCCTAATAAGCATTATGCATTGCTCGACAAAGAATTTTAGTGCTTCATGCTAGTGATATTTTCTTGAAACATGCATAAATTTGCTGGAAAAGAGACGTTTGAATGGGCAATGATTAATTAAATTTATTGAGCACTTAACTGCCAATTTTGCCTATCATTTAAGATTAGTAAGGAATTATTCTTGATCAGCAATTTGGTATATGGATCCTTTGGAGTTTTGAGCATGAACAAGATTGAATTAAGTATTTAGTTATCTATATCAGATCATCATGCATTTCCTTTAGTGATTCTTACCCTCTCTTGATATTAGCGTTGCAAGGTTAACAATATTCTCCAAGCATGAAAACCTTGAGCCTTTTAGTTCCCATATGATCATTTTTTGTGATCAATGCCACCAGCACGAATGATGTTCTAAATAAGTACTTACGCTCAATGTTATTGGTTAACCCGACAATCTTTTATCTGTAATAATTTCCAGGCATTTTGATTGGTCAGTTATCTCTTGAATTTGTATATGAGGAGCCATTATTTTTTTACATGACATGTGCTTCCTGTTTGCACTATTCTGACTCAACAAGCAACCAGTACAGCATGGGGGTTCAATATAGTACCATACAGACACATGGTGCAGATGTGCAGCTGCTGTGCTGCCTCCAGCAGTGGGTTAGTAAGGGGTATATCGTGCCCCTTGTTAGCTTAAAGCTGAATCAAGTTCTTTTTCAAGATCATCCACATGATCTACATGAACTTAGCATAAGGAGGTTTAAGGGTTATTTCATATGATTACACAATTGCAAAGCCCTCCTAACTTCACATGCATGCTTTTTTTGCACAAAAACTCCTCATTTTGCTTCAAGAACCCCATGGCTTCCTTTTATCTCTTAGAATTCTATAACTCTTTAATGATCTGAACCTTTTGGAGTTCTATAACTCCTTTATGATTAAGGTGACCTTTAGAATTTTACAATTCATAACATAATGAGTTGAATCTTTTAAAATTTTGCATCTCATATGATTAAGATGACACATAAAATTCTACAATTATAATTAAATCATTTATGATTTATTAAATTCCATAACTCATAAATGAGTTATTAAATTCCATAAATTATTATTTATGAATTAAGAGACTCGTTATGTCTTTACATGATTTTGGGATACCAAGTCTTTCTTCATAGTGAGAGAAAGAGCATGTTGCATGGGACCCATTAGGGAACTCTTCTTTGGTCAGCCAACTCTTAATTTAATCAAATTTTAGGATGGCTTGGCGATTGCAATCATATCCATCAACAAACTACAGTCTCACCCAAAGAGTAGAGAACATAAAGGAAGTACCCCTTAAAACAATATGTTAGATAGTAATCCCTCCATTAGCTAACACTCCACGTAAGCTAATAAGAATTAGATCACAAGTGGTACTGTCAATTTCTTAGCTAACATATGTGTCTCTTTACAAAATAATTTGAAAAACTATATTTCATATAATATGTAGTTTATTGAAATAAAATTTTCAAATATATCGGCTGGATTTAAAGAGATACTATTTTTAATACCATCAAAATGGGATGGTAGTAGCCATTTTGATATAAAATTGGCATCGATATAGGCATTGAGACATTGAAGCCCACAAAATAAATTGGGTGGGGCACCAGAGAAGGATACCAAAGGAGCGAAAATAGAGTGGTGGTGGCTATGGCATGATGGTTCATAACGTGGTTTCAAGTCTTAACAGGATATTGGTAGGACATCGAGATGGATTGCTGTCTCGAGTATTAGGATCAGACCGTCCAGTCATTGTGTCAACGTTCCAATCAGCACATTTTAAGACACCTTATCCGGTGTATTGGGATAGGGTGGAATAACGGTGTGTTCTATTCCACAAAAAAACCAGGATGACCCCATCCTATGAGATTTAAAACCCTGGTTCATGGTTCAAGAGCACTCTGACATCACCTTCCATCTTTAGGACAACTGGGGAAGTCACCAGCTGTGCAGGAGAGAGAGAGAGAGAGAGAGAGAGAGAGGAGTTGTTGGCAATATTTGTTAAAAGTTGCTGCCTAGGTGTGTAATTTGGGGTTGCCTAGGCCAAGCTTGCTTCAACCCTATTTATTTAAAGGTTTCTTTTCTCATCTTTCTTTCCCTATGTAACCCTCATATCAAACATGTAAGATGTTAGCGAAGGGTACTACAAACCTAATATAACTGGTGGGCTGATTAACAGCTGCTAAGTGGTCAATTGATAGTGATGACTGGCAGCCAGCAATAGTGACTAGCATACCTCATATTTATTTGGCCTGAAATTTCCCTTTTGTTTTGCTTGCCTGCCTCCTTTCACTTCTTGATAGATGCTGGTTTCTTTGTTGTGTTTTGCGGCTTGCTAAATGTTGCAGTGGCAGCAATGCTATTATTGCTCGCCTTGTGGATTTTCATTTTGGACTTTTTATGTGTAAAAAATAGGTCCATGATCTCATGCATGGTAAAAAAAAGAGTGCATATTAGAACATATGCACATGCTTATTTATGCATATGATTAAAAGTATGCACAATAAAAGCATGGAGAGCCAAGCTTTCCTCCCTGAGCAGCTGCCTAAGCACCTACACACCTATCTAGGCTAGGGGTCCAATGCCTAGCCTTACCTAGGCAATTTGACACCCTTAGTTGCTTGTTGGAGGAATCTAAAAGGGTCGCTGATAGGAAGACCCAAGGAGGATTGCAGCCTAGGAGGCAGGAGAGCCAAGGTGATGTAGAGAGAAGATGAGAGGAACCAAGTGGATGAGAGAGAGAATACATGGGTCGTGGGTGTGGGAGCAGCCAGGATCAAGAACACGGTGACCTGTCCTTCATTTCTTTATTTTGTTTCAAGCCATTTGATTTGTGATCCATTGATTTGTATTCACCCACCTAAAAATAATTTGCCTGAGGAGGAGGGAATATGCGGGCCTTCTCATATTCACTCAAAAATCTGTACCTGGGATGGACTTATAATAACAGGGTACCATGAGTTGGTATTGGACGGACTGATATTGTACCAGTCCAATAGAAATCCAGTACCACTTATTGTACAAATTTTTAAGACATTGACTAAAAGAATAAAGATCAAAATAAATAAGAATATATAAAGTGAAGGTAAAGGAGAAGAAAGAAATTGGAGGGGGAGGAGGGAGTAAATAAGTAGAGTAGTAGAAGAAAATTACTTAATTGAAGTTTAGAACCTCTTTCCTTGCTCGCTATCTTTTGCTGGTTCTGGAGAGCAACACCATTTGCTGTCAACAGTGACCTATCACATCTACATCTCTCAAGCTGACTGGAAGGACAAAAGTTAAGATTATTTATCTGTTCTTAACCTTCAAAACGTAAGGGACTTAATTCCTTGTGCCCAACTAGCAGGGAACCTGACCAGCATAAAAACTGTGCTGCCCATTCTATATCTGCTTAGACTGCAAGTGGGTCACCTGAGTGCCTGTTGTATCATTCATCTACATAAGAACGCTGTGCTGGCCCTACCCAGTGCAGCCAAGGTGCGGAATGCATGTCCAAATGCATAGATCAGTTCATAAGAATAGTCTAGAATGTAGTCTTTTTTTTTTTTTTGTGAATGCTTTTTCTATTCTTCTTTGGACTTAACTCACATAACCACCTTGCATGTCTTCAACCGAAACGATTGTGATACAAAAGAGTTACCTAAGGTTTACACTAAAGATCCACAATTTAAACCCAAAAAATCAGCTTGACTCAGAGAGAAGCCCTAAACGGCCTGTGGTATAAAACTCTTATGTGTTAATGAGGCTCAGGAAATAATCATTTGCTAGAATCAAACATAATGCTGTATTCTTGATCCTTTGCCTCTTCTGAATTGGCTATTGGGATATGATGCTGAGGATGATATGGAAGGCAAGATGGTCAATTGTATACCGTATTGGCCAAGATCAAATATTTCTCTCAATCCTATAATTTATTTAATTCTTTTGCAATGATCTTGTGATCACAAAGATCATGACAGGATATATTTTGGTTTTTCCTTAGAAAGAGGGGGAAAAAGGGATGGGAATCAGTGGTTTCCTTTAAGAAGTGATGGGGATCTTTAGCCCTATAAAATATCTCATTCATTGGCTCCTTTCAAGAACAAGTTATATAAAATTTCTTTTCATGTCAATGATGCCATGCCACACAGAAAACCAGAATAGGTTTACATAAGACCTGAACACGTAAAAGATGCTTGGTGCACTATAAAGATTGGCTGCTTACAGAATACATGTGGATAGATGGCTGATACAACATCAACGGGACATCTATCAATGGCTCATATGCCAATTAAATTTGATAGCATTACATTCCTTTTCTATTTTATTTATTTTATTTTATTTTGTAATACTTACTATTAACTTTTCAAGACATCTTTTGCTGTGTGCTAGACTTGGTTTGAGTTTGTTATGACATGCTTACCTTACTGTCACTTGTCTGTCATAAGATGATTTAGGTAACTGATGACATGTTACATTTTAGTTTTTTATTTTTTTTGGTAACAAAAGACGTGTTATATTATGAGGACCATAGGGTTACTAAATTTAGGGAATATATAACTTGGATAAGAGGAAAAGGATGTGTGGAATTTTCTTTTTCTTATCTGAGAAACACTGTGATTGAATTGGATGGCCAGTTCCACCAATCCATCCCATGCTTTCGCATGCCAAATTTGTCCTCATCTTTTCCTACAGGGCCTCCTGCTCCTTGTCCATAGAAACAGAGACTGGCATTTCCCATTTTTGTTATCAGTGCCTATTCTTTGTTTCTTCATCTTCCCAACTCACTTCATATGCTAGTTGAAACTTCCAATCAATTGCATAACCTGAGGGCTTATTTAAGGTGTGTCAGTGTTCAAGAATATATTTGGTGGGAAATTGTTGACTCTGTTTGTCAACTCTGCTGCATTTCTATTCCAATGTTGATCAGATCCAAAGGTCAAGATGCTCCACAGCTTGCCCTTTTACCATGAACACTCCATTGTTGTGTCTGTGTCCTCTTGGTGTTAGATTTTTTTTTTTTTGATATGTTAATTTCTTGGTATTGTAAAGACAGACTGAAAACTATATAGAATAAAGTATAAAAAAAATTTAAAATCTTTGCATCTTATAGAAAAAGTGACTCAAAGCCAAGCAAAATAGAGAAAAAAGATATCTCAACTAGTTTGGAATTTGTGATTTGCTGTTGTTTTAATTTCTTGACATATTTCTTGGCTCTGTCATCACCTCCCATGCTAGTTTTATCCCCTCACTTCCTATACCATAGTTGAAAATTCTAATCAATTGCATAACCTGAGTGCTCATTTAAAATGTCCCAAAGTTCAAGAAGATATTTGGTGGAAATTGTTGACTCTGTTTTTGTCCTCTTTGCTGTTTTTCTGTTCATACGTTGATCAGATCGAAGGGTCAAGATGATCCACAGCCTGCCCTTTCACCATGTATCTACCATTGTGCCTGTGTCCTCCTAGTGGCAGATTTTTGATATGTTAATTTCTTGAAATATTGCTTGGCTTTGTCATCATCTCTTATGCTGGTTTTATCTCGTTCACCATATTTCTTTTAGACTTTTGAACTTATGTCGCACTAGGCACTTCCCTGCATGCTAGCCTTCACGCACAGTTCCTGTAGTTCAGACCTTATTTTCTTTTGTTTGCTGCTGTCCATTTGAAAGCTTGCTTTTTGCTGGTTTTGAAATCTTTTCTTAGGGAGAAGTATTGATTTTAGAATTTTTTGTGTAGAATTTTTCCTTTTCATGCTTGATTCATTTCATAGCAATGAATTTTATTAGACATGCATTTAACCATTCTAACTTGTGGGGAGATAGACTTTTAGTCTAAAAATGTCTAGGATTGTATATGCTGAACTGAAGTTAGTTGACTTCAACTGGGAACTTCAATTTGCGCTCTAAAGTTCAACCATAGGCAACTACAAAATTTAGGAATGCATCAACTGGGAAAAACTAACATACTCATTGGGATTTTCCAAGCATTGATAAAGAGACCACCATGATTAGTAGCCCTAGCATGATCATCGCCATCGTAATCATCCCAAAATTGTACCACATTGCTATATAGCGTTGTCATAGTATCACTTCGCCCGGATCCAAGATGTTGTTACCATTAACCAAGCCGTCATCAAACTGCTGCATAGTTTTAAGCAGAACCATGAGCCCTTGCTTCATACCTAATATAACTCTTTCTTCCTTGGAATCTCAGCTTGAATTCTCTCAGGTTTCCTGATGAGATTGAAATGACCTTATATATTTAGGGTATCCCCAAATAGCAGAACCTGTTTTCAGTTATGACATAAACTGCTGGATTGGACCTTGTTTCCATTTGTAGAAAATGCCCTTCACAGTTGCCAATACCATGAATTCCTCTAATCCCATCTTTTTGACGCATAGCATGTCAACTGTGAAGGGCATTTTCTAGGTACTGTGTTTTCAACAGTGTTATGATAGTGAAAATATTATATATTTTAGCATTCAAATCATTCGTTTGCAATTTTCTTTTTTTTATTATTTTCTTGTTACTTTCTCTTTAATGAGGCATATTTTCTCTCTTAAACTGCGTATAATAAATTTACATGTTGTAAGTTCTCTTTTTTTTTTTCCCCTAAAGAAGGCCAATTGTGAATAGACATACTCAAAATTTCCTTTGTTCATGTTTGTACTGAAATATTAAATGATGCTAATCATAGGATTTTTTTTCATAAAATAATAATCTTTTGTTCCTAATTGCAGATTGTGGAACAGGAAAGTCTGATTCCAGTAAAGGAGATCAACAGCCCAGTTGTGGTGTGTGTCTCTGCTTGGTTTGGAAATGTTAGATTGATGGACAATATGGAAATCAATGTCTGAGCAAGAATTTATTAACCGTTGCAGTCAAAGGAACGCAAATTTGAAGCCATTAAATCCCCAGTTTTGACCACGGATGGATCAAAGATAAGTGGTCATTCTATATTAGAAAAAGAATGTTTATATTTTGTATACAGATGACTCGCATAATATGATGTTTTTGATAGGGAAGATGTCCGGGAAACATTGATTTTTGCCCCTTTTTTTCCCTTCCCATTTGAAAGGCTACTAGCTCTTGTTCTATCAACCGTCAGCGTTCCTTTGTACTATCTCAAAAACTGGGAACTTTCACTTTCACATGGTTCTATGAATATCATCGTCCTCAAAAATATATTTCTTTTAAAGTTTATTGGTTGAAAGCGATGTTAATGTGGATTGCCCTGCAACATAAAACCTGTTTTATGTTTTCTTAGGAAAAATTAAAAAAAATATTGTAAACCTGCAAAATCCGATCCATTCGATGGTGTGGTGGATGGAGAAGGGTAGGGTAGGGGCTTGGCGGCAATCAACTGTTTCATATATTATAGCTTCGATCCCAGCTCCAGGGCAATTTGTTTGCTAGACGCCACCGACCTTTTTGATCTTATTTGACAATTATAATTTTATCACATCAGAAGGCACTTAGTCTCATTTGGATAAAGCCCAGATCTAGAGAGTTTTCTACGACATACGTTTAGACGAGACATGAATTCTGTGGGCAATAAATCTGAAAGTATTTGAATTCACTAAATATCAATTTTCAATCCGGTAGCAGTACTTCCTTTCAAATTTCCGATATTATTATTATTATTATAGAGAGTATGGCATTAGCCTTCTAGTGGGATCCCAATGATTTAATAAAAGAGTGTAATACACGAGGTATTTTGGTTGAAACTCAATTATTGCTAGTATATCTAGATTATTAAATCTTAAAATTTATCTTTTTCTACATTATTAAATCAGAATATAGGAATAGAGAACGATATGACTCATACAAATACTGAAGTATGTTGAATGTTTAGGTTGAATGTTTCGGTGCTTTGTTGCCATTCCTTTCAGTGTGCTAGCATTTAGTTTGAATAAATTAAATACGAGTGCTATATGATCCAATTTCAATTTAATTGTATACTATTGCAAGCAAATATTTACTCAACAACGTGAGCAGATTTGAATAGCTCTAAAACTTTAGTTTCAAACTAATTGATTAAAATATTGATCATCTAATCATTTTCAAATGTGTACAAGTCAATCAAGGAGGAGAGGATGGTAGTTAAAAGGAGAGGAGGAAACGATTATATATATATATATATATATATATATATATATATATATATATATATATATATATATATATATGAAGTAGTTTTAGAAAAGGTCCTTGATCCACAAACTTAGTTGATACCAATCAAATCAATGTTAAGCTTGGAGCTCAATTAGTGGAGCCGATTATTAATAATTAGGTCAAATTCAAGGTTCAGACTTAACAAGCAAATCTGATTACTAATGATCGGATTGAATGCAACATTCCAATTGGCAATATGGCTTAATTCCTAACCTTTTTTCATTGTCAAGATCAAATTCTTTTGGGCTGAAGTTAAACACAATAGCTGGATTCTTGATCTTTTTGAACCTAACACAATTTCTGAGTAAATTAAAATTGATCTAAAGGGGCTTGAACAACATCTTAACTGAGATTTTAAATACCCAATTTTTGCTATAGCAAGAGAAAATAAAAAGAAGGCTATGACATCCAATTGAGAGAGCCGAGTTGGCCCACGATGTCAAGTGAAGGTTTTGTCTAAAAGAAAAAAAAAAGAAAAAAAATAGGTGCAAAATAAAAAAGACAAAAAAAAGTAAAAAAGGAGCACGCATTAAAGAAAAAAGAAAGAAAAAAAAAAGAGCACGCATAAAAAGAAGGAAAATAAGTAGAGTGCAAAAAAAAAAGAGAAAAAAAGAGCAAAAAAAAAAAAAAAAGTGCACATTAAGAAAAAGAATAAAAGAGTATAAAAAAATAGAGCACACATTCAAAAAAAAAAAAAGTAAAAAAAACCGAGAGCATATGAACCAAAAAAAAGCCATGCACAAAAATAAGAGAAGAAAAATAGACAAAAAGAAAAGAAAAAAAGAAGTATAAAAAAGAAAAAAAAGACAGCGCATGCATAAAAAAAAAGCTATGTAAAACATAAAAGAAAGAAAGGAAAAAAGAGTGTGCATTAAAAAATAAAAAGTGCAAAAAAGAAGAGCACGATGAAACACCATAACGCCTCTTCTTTGTATAAGCAAAAAAAGAAGCATGCAATAAGAGAGAGAGAGCAAAAATAAATAAAAAATAAAAAAGATAAAAAAAGCGAATGATCTAGCTGCTTCACTCTAGTCTCCACGTCCTCACACATGGAATGCCATAACGCCTCTTCTTTATAAGAGCAAATAATGCTTTATGCCTCCTAAAAATTTCTTGCTACCCTCTTCACCCTTATATGCCTCAATGTTCTCCTAAGGGACTATTTGGATTGGGGTGAATGGAGGGAAGGGAGAAAAATGAAGGAAAAAAGTCGTAAGTTATTTTGTTTGAAAGGAAGGTAAAAGAGAGAGGAAGAGAATGAGAGTAATTGGTTCCCCTGTTTCTCTCTGGTAAATTTGTTAACCCCCAAATCGATGGTAAGCTGGGGAAAGAAAAAAAATTAAATTATATTTTTTTGAAATACCAAAATATCTCTTTATTTTTTATTCTTCATTCTTTCATTCTCATGGTTCATTCCCTATTCAGAATAGGTATAATTGTCACATAACTCTTTTCCTTCTCTTATTCTCTCTCTATCCAAATAAGATAATTGATATTACATTTTTTTCTCTTACATCCTTTCCAAAGCATATAAGTGTGAAGAAGGTAGCAAAAAATTTTTAAGAGGCGTGAAGCATTATCTGCTCTTTTGGAGAAGAGGCATTATGGCATTCCATGTGTGAGGGACGTGGAGACCAGAGTGGAGCGGCTGGGTCATTTGCTTTTTCTTTTTTTTCCTTGTTTTTTTTTTTCATTTATTTTTGTGCTCTCTCTCTCTCTCTTAATGCACGCTTCTTTTTTTGCTTATACAAAGAAGAGGCATTATGGCATTTCATCGTGCTCTTCTTTTTTGCACTTTTTTTTAATGCACACTCTTTTTTTCTTTTTCATCTTTTATGTTTTACATAGCTTTTTTTTTTGTGCATGCACTGTCTTTTTTTTTATATACTCCTTTTTTTTCTTTTCTTTTTTTCTAATGCATATTTTTTTCTTCTCTGTTTTTTTTGTGCATGGCTTTTTTTGGTTCGTATGCTCTCGTTCTTTTTCTCTTTTTTTGAATATGTGCTCTATTTTTTTATACTCTTTTTTTCTTTTTCTTAATGTGCACTCTTTTTTTGCTCTTTTTTCTTTTCTCTTTTTTTTTGCACTCTACTTATTTTCCTTCTTTTTATGCGTGAAAAATAATATTAATTATCTTATTTGGATATAAAGGAAGGAAAAAGAAGAGGAATAGTTATGTAACAATTATATCCCTCCATAGTTCACATAATATATTTGTTAATTTATATTATCATTGATTATAATTGGAAAAGGAGGCATCAACCCTAGATTCTATTTCTACACTAATTAAAGCAAGTAATAGTAGAAGAAAAATATTAAAAAAATAATATTTATTAAAATAATAACAAGTTAAAAGAGATGATAAATCTAGAATGAATAACTAATCCTTATTGCTAAAGAAAAAGAGATGATAGAGCGAGGAAAAAAGAGAAGAAGAAGAGATAGTAAAATGGGTTTGCTTCTCTCTTGAGCTTGATCTACTACATAGAGTTTCATCACAACCAAAAGAGGAGAAAATCTATTAGAGTTCCACCATAATTATTTTTAATCTTTTAACAAGATAAAAAATTTGTTTAATTTTTTTAAGGCAAAATAATTATAAAAATGATTGTTCAGAAAGTTTAATACGGCAGCAGAAATGTTCTCACCTTCTTTTCTTTCTCATCGTTAACGCCTGCGTTCCTCTTTCGCTTGATGCTATTTTGAGAACCCTAGCGCTCGTAGTCAGAAGAATGAAGGATAGGAAATGAACCGTCGGAATGAGAAAAAATGTAGAGAATCAAAGAATAATTTGGTCTTTCAAAAAAACAACTTAAATATTTTCTCCTTCCCCACGATACCTCCGATTTGGGTTAATAAATTTATCCTCATTGAGCAAGAAATAAGGAAAAGTGGTTACTCTCATTCTCTTCCTCTTTTTCTTTCATCTTCCTTCTAAACAAAGTAACTTATGACATTTTTCCTTCTTTTCCTTTTTCTCCCCTTCATTCCCTTCCATCCAAACAATCTCTAAAAAAAGAGTCTCTTATGCTTCAATCTTCTCTCAAAGAAATTAAAAAAAACTAATCACATCACTTCTTCTGTTCAAAAAAAAAAAAAAAATCACATCCTCTCCTCCCAAAAAAAAAAAAAAAACACAATCACGTCTCTTTTTCTCTTCTAAAAAAAATCACATTCTCTCTTCCCTGTAGTCGTGGTTCAAAACTCTTACTTCCTTTATATTACCTCACATCTTCTTCAAATCCCTCTGCAATCATCCCCATAGTTAAAATTAGATTTAGATTCTTTAACCACAAAATCAAACCTAGATCAAGCAATGATCTAGTTAAATAGAAGCATTACTCTGAAAAAAAGAACTAGATTAAGCCTATATCAGGCATAGATCAAGCTTAAATGGAGCATTGCTCCAAAATCAAGTACACCTATATGAAGCATTGCTTCAAAATTAAGTACACTCATGTGAATGCATAGCTTTAAAAATCAAATATAATCAATGGAGCATTGCTCCAAAATTAAATTCAGCTAATGGAGCATCACTCCAAAATTAAGTGCACTTATACGGAGCATTGCTCCAAAAATTAAATTCAGTTAATGAAGCATTGCGCCAAAATTAAATTTAGCTAATGGAGCACTACTCCAAAATCAAGTACACCTAAGTAGAGCATCACTACAAAACTAAGTGCACCTAGATAAATCATTGCTTCAAAAAAATCAAATTGAACCAATGGAGCGTTGCTTTAAAATTAAATTCAACTAATGGAGTATTGCTCCAAAATCAGATACATCCAAATGAAGTATTGCTCCAAAACTAAATGCTTCTAGATGGAGCATCGCTCCAAAATCAACTGTACTCATATGAAGTATTGCTTCAAAATCAAAATTTAATTATTAGACCATTGTTCAAAATCAAATTCAATTTATAGAGCATTGCTCTAAAAATCAAAAGGACCATTACTCCAAAATTCAAATTCAACCAATGGAGCATTTCTCCAAAACCAAATTCAACCCAAATTAAGCGTTTCTTTAAAATTCAAATGGACCATTACTTTAAAATTGAATTCAACCAATAGAGCATTACTTCAAAATCAAATTCAACTCCAAATTAAACATTACTCCTAACCAAAATGGAGTGTTGATTTGAAAATCAAATGGAGCATTGCTCCAAAATTAAATTTAGCCAATAGAGCATTGCTCTAAAATCAATTTTATCCAAATGGAGTGTTATTCCAAAATTAAGTCTAGACTAATTGAGCATTGCTTCAAAATTAAGTTCACTAAGAAGTGCATTGTTCAAGCCGGATGAACTCAACTGGAGCATCACTCTTAGATCAAGTTCATCATATGGAGCCTGGTAAAAAATAAATAAATAAATAAGAAAAAGAAAAGAAAGAAGTGGGGCTCCATATGCATGTAAAGCATTGCTGTAAAATTTCAGAGTAGCCTAACATCTTTTAAGCCTCTCCTACCAAAAGACTAAGAACCCGGCTCCATGGAAAAGCCCTAAGGCCTTGCTTTGGGTTTAAGCAAAAAAGGAGCCATTCTCATAGCTTAAGAAAAAGTGGAGCAAAGCTAACAATTCAAATTAACAAAGAGTTTTGCTCCTAATTTAAGTCAAAAAGGAGCTATAGATCTAATTGAAGTCAAAGAGGAGCTATGCTCTAAAATCAAGCCAAAAAGGAGTCATGCTCTTAACTTAAGTCAAGGAGGAACTATGCTCCTAATTCAAGTCAAAGAAGAGTCATGCTCCTTATAAAGTCAAAGACAACCTAATTTAAGAAAGAAGAGCCATCCTTCTAAATCAAGCTATAAAGAAGCTTTACTACTAAATCAAGCCAAAGAGGAGGAGCAATGCTTCTAATTCAAGTCAAAGAGAAGCTATGCTCCTAACTCAATTAATCAAAGAATAGCCACGCTCCTAAATTAAGCTAAAGAGGAGCTTTATTTCTAAATCGAATCAAAGAGGAGTCTTGCTCCTAGTTCAAGCCATGCTCTTAGCTTAAGTCAAATAGAAGCCATGCTCCTAATTTAAGTTAAATTGGAGTCCTGTCATATTAAAGACTTGGAGCTATGCTTCATCAAACATCAAAGCCTTACTCTATCAAAGACCTAAAACATTGTTCCATCAAATTTTAGAGACTTGTTCCATAAGCAAAGGGGCAATTCTCTTCAAAATGAGAGCACTATTAAGGCTAACAAGGATTATGATCTCTTAATCAAAAAAATTTTAGCTCTAAGGCGGAAGTAATTAATAGTATGGGCTTGCACTCAATCTTCATTGAAAATTCAAATCCCACATCACCTTAAAAAAAGTTGCTATCAAGAAAGAGCATAACATCAAATTAAAATACCCTTGTACCTATATTATCTTGACCGAGGCAGTCCTATCAAGATGGAGGATGGTATGAGGGTTAATAATGGGATAGGACATACATATGAATAAAAGTGACATGATCACATTGTCCATCTTGAGGAATGATGTAGTGGGTCATAATATGATGCATGATCCTAAATGAAACTGAAACTTTTGAGCAAATGGTCCAAAGGTTACCTCTATGGACTGTTCACCTAGAATAGTATGGGTCAACTCTATCTCAAAAAAGATCTAGTATTCTACTAGAAACTCAGAATGATATAAGCACCACTTTCTAGGATATCTAAGATGTGAATAAGGTAGGGGGGTCTAAGATAATCTCTTTACCTTGGACATAAGAATGATGTTTTAGGCTAGCATCATTTATGTCTAGGTTAGCAAAAAAGAACCTAGATCAACTTAGGGTAAATGGCATGATTCATGGTTAATAAGTATCTCCATCTTTATTGCTCAAATAGTGTAATCAGATCATGCTTCCTATAATGGGCCAAGTTTACAATACATCTCTCAGAGACTACATTTCTCTTCTCGAAGACTCAACTCAACTCAAACTCAACTTATCTAAGCCTTTTTCCAACTACATAGGGTCAGTTACATGAATCTATTTCCTTCACTCTGCTCTATTTAGGACTAATCAAGTCGACACTCAAATTATAAATAGTTATATCTCTCTTATTTATTTCTGTCCATGTTAATTTCGATCTACCTTTACCTCTATCATTATTATGGACTATTAAAAGATCACTCTTTCTAACTGAAGCATTTAAAGGTCTTCGTTGTATACGTTCAAACCACCGTAATTAGTTTTCTTTCATTTTATCTTTAATTGGGGCTACTCCTATCATTTCTCATATATATTTATTTTTAATTTTATCTTTTAAAGTTTTACTACATATCCATCTTAACATGCATAACACTTAATTTATTCACATATTGTTTTAGTATTGCCCAACACTTTGTTATACTTAATTTATTTCTCTTCTCAAAGACATATCTAAATAATAGTTTAGCCTCCCTAGATTTAAATAGGGGGTCCTCAAATAAGGATTTCCTCCTGATTTTTCCTTCTTTCTTTTAGAGGTCTCAGTTTGGGATTCTTTTTTAGTCTGAGAGGCCATTAGAGGAAAAGCAATCTAGAGTTTTAGGAAGGGGTTTTAGCCTTTAGGTTAGGTTTAAGACCTAGCTAGATTTTTAGGATTTTTCTTGCTAAAATCTAAAAGGAAGAGTAATGTAGGTGTTCACAAGATTTTAAACCATCTATTCTAGTATTAACAATAACGTAAACAAGAAAAACCTAAGCCCTATGTTTAGGTCAACACCATAAAATTCAAAAAATAAATAAGAAAAATGTTGAAGAATCTAAAAACTAACCTAAATGGAGGATTAGGGAAAGGATTTTAGACCCTAACCTAAAATATTTGGAGGGTTGAGGGAGAATTGGAAGTGGGATGAATCTCCTCTTAACCAAGTGGAATAGCTTGGTTGAAGGAGTATTGAAATAAAGGCTTTCAATGCTTAAAAACAGGGTTGATAGCTTAACCAAGTGGAATAGCTTGGTTGAAGGAGTATTGAAATAAAGGCTTTCAATGCTTAAAAAAAGGGTTTTGCGTTCTAACATCAACTACCATATTTTGGACTGGTTGATCACTAGACCTCAGAACAGAAAGCCAACTATTTGTTCTGTACACCGATTGATCACCTTATTATGGGTTAGTTGACTGATTAGATCTAAGTGGCTTTTTATGGAATTTTTAAATTTAAAACAATTTTAACCAAATTTTATGGAATATAAAATGATTTTAAAGAGAGATTTCAAGGATTTGGATTAATTTGGGGTTCAATCAATATATATTTTGTACTTATTGATTTTAGATAAGAAATTTCATAGAAAAAGGATACAAGATTAAGAACATCATTTAGTTCATCACAAGAAAAATTTGAAAAAAATAATCATTAACATCCTGTTATTTTTTTGTGAATCATATCATGCAGACTTAGGGTCATATTTAAGACAACATGTATGCCTATTTTGCTTATGGAAGACCCAAGAAAAATTTCATCAATCATGATATCATATCATCCAAGAGTATCATTAATCATCAAAAAGTATAAAAACATTCAAATATAGTATAAAACATCAAAACATTCAAGTATATCATTAATCATCAAAACATGTGCTGTAATAATGTAATGCCTAGGATGAATATTTAGGCATAAATATTTATTTTAACCATGCCTAGTTCACCCCTAATATTGCATAAATGATCCTCGCATAGGGGCTTAGTGAAGATGTCAGCCCATTAACATTTGATATCTATGAACTCAAGGACCGCATCAGGCCTGGTGTGGCGCTATCATGGCCCAGGTTAGGCTAACTTGTATTGGACTGGGTGTGGAGCCAAGGATTGAGATTAAATCAAGTCACGGGTATACACGGGCTTGGGGATTAGTTTAATCTCATTGGATTAGTCCATGGGAGTTTTGTTGAGTCTGGGCCAAGCCTACTTGGTCATGTATTTAAACTCTAGTCTCTAGAATTTGGATGAAAAAAGAAATAGATTTTTTTTTTCTCACAAGAAATTCCTCTCATCATATTCTCCCCTCCTCTAATCTCCTCCCGAAAATACGCATGTTCCATGGGTGTTTGGGTCACGAAGGAAGACGTGTCCTAGGATCTAGTGGAAGTGAGAAACCTGTAGACGGAAAGGTGGCCCGCGTGAAGATCCATCACGTGGAGAGGCTTTGTCTCCCATAGCTTCGTGAATGCCCATGGGAGGAGAGGGGAGGAGGGGGAAGGAGGGGGGGAGCATTCTAGCAAAGAAGGATTAATTAAAAAATCCAAGAAAAGGGGCTGTGCAGGATTCAAACCCCTTGGTAATCCAGGACCAAGGGGTTCATGGGCAAGCGAATTACCGCTGCGCCAATTTGATCATTGACAATAAAGGATGAAAACCCAAGGTATTTCTTCAGCGAGAAGATTTCACTACTATTTATCAAGAGCTAAACCCCAACAATATCATCCAAGAGTATCATTAATCATCAAAAAGTATAAAAACATTCAAATATGTTATCAAACATCAAAACATTCAAGTATATCATTAATCATCAAACATGTGCTGTAACAATGTTTTGCCTAGGATGAATATTTAGGCATAAATATTTATTTTAACCATGCCTAGTTCACCCCTAATTATGCAGAAATGATCCTCACATAGGGGCTTAGTGAAGATGTCAGCCCATTAACATTTGATATCTATGAACTCAAGGACCACATCCCCCTTATAGACATGGTCTCTAATGAAATGATATCTAATCATGATGTGCTTAGTCTTAGAGTGTTGAATAGAATTTTTAGTTAAATTAATGGTACCTGTATTGTTACATACAATTGAAACATGATCGATATGCAAATTATAATCTTAAGGCTTATTTTATTCAAAGAATTTCTACACAATAACCTCTAGCTGCAATATATCCATCCTCGACCTAGACAAAGAAACTTAATTTTGCTTCTTATTGAAACATAGCACTAGTGATTGACTACGGAAATGACATAAGCCATTAGCCTCTTGCGATCAACTTTGCACCGAACAAAGTCTACATGTTCTTTGGATAAAATAAACCTATAATCATTGTGTTCTTTACATATCTAAAAATTATTTTAATAGCTTGTAAGTGTGATCCCTTAGGATTCGCTTGAAACCTAGCACACATACAAACACTAAACATAATATTAGGCCTGGTAGTGGTAAAGTAAAGCAAGCTACCCATCGTACCTTTATGTCACTATTCATTGATGCTTACCCTATATTCATCGATATCCAGTTGAGTAGTCATGCTATGGGTGTGCTAGCTGGTTTTGCATTCTCCATCCCAAACCTCTTGAGTATCTCTTTGATATATTTGGTTTGGTTAATGAATATGCCTCTATGGTTTGCTTGATTTGGAGTTAGAGAAAAAATTTAACCTTCCTCTCATAATCATTTTGAACTCATCTTGCATCATCTTAGTAAACTCCGGGCTCAAGGCCTTGTTAGTAGCACTGAATATTATATCATCCACATATATTTAAATAAGAATGGTATCTTCTCCTAGGATTTTTGTAAAAAGTATAGCGCCTATACAAAAAACTTTTTCAATCAAAAATCTACTATAAGCCTCTCATACCAAGTCCTATGAACTTGTTTTAAACTATATAAAGCTTTAAAGAGTTTAAAAACATGATCCAGATAAATATTTTTTTCAAAACTAGGGTTTGTTCCACATAAACTTCCTTAGATAAAAAGCATTTTTAACATCCATTGAAATAATTTGAAATCCATGTATGACGCAAATGCAAGTAATATCCTAATAGCTTTAGGGCTAGCAATTGGAGCAAAGGTTTCATCCAAGTCAATACTCTATTTTTGATTATGACCTTTAGCTACTAGTCTACTCTTGTTTCTAATGACTATCCTAGATTCATCTAGCTTATTTTGAAAAATCTATTTAGTTCCAATTATGGAATAATCATCAAGCCTAGGAACTAGTGTCCATACAGGGCCTCTTCACAAGTCTTAGGCTCTACTTATGAGAGGAAGGCTAAATGATTGCATAAGTTTCTAATTAATGCTCTAGTCTTAATGCCGTAAGATAGATCTTCAACAATTAATTCCTTAGGATGACTATGGGCATATCTCCATTCTTTAAGAAGCTCTTAATTAACTTCAAGTTTCTCCTCGTTGTATGGTTCTTCTTAATGTTCATCAATAGGATTTGAATCCTTATGGAGGGAAAGACCCTAAAGTCCTTTGTTGATATCATCAATATCATCATGAGACTTGGATACCTTAGATAAAGGAATGGCTTCATCAAAAGCAATATGGATTGTCTCTTCAACTACTAGAGTTCTTTTGTTAAAGATTCTATATGCTCTACTTGATATGGTTGGTAAACCGGAAGTAAGATCGGGGTCCTAGGCGGCCCCCAGGTTCTGGGCGGCCTCTAGTCTAGACAGCCCCCGGGTCCTGGGTGGCCCCTAGTCCTGGACGGCCCCCAGATCCTGGGCGGCCTCTAGTCCTAGGCGGCCCCCAGGTTCTGAGCGGTTCCTAGTCCTAGGCGGCCCCCGGGTCCTGAGCGGCCCCCAGGTCCTGGGCGGCCCCTAGTCCTAGACGGCCCCCGGGTTCTGGACGGCCTCTAGTCCTAGGCGGCCCCCAGGTCCTGGGTGGCCTCCTAGTCCTAGGCGGCCCCCAGGTTCTGGGCGGCCTCCTGGTCCTAGGCGGCCCCCAGGTCCTTGGCGGTCCCTAGTCCTAAGCGGCCCCCAGGTCCTGGGTGGCCTCTAGTCTTGGAATCATTCTTGTATCAGAAGCATTAAATGCGATGAGCTGTCGTGTCCAGAATAGAAATCGAGAATCATTGAGCATCATGACGCTTTAAATGACTCGAATAAGACAAACACTGGAGCATCACCATCCATCGAAAAGCTCAATAAAGGAGATACTGAACACCTGTTTTAGGGCCAGATAACTCTTCTCTGACTCTGACATTCCCACTAACCCTGACATTCCCTTGGGAAAACCGAAATCATCATGAAGATCCTTAGCTTCCGGAGCAAGTTTCTTAATACCTCTGCTATTAATTATCAATAAATAACCACGTGGCACGCTCTCGTCTGAAGCTAACTTTTATCTTACACATTAATTTTTATCCAGGAAAAAAGAGAGTAAAAAGAAAGAAAGAAAAATGACTCGATGCTGACAATATGATGATGAAAAGGAGAAAGGAACATTTTTTTTGGAAGCTCGAAAGATATAAGAGGGGGGAGACCCAGGAAGGGGGGGGGGGTTTCTCTTCCTTCAGTAGGAGATCTTGTAACAAAGAAAACTTTTTCAATCTTTACTGGTGATTCAGCATCAACAGATTGGCGCGCCAGGAAGGGGGCTCGCTGCGACGAGCAACTCCTGTTCTACAAACATGGGCTCTAGATCTCCGGAAGAGGATCCCTCTGATTGGTCTAGGGGGCATCTCTTACCTCCCAATCATGGTTGCAAGACTCTTTGCTCTTCTGAGCCGGTAAAGTCAAACCCTCCGGTTTCTTCCTCGCCACTGCCGGCTCCAGCTATTCCCAGGACCCATTGGCGATCCTTACCCAGCAAGTTCAAACCCTTGTTGGGATGGTTCAGCAGATGCAGGAACAGCATTCTAGAGGAACCCGGCAACGGCTTGAGCCACCTCTGCTGTCCAGATCGGCTACTCCTATCAGCCGACAATCAACTCGAGGGAGATCCCCTCCGACAAAGCCTCTCCACCCCTATTCCTCAGGTGGGCTTCATTCTTAAAGTTCCTAGGGCGGTTCGCGCTCTCTCACCCGTTCCCCGGGAGCCCACCCGCCGGGCGGCGGCGGGGGAAGGAGCCTTATGCAGAGCACCGCCGGTGGCATCGTCGGTCCGCATCTTATTCCCCTGAGCCAGCCGAGGGACATATGGCTGATCAGATGGAGAGGCGCCTTGATGAGCAAGATCGGAGGCTGAAGGAACTTAGTTAAAGAATCAACAATCAGCCGAGGTCGGATTATGACACCCGCCCTCCTCTTACTCGGCGAGTTATGGAGGAACCTATTCCAAGGAGATTCCGGTTCCCCCAACTAGACCCCTATGACGACACCACTGATCCCCTGGATCATCTGGAGAGTTATAAAGCCATTATGCAAGTTCAAGGAGCGACTGATGCTCTCCTGTGCATTGCCTTCCTGGCCACTCTCCGTAAGGCGGCCCGTGTTTGGTACTCCCGTCTGCCTTCGCGTAGCATTGATTCTTTTCGACAACTGGAAAGGTCTTTCTTGGCTCATTTCGACACTTGTTGGAAGATTCCTCGAGTGGCGGACAGTTTGTTCTCCGTGCAGCAGCAAGAAGGAGAACCTCTAAAAGACTTTATAACCCATTTCAAGGTGGCGACCCTGGAAGTCTATCATCTTGATGATGCTGTGGCTACGCTGGCTTTGAAGCGGGGGCTCCGTCCCTCCCGTTTTACTTATTCTCTGGATAAGAGACCTTCTTGCTCTTATGCTGACCTCTTGAGTCGCGCGCAGAAGTACATCCGCGCCGACGAAGTTGATTCATCAAGGAGAGGTGCGGAGGAGAGGACTGGCAAGAGATCCGCTCGCCCGGAGTTGAGCGGGCCCCCTCCCAAGAAGTCCGAGCCTTCGCATCGATGGACTGACCGCCGCAAGAGCCTGGCCCCCAGAGAAGACCATTTTACATCCCTTCTAGCGCCCCGAGCCCATATCCTTATGGAAATTGAAAATGAGCCTTATTTGCGGCATCCACTTCCGTTGAAGAAGGGCGCTGCGCGCGACAGGAGCCGTTATTGCCGTTTCCACAGAGATTATGGCCATAACACTGAAGAATGTAGGAATCTGAAGCAAGCCATCGAAGAGCTCATCTAGAGGGGATATCTTGGGTAGTACATCCAGAAGAAAGAGGCTCCGTCCATACCAGCTTTGATGGGACCTCCTTCAGCTCAAGCCAACATTGATAACACCCCGACAGAGCGAATGGTGGGCATGATTTCCCGTGGAGGAGCATCATCTTCTAAGAGGCCAAGAGGAGGGGGAGAACTAGATGATGTAATCCCTTTTAAGGGAGATATAGTGGGGGGTAGTGTTGTAAAAGATGATAGCGTCATCGTTTCAATGACGGTCGCTAAACACCCTGTAAAGAGGATCTTAATCGACAGTGGAAGCTCCGCCAATGTGCTTACTTATGATGCATTTCTTCGAATGAATTTATCTCCTGACTCTTTTCGACCTGTAGCCATCCCTCTAGTCGGTTTTACAGGAGACTCTATACGAGTGGAGGGCGAGATTACCCTACCGGCGATGGCAGGATCGCCGCCATGTCAGAGTATGGTAATGCTGGACTTTCTGGTGGTTCGGGTCCCCCTGGCCTACAATGCCATTCTCGGCCGCCCTGGGTTGAATATGTTAGATGCAGTTATATCTACCAAGCGCCTATTGGTGCAATTCCCCACTAATCAAGGAGTCGGCGAGATGCGTGGGGAGGTGAACTCGGTCAGACCCTGTTATCATCTAGCTCCCAGTCCCCAGGCGGTTGGGATTCCCCCGGTCGCCGAGTCGTTTGATCCCAGAGAAATTGAGCAGAGAGGAGAGCCAGTGGAGCGTCTGATATCTTGCCCCCTGGGAGGCGATTCTACCAAGACCGTACAGATTGGTGAGTTCCTCCCCCCTGAAGCCCGAGATTAGCTCCTAGCCTTGTTATCGGCGAATGTGGATGTCTTCACCTGGAAAATGACGGATATGCTCGGAATTCCCCCAGAGGTGATCACTCATCAACTTAATATCAACCCAAGCTGCCGCCCTGTCCGCCAGAAAAAAAGGAGTTTTGCTCCTGAGCGGCAGAGGATCATTGACGAAGAGGTGGATAAATTGCTTATGGCTGGTCATATTCAAGAGGCACAATATCCTGACTGGCTAACCAATGTGGTCATTGTCCGGAAGGCCAACGAAGGGTGAAGGATCTGCATCGATTACACCGATCTTAACAAAGCTTGTCCTAAGGACAGCTTTTCGTTGTCGCGGATCGACCAGTTAGTAGATTCTACCTCCGGCTATGAACTTCTTAGCTTCATGGATGCTTTCTCGGGGTACAACCAAATAAAAATGAACCCCTCGGATGAAGAGCATACTTCTTTTATCACTGAGAAGGGCATCTATTGTTATAAAGTAATTCCCTTCGGACTAAAGAATGCAGGAGCTACCTATCAGAGGCTGATGAACAAAGTTTTTAAAGACCAGCTTGGCCGCAACATGGAAGTATATGTAGATGATATGTTGACAAAGAGCACCTGTGCCACTGGCCATGTCGCCGACCTGCAGGAGACTTTCCGCAACCTCCGGCTCCATAGAATAAAGCTTAACCTACGCAAATGTGCGTTTGGAGTTACCGCCGGGAAATTCTTAGGTTTTCTGGTGATCCGGCGGGGAATTGAAGCAAACCCAGAGAAGATTCAGGCCATTCTTGATATGAGGCGGCCAGCATGTAAAAAAGAGGTACAACAACTCACCGGGAGGATAGCAGCATTAAGCCGATTTTTGTCAAGATCGGCGGAGAGGTGTTTACCCTTCTTCAAGGTCCTACGTAAAGCGGACGGTTTTGAGTGGACGGAAGACTGTCAACGGGCTTTTGAAAAACTTAAGGAGTTCTTGTCCACACCGCCCCTGTTGTCTAAACCGGAGGAGGAAGAAAAGCTCTTCCTCTATCTTGCGGCTTCCTCGAAAGCTGTCAGTTCCGTTCTGGTGCGTGTCAGCGACCACGCTACTCAGAGACCTGTATATTATACCAGTAAGGTACTTCATGGTGCAGAAGAGAGGTATTCCAGGACAGAAAGGTCATTTTTGCTTTGGTCATCTCCGCCCGACGACTCAGACCCTATTTTCAGGCTCATCCTATAGTCGTGCTTACTGATCAGCCTCTTAGAGCCATTTTATCTCGCCCTGATACTTCTGGCCGGTTGGCTAAGTGGGCCATCAAACTAGGGGAGTTCGACTTGTCATTTCAGCCCAGAGCAGCTTTGAAATCCCAGGTCTTGGCTGACTTCCTGGTAGAGTACACTTGGTCTGAAGATCATCAAGAGGAGTCCCCCCGGATTCTTTTAGATGTCGACGAGGAGAATGATAAGGCATGGGTCCTCCACGTCGATGGAGCCTCCAACTCCCAGGGGAGCGGGGCTGGTCTTATTCTCGCCAGCCCAGAGGGTGTGGTGCTAGAGTATGCTCTTCGTTTCCTCTTTGAAGCTACTAACAATCAAGCTGAATATGAAGCCTTGTTAGCCGGAATTAAACTAGCACATGGGATGGGAATCAAGCATCTCCGAGCTTTCACTGACTCGTAGCTTATTTCTGCCCAGGTGTCTGGGGAGTATGAGGCTCGGGACCCTATCATGTCCCAGTATCTAAGCAAGGTTAAACTATTAATTCCCTTGTTAGATCACTTCACCATTAGTTACATCCCTAGAGGGGAGAATGCTAGAGCTGATATGTTGGCCCGGCTTGCTACGTCCGTGGACAGCGCCATGGGCAAAACCTACATTGAGTATCTGGAGACACCTAGCATCGAGGCCGTGGAAGAAACTTTGCCAGTTACCCAAGAAGAAACTTGGATGGACGCTTATATCCGATACTTGAAGGATGGCGTCCTCCCAGTTGACCATGAAGAAGCCAAGCTGCTCAAGCGGAGGGCCTCTAAGTTTGTACTGCTAGATGGCCGACTCTACAAGAGATCCTTTTCCCAGCCTCTTCTCAAGTGCGTCAGCTCGGCAGACGCGGATTATGTTCTTAGGGAGATTCATGAAGGCATCTATGGGAATCATTCAGGAGGCCGATCTCTGGCACGTAAAGCCCTCCGACAAGGATATTATTGGCTAACTATGCAAGAAGATGCAACTAAACTAGTGAAAAGATGTGGCCAATGTCAACGGTACGCTTGTATTTAGCGACAACCGGCTTCTCAGTTGAACCCTCTTTTTGCTCCCTGGCCTTTCGCTCAATGGGGCATGGACATCCTCGGCCCTTTCCCTCCGGCATCGGGACAGCAAAAATTCCTGCTCGTCGTCGTCGATTATTTTACTAAGTGGGTTGAAGCCGAAGCACTCGCTAGGATCACTGAAGCCAAGGTCAAAGCCTTTTTCTGGAAAGCCATTATTTGTCGATTCGGCATACCCCATACTTTTGTCACTGACAACGGCCGACAATTCGACAACCTTGCCTTCAAGACTTTTTGCGCCGATCTTGGCATCACACATCGATTCGCCTCCGTCGGCCATCCACAATCTAATGGAGAGGCCGAGGTTACGAATCGTATGATATTGTGGGGACTGAGGACCAGTCTGGATGCGTCCAAAGGGAAATGGGTGGAAGAACTCCCCAGTGTGCTCTGGGCATACCACACAACTCCTAGGACACCGACAGGAGAGATGCCGTTTAATCTGATTTTGGTTCCGAAGCTTTTATCCCAGTCGAGATTGGCCTGCCAAGTATTCGAGTGGGATCATATGATGAAGCTGACAACCTCCCTAATTTAAGAGCCAGTCTCGACCTCATTGATGAAGCGAGAGATCGAGCTCAAGTTAAAATGGCGGCCTATCAGCAGCGGGTAGCGAGATATTATAATACTCGCGTCCGCTCGAAAAGCTTCCATCAGGGAGATTTGGTTCTGAGAAAGGTCTCGGTGTCCAAACCAATGGAAGGGGGCAAATTGTCTCCGAACTGGGAGGGGTCCTACCGAGTAGCTGAAGTCTTTCACCGTGGAGTGTACCGACTTGAAGATCTGAATGGATGACCGATCCCCCGAACGTGGAACACAGATAATCTCCGACAATACCATCAGTAATGTAATGAATGTACTTATCCAAAAATTAATAGATGCACATATTTGGAGATTTCCTGTAGACAATTCTTCAAAGGAGCTCGGCGGCCCCATAGTCCTAAGGACACCCCCGGGCTGGTATCACCTACCCCTGAGGAGGTTCAAGTCCATGACTTAGGCGGCCCCGAGTCAAACTCTTGGACGGGTATCCGACTACCTCCGAAAGATAATTCTTCAAAGGAGCTCGGCGGCCCCACATTCCTAAGGACACCCCCGGGCTGGTATCACCTACCCTTGAGGAGGTTCAAGTCCATGACTTAGGTAGCCCTGAGTCAAACTCTTGGGCGGGTATCCGACTACCCTCGAGAGATAATTCTTCAAAGGAGCTCGGCGGCCCCACAGTCCTAAGGACACCCCCGGGCTGGTATCACCTACCCCTGAGGAGGTTCAAGTCCATGACTTAGGCAGCCCTGAGTCAAACTCTTGGGCGGGTATCCGACTACCCCCGAGAGATAATTCTTCAAAGGAGCCGGCGGCTCCACAGTCCTAAGGACACCCCGGGCTGGTATCACCTACCCCTGAGGAGGTTCAAGTCCATGACTTAGGCGGCCCCGAATCAAACTCTTGGGCGGGTATCCGACTACCCCCAAGAGATAATTCTTTAAAGGAGCTCGGCGGCCCCACAGTCCTAAGGACACCCCCGGGCTGGTATCACCTACTCCTGAGGAGGTTCAAGTCCATGACTTAGGCGGCCCCGAGTCAAACTCTTGGGCGGGTATCCGACTACCCCCGAGAGATAATTCTTCAAAGGAGCCGATGGCTCCATAGTCCTAAGGACACCCCCGGGCTGGTATCACCTACCCTGAGGAGGATCAAGTCCATGACTTAGGCGGCCCCGAGTCAAACTCTTGGGCGGGTATCCGACTACCCCGAGAGATAATTCTTCAAAGGAGCCCGGTGGCTCCACAGTCCTAAGGATACTCCCGGGCTGGTATCACCTATCCCTGAGGAGGTTCAAGTCCGTGACTTAGGCGGCCCCGAGTCAAACTCTTGGCGGGTATCCGACTACCCTCGAGAGATAATTCTTCAAAGGAGCTCGGTGGCCCCACAGTCCTAAGGACACCCCCGGGCTGGTATCACCTACCCCTGAGGAGGTTCAAGTCCATGACTTAGGCGGCCCTGAGTTAAACTCTCGGGCTGGTATCCGCCTACCCCCGAGAGATAATTCTTCGAAGGGGCTCGACGGCCCCACAGTCCTAAGGACACCCCCAGGTTGGTCTTGGTGGCCTTACGATTTTAGGAACCCCCCCAGAACGATACCGTTCCTCCTCGAGTTCAGGTTAAACTCCTCTGCGGGGGTCCCTAAACTGCCCACCCTATCAGAGTTTCAGGGCTTACGTCTTGAGATAATATGCCTGGAGAATGACCCTGGAATTCGAACTTAACACCGACTTATGGGTGGATCTCCTATGTAATGGGTAAAAATCAGGAGTTGAATAATTGAAGCATCGGGTAAGTAAAAAGTAGCATTCACTCATTTAAAAGTCAGATCGCTATAAAACTTTATAAAGTATTGTCCGCGAGTTGACATCAACTGATTTACAAAAGGGGTCCCCTAAGGACAAAGTCAAGAACAAAAAGTCAAAACCAAGGTAAGCCTGGACGCCTTCCATTAGTCCTTGGGACGCCCCCTCTCGGTAGTCGGCCCGGAGGTCGGCTCCTCAGTTGTAGACGCTTCTATGACGGGGTCTTTAACTATCACCGCCCTACCGCCGCATTTTCAACCTCAACGTCAGAAGTTTCTTCATCGTCCTCGGGTTGAAAACGTTCAAGGCTTTCTAATTTGAAGTGCCGGGATAGTCTCCGTTTGCACCTCTCAAAACCCTGAACGAAAGCGTCCATAGCGGCCTCATGGAGTTCCGACGCAAAATCTGGGGAACCCTTATATTCTTGGATGGCCTCCTGAACCCTAGCTTCAGCCGCAGCCACCCTTTCCTGAGCCCTAGCCTCAGCCGCGGCCATCCTCTCCTGAACCTCCATCTCCATTGCCACCACCTTGTCCAGAGCCTCCTTCGTGTCCCTCTCGGCCAAGGCCAATTTCTCCGCAGCGTCGCGAGCCGCGGCCTCTGCATTGTCGGCTCGGTTCTCAGTATGCTCTAGCCTGAGAACCGCCCCCTTTAACTTTTCTTCTGTAGGCAACAGCTTTGCCCGGACTTCAGATAATTGGGCGTCCAGGCTCCGCAGCTCCTTCTCAGCCCTCTCCCGCCACGCTCGATAATCTTCCTGGATAATTCGAAGGTCATGTAATGCCTTCGATTCCTGGGCCTTTGTTTCCGCCAATTCTTTACCCAAGCTCTCACTATGAGACTTAGCCTCGGTCAGGTCCTCACGAAGCACGAAGAGGCCATTAGACATCTGTAGTATACAATCGATAAATACCAAAACTCCGTAATTACGAAAGGAGGAAAAGGAAAAAGATCATAACCCTACCTGGAGCGCGGCTGTGAACATGGTGTCGAAGGACTCCTCCAATGGTAGGCTCCTCATTTTGGCCTGGAATCCGGGCAAGATCGAAAGTTTGAGAACTGTTTCCAATAGACAACTTTTATATGGGGGCTCTGGCTAGGCATTCGGGAAGGTTGAGGCGGACTCCTTGAGACGTCCGAGGGAGCGAAGGCGCCTGCTTCTTTTGGCGATGGCGGGCCAGACGGGTTGGTCTCGACGACCTCTGTGCTCCCGAACAACCCTCGGTACCCATGGCAGGAGATGACGGCCGCCGGCAGGCTCCCCTCGGCAGGGCTCCCTATCGGTATTCCATCGGGAGGATTTTCCTCTCCCTCGCCCTCCTCTATTAGTATTACTTCGGGAAGAGCCGTTAGAGGTTGAGTTGGGCGACCCGGCTCCCGCTGATAGGGCCTCTTAGGCTCAGTTCTTGTCGCGCCGCGGTTACTTCCTCCTCTCTTTCGAAGACCCGATATCAGTGAATCTTGAGAAAACCTTATTGCTGCGATACGGAGAGCACGAGGTTAGCTAAAAAGAGAGTACAGAATATGCTAACTGCAAGAACAATATGTACACTAAGGGACATCTATTCAAATACCAGATGTCCAAACAAGCGAGAAATTATGATATAATAATAAAACTCTTCGAGGCTCATCGGGCGCTGCAGCTAGCGACACCGGCACGAATGCGATCTCCGAAGATTGTCCTCCGATAGTAGTTCCCTACTGGGGGGCACAATGGTGGAAACCAAAGTGTCGAATAGTTCACGGTCTTTTCATCAACACTTGAGTTCTGATTGGAGCTAGTATCAGGAACCCCAGTCTACGCCCATCCCCTCCAAATGTGCATAAAAGAACCATGACTTCCACCCTTTGATTTTGGAAGGGAGGTTAAGCTTAAGGACTCTCTTAGGCCTCGACGCAAAGCTCCACCACCCATCCCTTACAGGATTTTGGATCCTATACAACGCCCTAAATAAGGAGAGTCGAGCGGAAACTCCGTGAAAATAACAAAGCACCAGAAATGAAAAGACGATGCGAATGGAGTTGGGGGTAAGTTGTGCGGGAATGAGGTGATACATATTCAACAAATTTATAAAGAAAGGATGCAAAGGCAGTCGTAGACCGCCCTTAAAAAATTCTTCATACAATGCAACCTTTCCTGGTTGCGTTGAGGTAACCCTATCTTCGGGAAGAGGAACGAAAAGCCGAATATTATTGGAAATCCCAAACTGAGCCCTAAGGTTCCTAAGGTCTTGAAAGTTATAATTGAGGCGATCTCTATCAGACTGGCTGATTTAGAAGTGACTGCCGAGAGTTCTACCTCGTGGCTGGTAGATGAAGAAGAAGCCCTAGGGGATTGGGGTAACGGCCTAGACACAGGCCGCGCAGGCCGTGCAGCAGGTTGATCCCCGCGGATGATCACCCCTCCGAGAGCCTGGCGACATGCCCGAATGATCTCTTCACGAGAGGGCTCGATCATAGACTTTTACCTTTCCTATCTCGGGAGGGATCCATGGAAAAAGAAAAAGGAGAAGAAGGAGTCAACTAACCTGGACTTGGAGAAGCAAGACCGCAGAAGTATCTACAAAATAAAAGACAAAGGGATAGAGGGGACGGGCCCTTTTTTATATTTTGAATACAATGCCTCGAGCGCCGCAAAGCCACACGGCGATCCTTGAGTGGGACCGGGCAGGCGAAAAAACACTATCTTCTTGAAACGACACTTATCGAATACAAAAATTTGAAATTCAAACTTTTCGCCCCTTTCCCTTGCGCAGGTGCGACACACCTGAGTACAAGGGACATGGGTGAGGGGGCATATGATATGGTTGGTAAACCGGAAGTAAGATCGGGGTCCTAGGCGGTCCCCAGGTTCTGGACGGCCTCTAGTCCTAGACGGCCCCCGGGTCCTGGGCGGCCCCTAGTCCTGGATGGCCCCCAGGTCCTGAGCGGCTCTAGTCCTAGGCGGCCCCAGGTCCTGAGCGGTCCCTAGTCCTAGGCGGCCTCCGGGTCCTAGGCGGCCCCTAGTCCTGGGCGGCCCCCAGGTCCTGGGCGGCCTCTAGTCCTAGACGGCCCCCGGGTCCTGGACGGCCCCTAGTCCTGGGCGGCCCCCAGGTCCTGGGCGGCCTCCTGGTCCTAGGTGGCCCCCAGGTTCTGGGCGGCCTCCTGGTCCTAGGCGGCCCCCAGGTCCTAGGCGGCCCCCAGGTCCTAGGCGGTCCCTCGTCCTAGGCGGCCCCCAGTCCTGGGCGGCCTCTAGTCTTGGAATCATTCTCGTATCAGAAGCACTAAACGCGATGAGCTGTCGTGTCTGGAACAAAAATCGAGAATCATTGAGCATCATGACGCTTTAAATGACTCGAATAAGACAAATGCTGGAGCATCACCATCCATCGAAAAGCTCGAATAAAGGAGATATTGAGCACCTATTTTAGGGCCAGATAACTCTTCTCTGACTCTGACATTTCCACTAACCCTGACATTCCCTTGGGAAAACCGAAATCATCATGAAGATCCTTAGCTTCCGGAGCAAGTTTCTTAATACCTCTGCTATTAATTATCAATAAATAACCACGTGACACGCTCTCGTCTGAAGCTAACTTTTATCTTACATATTGATTTTTTATCCAGGAAAAAAGAGAGTAAAAGAAAGAAAGAAAAATGACTCGATGCTGACGATATGATGACGAAAAGGAGAAAGGAACATTTTTTTTGGAAGCTCGAAAGATATAAGAGGGGGAGACCCAGGAAGGGGGGGGGGGGGGGTTTCTCTTCCTTCAGTAGGAGATCTTGTAACAAAGAAAACTTTTTCAATCTTTACTGGTGATTCAGCATCAACACTACTAATTGAAGAATATCCAAGAAAGATTCCTTCATCGGATTTAGAATCAAATTTACCTAATAATTTTATTATTTAAGATAAAATATTTAAGATTCTATATGTTCTTCCTTCTTGCTTGACTTTCCTTCTGGACTTTCTCTTCTCCCTCTTCTTTTGCCATCTCCTCTCCTTGTCTTTAAGAATATCTTGAACTTGCATGTGAGCATGGCAAGTTCTTCTTCTTCTTCATTTTTCTCTTCACTACCTACATCAAGGTCATTCATTAGTAAACACTTTAATGCAATACATTTTCTTTTACCTAGCTCTTCTCCTCCTCTCATGATGAGTTCATGGGTCATAAGTGACCCAAGTAACTTTTCTAAGCTTAGTTTTGTCTAAATCTTTGAGTTTAATAATTGTACTTATCTTTGGCTCCCAAGACTTTGGCAAAGGCCTAATAAGTTTTTGAATATTTTCAACATTAGTATAAACTTTTCTAAGAGACTTCAAAGAATTAGTAATGCCAATAAATATAGTAAACATGTTAGAAATGGATTCCACTAATTTTTGTTTTAAATAATTCATAGTCTTGAACAAGTATACAAATCTTGGACTATTTTACTTGATTGGTTCCCTAATGAGTCCCCTCAAGTTTGTCCCAAATTTATTTAGTAGTCTTACAAGTTAAGACCCTATTAAACTCATTAGCATATAAGGCAAAATACAAAACATTCATGGCCCTAGCATTTACTTAAAGGATCCAAATGTCGTCGTCATCATGCTCAGCAGCTCTTTTTGGAATCCTTAAGTCATTTACTATTTTGGTTGGTGGTGCGAACACCAAAGTTCGAAAGAGGATTTCATCCCTCATCAGTTGGGGCTTCATTTCCATACACTATGATTTTCCAAATAATATAGTTAATAGATTGAAGAATATCTTCATTTTAGCTTTTTAAAAGGAATAATTGCTCTCATTGAATAAGAAAGGCCTATTGGTAGAACATCACTCACTGAAGGAAGATCCACCAAGGGTTACCATGTTTTTACTTTTAATTATTAATTTAATAATTTTTCACCTTGACACCAATTAAAGGTCTAAGGGGACAACCCAAGAGAGGGAGTAAATTTGGTTTCTAAAAATTTAAACCTAACTTAAACAATAGTCAATTTAAATCTAAAGTAATGTAAGATAATAATAAGTAAATAAATAGCAAGAAAGTAAGAGGATTTTTATAATGGTTCGACACTACTTGTTTACATCCACTCCCTAAGTCTCTTACTTCAGTCTTCCACTGTTTGATCTTCTTTTGTGTGAAGACCAAACTCTGCTACAACTTCTCTTTTCTCTTTTTTCAAACTAAGAAGTAACCGTCACAAGTAAACTAAGGCTTTGAATCATTTTCTTTTGAAAAGAACACTCAACACAATACCACCCAAATTAAAGATGTGACTTTGCCAATAGAGCTCTCAATTGGGATGGAAGACTAAGTGTACTAAAGGCTCAAAGAGAGTTTTTTTAAAGATTTTTCTAATGATTTTGAACCCAAAATATTATAGTTAAACCAGCAACCAACCCCCAATTTTATAGGCAATAAGAAATATGATCATTGGGGCTTTCCTTTTAAGTAGCTCCAATGGTTATATGAAAATATGATCGTTAGGCTGTCAAAAGCTCAACAGTCAACTGCTTAGTCTAGGATAATTGACTATTCGAGCCTGTGCTAGTTGACTGCTAGGCCCAAGATAGAGAATGATCATTTTAGGATTTTACTGGTTGTGCCCTGCTAGGTTGACCATTTTAGTGTCCAATCGATTACATATGCTGGATTTTAAATTTTTATTTTTATTTTATTTTAATTATAATCCAAAACCTAATTTAAATCATATTTAATGTTCATTGAGCCTTGTGCACTTAATATCCTACTAAGCTTTATATATGATCTTAAGAAAAAATAAAATTTATAATTGAACCTCTTTCCTTTGAACTTCAACACGTTGGATGAACTTTGAATTTTCATTATGCCTTCTCCGACTTGTATGTTAGAGTGAGACTTAAGCTTTTGTAGGACTAAATGTGTTTCAGACAAAGTTTCCATCAATTTAATACAATTGAACGTGTGTACCTATCTAAGTCATTATAATTTAAGAATGCTATTAGTAACTTAATCGATGTCTTATTGTTATCAAAGCTTGTATTATTGAGCTCTAAGGTTACACTTTCTTAGCAACTTAATAAAGTATAAGCTCTTTTCTTCTGTGGTGAGTGATGAGCTTACATAGCTCTTCCCATCTTAACATGTTACGAGCATTGTTAGCTCTTTTCATCTGAAGTGGACTTATAAATCTTAAGGGCTCTCCCATCTTCAGTGAGTTACAAACTATATTCAACTCTTCCCATCCTAAGTAAGTTATGGGCCTTAGAGGCTTCCTAAGTTGTAATAAATGCCATCTTCTTCTCATCCTCAAGGTCCATCTTGATTTAATTATAGCTTGAGAAGGCATCCATGAACTTAATAGCTTATGCCCTGAGGCAACATCAATAAGTTGATCAATTCATGGTAAAGGAAAAATATCTTTATGATAGGGCTTGTTAAATCAATAAAGCCAATGCATAGCTGTTGGCTTTCTTCACCATCATTAAATTAGCCAACCATCAGGGTGGTTCACTTCTCTAATAAACCTAACCTAAAGAATTTTGTCCACTTCCTCCTAGGTTGCATTCTATCTCTCTAAGGTAAAGCTCTCTTCTTCTACTACATAGGTTTTGTAGGTTGGGTCTATGCAAAACTTGTGAACTATAAACTTCGCAATCAATCATTGGCACTCGTGCTAGTATATTAGCAAAGACATCAATGTTTGTTTGCAAGAAATGTTTGGGCTCATCTTATCTTGCTCTAATAGGGCAGACCCCATGTGAATGACCTTCTCTAATTTTTTTTTTTAATCCAAAGGGACTAAAATGAGGCCCACCAATTTCTCTCTTTGTAATTTGCACTCTTCCTTTGGTCAAAGGTCTCTTTGACTTTAATCTTTTCTTTCATGGTGGCAATATAGCACTATCTTATTATTACCTTATCTCCTTAGACTTCTTTGATTCCATTCTCGATGGGGAACTTCATTGTAAGATGATATCTTGACATAATTTCTCTCATGGTATTGAGCCAAGACATCTTTGAATAACATTCTAGGTAGGAGCTTTAACTAATAGAAAGTTTAGTATTATCATGGTACAATATGGCTCTTGCTCAACAATCACCAAAAGAGTGATAACCTTCTCCATTGGAGTTGGTTCTATATGAAGAATTTGATCAGTAAGGTGTTCAATGGTTTAAGTGATTCTTGCCTAATCTTATCTTGTTAATAACATCATACTAAAGGATGTTAGCCAAACTTTAATTGACTAGAATCCTTTTCACCTAGTAATTTGGAATCACCATAGGGACAACTAAGGCATTCTCATAGGGCGCTTAGTTCCTATGTAGGTCAATGTCTAAGAATAAGATGTCTTATTGATCTTCAATCTCTGAGACTCCTAACCTTTAGCTCAAGTTTGTTAAGGACAAGCTTGAGCCTTGAGCTGCTAGTCCTTTAGAGATGATGTTTATTACTTCAACAGTGGGTCAGTTGTTATCTTGGTTGTTTAATGCTTCCTTTTGATGTTGGCATCTAGTCCTTGATAGGCTTGCCTCACCTTAAACATACTTTTCAAGGTACCCTTTCTATGTGAGATTTTTAATTTCCTACTTCAGCTTCCAATATTCCTCGGTATCATGGTAGTGATCCTAATGGAAAGCAGTACTTATTAATATCTTGCTTTTATAGATTTCCCTTCATTTTTTAGGCCATTAGAGTTATTGCTTGTCCTTAATCTCCATGAAGATTTGCTTCTTGGAAGTGTGGTAGGGTAACTTATCTCTGTGTCAAAGTGGGCTGCTTGCCTCAGCAGCATGACTTCATATTTGCTATGCTTTTTATCACCTCCTTCCTAACCTCTTCAGGCAGTGTTTCTTCTTTGAGGTTAGGGCAACTGCTTCATCCTTTCCTCTAAAACTTCCTTAACCTTGATGTATTTTTCAACTTTGATAAGCAGCTTGATCATATATTTAGTCCCTTTTTACTCAAGGAGAAGTTAAAGGAAGAATCCAGAAGTCTGCATAAGAGCGGCAACTATTATAGACTATTGAAAATCTTTAACTTCAAGAGCTTTGTCATTAAAATACTTGTAATCTCATAGAGGCTCTCCCTTTCATTGCTTCAACAACATCAAACTCATATTAGTCTTCTTCTGCCTGACATTGCTGATGGAGTAGTCAAGGAATTATTGATTGGACTTCTTAAATGAAGTAATTAACCAGGATGTGAGGTTGGAGTATCAAGTTTGAGCTGGCTTCTTTAGGGTGATTGGAAACCCCCTGCACACTATCGTGTTTGGGCTTCTTAGATCATCATCGAAATCTTATAGGTCTCTAAATGATCCATAGGATTGTCATCTCATCATATTGCTCCATCTAAAGCATCTTAAATTTTGGAGGTGATAGTTCTTCATAATCTCCTCCATAAAAAGAAGATCGACCTCTCTATCAAAGTCGTCCAAAGATCTGGCTTCTTGGACTTAATCATCATCCCCAAGTTCTCCTTCATATCATCTAACTACTCTTTAGATCCTAGTCCTCTGATATGGTTCTTTAGGAGGTACTTGGAGACTCTATAGTTCTGGCTCCATTTGTCGCTCCATATATATATATCCTTTCTCTAGGATCTTCTAGTCCCCTAAGAATGTGTTGCGATCTGATCTTGATGATTTAGTAACAACAACGCTAGTTATGCTAGTTGCACTTGATAGGGATCAAGTTTTTGATCAAAGCAATTAAACTTGTTATTGTGGTTCTTTAAATTGATCGACCATGATTACTTCTGGAGGAGGTGGACTCTATGGTATAGTCTCAAATCTAATTTGAGCGATTCAATAGTTGCTGACAAGCCTAATCCTGAGAGACATCTTCAAGTGACAACAACAAAAGAAAGATGGGATCTAGAAATGGTGAAACCAATGAGACCAGTGAGAGAGACGTCGTAAGATGGAGAGACTTTGAAAATTAGCAACGATATTTGTCGGGCTACCTAAAGGAAAGAGAACAGTAGAGGGTCATCGAGATCTATCTCAACGAGAGATCCTTTAATACTCAAGTTAGTTTGGGATCATGGGTGGTAATGGTTCTGAAGAAAGTTTGGGATCAGTGGTGGTAATGGTTATGAAGAAATATTTTAGTCCTAAGATTTCATAAAGGAAATAGAAATTGAATGTGAAAAAAATATACTAAATCAAACCAAACCTTCTTCTTTTATAAGTAGATACAAGGTTTTTCGGTTGGCTTGGAATTTCATGGGTACCGCGATTGTATTAATTCCACCTTAGACTTCCTAGAGTCCATTCTATTTAGGATTGACTGAGTACTATAATTTGGTATCGACCAATTTGGTTAAGATTGACGGCTACATGTCAATAGATTATCGGCTGATGAAGATTTACCTCATCGCTTTTTTTAAAAAATCACATATATAAATTTTGGTAGCAAGCATGCAAGTGATATCAAAATGAAGCTCGAATATTCGTTGTGTTGGGCCCATGGCCCACTTATTCAGCCTATTAGGGCAAAAGGGAGCGCTACTCCTTTTCTATCAGGATTTGTTCTCTCTCTTTTATAAAAGGAGCAGCCGCCTTCCTTTTTTGGTTTTCTCTTTTTCAAAGAAGCAGCCATCTGGAAAAAGAGAAGAAGCAGGTAGCAGGTATTTCTTTTTTTCTAGGAGCGTAGATTGCTAGGGGAAGAGAAGGAAGGGCTGCTGCTTGGTGCTTGACTACGTGGGAGGACTTCCACTCCAGGAATCACGTGAAGGTGCTGCAAAAGAAAAACAAGAGAAGAAGAAGAAGAGAAGGGAAGAAAACAAGGAGGTAATGCAGGAGACCGTATTTTTCGGTGACGTAATCCTTATATCCCTATTATTCTCTTGTGAGTGTTTCTCAAGTTCTGGCAAGGGACTTTGAGACTTGGATATTTATTATTTTATAGTGGATCTTCTTCTCTGGCTTGCCCGTAGTTTTTTTTTCCTTTATCTTGAAGGGATTTTCCACGTAAATCTTGGTGTTTCTGTGATTGTGTGGTTTGCGCATTTTTATTTATTATTCCGCTGCGTATTACGGTCTGCTAGTATTTGCTCGTACACGGATTCTTTCCCATCAACTGGTATCAGAGCCTGTGAATTTTTTTGTGTGCGAGCATGGAGGCCGGTAATGTTTCCCGCATGATCAGTCTGAACGGAAACAATTGGATGATATGGAAACCAAGGATGGAAGACCTTTATATTGCAAGGATCTATATGGACCTTTAGAAGGGATCAAAGCAAAGCCCGTTACAGTGACAGACGATGCTTGGATCATGTTAGATCGGAAGGCAGTCGGTTTTATTCGGCAATGGTTGGATGATAGTGTCTTTCACCATGTTTCCACTGAGACTTCTGCAAACTCTCTTTGGAAAAAGTTAGAAAGTCTATATGAGAGAAAAACAGCTGGCAACAAGGCTTTCTTGATCAGAAAACTAGTGAATCTGAAATATAAAGAGGGTGCTTCTATTGCCGAGCATTTGAATGAAATGCAGAGTATTAATAACCAATTATCCTCTATAAAAATGTCTCTTGATGATGAGTTGCAGGCATTGTTACTTCTCAGTTCATTGCCAGAAAGTTGGGAGACACTGGTAGTTTCCCTCAGTAATTCTGCACCAGACGGTGTTATCACCATGAGTCAAGTAACATGCAGTTTGTTGAATGAGGAGTTAAGAATGAAGAATTCAGCAACTTCTCAGATTGATTCACAGGCACTTGTCTCAGAGAATAGAGGACGGTCAAAGTCTAGAAATAGAGACAATTCATATAAGGGTAGAAGCAAATCAAGGTCAAGAAAAGATATTACTTGCTATAACTATGGTGAGAAAGGGCACTACAAGAATCAGTGTAAGAAGCCTAAGAAGAGTAAGAAAAAGGGAAAAGAAGTGGAGGATACAGAGTCAAAGGAGAATTCACAGCTACTGTGCAGAGTGATGATTATTTGATTTTATCTACTTCTGATGGTATCTTCTCATGTGAGTGTCAGAATCATGAGTGGGTGATTGACACAGGTGCTTCTTATCATGCTACACCACAAAGGGAGTTTTTTTCTACATATAAGACTGAAAATTTTGGTGTTGTCAAGATGGAAAATCAAGGCACAGCAGACATCATTGGCATGGGTGACATCCATATGAAGACCAATCTTGGCTGTAAGTTGGTGCTCAAGGATGTAAGGCATGTAGCTGACTTGAGGCTAAATTTAATCTCAGTTGGAAGACTTGATGACGAAGACTTTAATAGCAGATTTCATAAAGGGCAATGGAAGCTCAGTAAAGGTTCACTTGTTGTAGCCAGTGGAAAGAAATGTCACACTTTATACAGGTTGCAGGCTAAAGCTTATGGTGAACAGTTGAATGTTACAGAGAACGACTTCAGCATGGAGTTGTGGCATAAACGACTGGGACACATGAGTGAGAAGGGCTGTAAGTTCTTTCCAAGGGAGAAGTTCTAGACTTCAAAGGTGTACATCTGAACCCATATGTTGATTGTTTGGTTGGCAAGCAACATAGAGTTTCTTTTGCTAGTCCTGCTTTATCTAGAAAAATGCATGTTTTGGATCGTATCTATACAGATGTTTGTGGTCCTCTGAGGACAAAAACTCCTAGTGGATCAGTTAATGTTCCAGGTATCAGTGGTGCACTTTATTTTGTCACTTTTATAGATGATTTTCCAGAAAAGTTTGGGTCTATGGTTTGAAGACCAAAGATCAGGTTATTAATGTCTTCAAAGAGTTTCATGCCAGAGTTGAAAGAGAGACAGGAAAGAAACTGAAATGTATAAGGTCAGATAATGGTGGTGAGTACACAGGGTTATTTGATAATTATTGCAGATCACATGGCATTCAACATGAGATGACAGTTCCTGGTACTCCTCAGCATAATGCAATTGCAGAGAGAATGAACCGCACCATCATGGAAAAGATCAGATGTATGCTTTCACAGTCCAAGTTACCTAAAAGATTTTGGGATGAGGCATTGAAGACAGCGGTTGATGTAATAAACTTGTCACCATGTACAGCTCTAGATGGTGATGTTGCAGAGCGTGTATGGTCAGAAAAGATGTCTCTTATAAGCACTTGAGAGTGTTTGGTTGTCGTGCATTTGCACATGTTCCAGACATTGAGAGGTCCAAGCTGGATGGTAAGACAAAAGAATGTGCTTTGCTTGGTTACTCACATGATGAGTTTGGTTATAGACTTTGGGATCCAAAAAAGCAGAAGGTATTCAGAAGCAGAGATGTGGTATTTTTTGAAGATCAAACCCTTCAAGACTTCAAGAAGGAGGTGTCAGTCAAGTCTTCTGCAGGAGGATTAACAGACTGTGATCCAGTTACTCCTCAGTAAATCAGGGTGATAGGGGAGATGTGCAAGAAAATAGTGCAGGAGCAGATATTAACTCACCTGTAGGACATGTTGAGCAGGAAGGAGATCAGGAGCAACCTCCTACAGAGCCTCAGCTGAGAAGATCTATCAGACAACGTCAACCTTCCAAAAGGTATTCTACAGATGAATATATAATGCTTACTGATGCAGGTGAACCAGAATGTTACCAGGAGGCAGTTGAAAGTGAGCAGAAAAAGGAGTGGTTAGTAGGTATGCTGGAAGAAATGGATGCCTTACAGAAGAACCACACATATGATTTAGTGGAACTACCAAGAGGAAGGAAGGCTTTAAAGAACAAGTGGGTTTTCAGGTTTAAGACTCAACAGCATTGTTCTCAACCAAAGTACAAGGCCAGATTGGTTGTGAAAGGCTTTGGTCAAAAGAAAGGTATTGACTTTGAAGAGATTTTTTCTCCTGTTGTTAAAATGTCTTCAATTCGTGTTGCTCTAGGTATTGCTGCTAGTCTAGACTTGGAGGTTGAGCAGTTAGATGTGAAGACAGCTTTTTTTCATGGTGATTTGGAGGAGGAAATCTATATGGAGCAACCAGAAGGCTTCAAAGTCAAAGGTAAAGAAAATCTTGTCTGCAGATTGAAAAAAAGCTTGTATGGGCTGAAGCAAGCTCCAAGGCAGTGGTACAAGAAATTTGATTCATTTATGGCTGAAAATGGATACAAAAGAATGGCTTCAGATCATTGTGTGTATATCAAATGGTTTAGTGAGGATTTTGTCATACTCCTACTTTATGTTGATGACATGCTTATTCTTGGGAAAGATATGTCTATGATTGACAGGTTGAAGAAGGAGCTGAGCAATTCATTTGAAATGAAGGATATGGGACCAGCAAAGCAAATACTGGGTATGCAGATTTCCCGTGATAGAAGAATCAAGAAAATATGGTTGTCACAGGAAAAGTACATTGAGAAGGTATTGGATAGGTTCAGTATGATCAATGCAAAGCCAGTTGGTTCTCCTCTTGCAGGTCACTTCAGGTTGTGCTCAGAGCAAAGTCCTTCAAGTGATGAGGAGAAGGAGAAAATGAAGAAGGTTCCTTACGCTTCAGCAGTCGGAAGTTTGATGTACGCGATGGTATGTACGAGGCCAGACATCGCATATGCAGTGGGTGTTGCTAGCAGATTTCTTGCAAATCCAGGGAAAGAGCATTGGGCAGCAGTGAAGTGGATCTTCAGATATCTCAGAGGAAGCTCCAAAGTTTGTTTAAGCTTTGGGGTGGTCCAGCTGTGCTGATTGGTTACACAGATGCAGATATGGCGAGAGATATTGATACAAGGAAGTCCACATCAGGTTTCATACTTACTTTTGCAGGGGGAGCTGTGTCATGGCAATCCAGATTGCAAAGGTGTGTAGCTCTCTCTACCACAGAGGCAGAATATATTGCTGCTACCAAGGTCTGTAAGGAGATGCTGTGGATGAAAGAATTCTTACATGAATTGGGGTTGAAACAGAAAAATTATGTGGTACATTGTGATAGCCAGAGCGTCATCCACTTGTGCAAGAACCCAACTTTTCATTTCAAGTCAAAGCATATAGATGTGAGATACCACTGGATTCGAAATGTGTTTGAAGAGAAGCAGTTACAGCTTCAGAAAATTCACACAGATGAAAATGGGATAGACATGTTGACAAAGACCTTATCAAAAGAAAGGCAAGAGATATGCCGACAGCTGGTCGGCATGATTTCACACTAAGGAAGCATGAGATAGGCTCCCTTATGGGCTGAAGGGGGAGGTTGTTGGGCCCATGGCCCACTTATTCAGCCCATTAGGGCAAAAGGGAGCGCTACTCCTTTTTCTACCAAGATTTGTTCTCTCTCTTTTATAAAAGGAGCAGTCGCCTTCCTTTTTTGGTTTTCTCTTTTTCAAAGGAGCAGCCGTCTGGAAAAAGAGGAGAAGCAGGTAGCAGGTATTTCTTTTTTTCTAGGAGCGTGGATTGCTAGGGGAAGAGAAGGAAGGGCTGCTGCTTGGTGCTTGATTACGTGGGAGGACTTCCACTCTAGGAATCACGTGAAGGTGCTGCAGAAGAAAAATAAGAGAAGAAGAAGAAGAAGAGAAGGGAAAAAAATAAGGAGGTAACGCAGGAGACCGTATTTTTCGGTGACGTAATCCTTATATCCCTATTATTCTCTTGTGATTGTTTCTCAAGTTCTGGCAAGGGACTTTGAGACTTGGATATTTATTATTTTATAGTGGATCTTCTTCTCTGGCTTGCCCGTGGTTTTTTTTTCCTTTATCTTGAAGGGATTTTCTACGTAAATCTTGGTGTTTCTGTGATTGTGTGGTTTGCGCATTTTTATTTATTATTCCGCTGCGTATTACGGTCTGCTAGTATTTGCTCGTACATGGATTCTTTCCCATCACGTTGCTCTAACTCCATTAGAAAATGTAAAAGCCATCCATACATAAAGCATTGAAAATCCAATCAAACAAGTCGTAGACACACAAATGAGTTAAGATTGATCCGAGTCAACTAGATTCAGCTTGACCTATGTTTGAAGAACTATAAAACAAAATATGTTTAAAAATTAGACTCGATCTAAATTCTTAGTTAGTTTTAGGTTTTATATTTTTTAGCTTAACCCAACTTGACTCATATATTATTAGAAGCTTATTTTAATAAAAAAAAAAGAGCTCAACCGAACTCAAGTCCGATCCGATTCAATCTGACCCGATCAGAAATTTAAAACATATAATCCTCTTTCTCCACCCTAAACATCTTTTCTAATTTATTAGATGTATTCTTATTTAAACTAATATCTATTTTTTTTATCTCAACAACTAATTCATCTTTTCTTTTTTATTTTTCTTACTTGAATTATTGTTAAACATTCATATTACATTATCTATATTGATTAATACTTATTTATAATGCTCTCAAATATATCATTATATATTTTTAAAGTTATAATATTATATTTTTTAGAAAATAAAAATAAAAGTCATATAAAAAATAAGTTAGATACCCTACGCTCCAAATTCATTACAAATTAAAGAGCAACAGCCGCCCACAAAATCACCGGAAATCCAAGCAAAGGGTCCCAGCACTCCAACCTAAACCAGGAAATCCTATGGTTTAAAAGCTGGTGGACAATCAAGGCCGAGGGCATACTCAATACCATAAATCATCAGCATTAAACCTACGAATAAAGAAAAAGAAAACCAAAAGGAAAGTTTTTTGCTTTCCAAAGTTGGTAGAGATGATGCCTGCCACTTTCTACCAGACCACCAGCATGATGATATGATCCACTCCTCGCTTCTTCTTAAACGAAGGGATGGTGGTCCCTGTGAACTTCACAACCTTCCAGACTCCACTGTGTGATCTCTTGCTCTGGTGGCATCTGTTTGCCGGCAGGGATCGCTACTGGACCCATGGAATGATTGAAGCGCTTTAGGACCATAGCCTTTCGGTTGTGTGGGACCCTTGTATCATGTGGGCCACTTGGTATCTTTGATGAGATATCTGAAGTCAAAAGTTATTGGATGAGTGATGTATATTTTTGAATATAATAATTTGCTTCCTTTTCTTTCCCTCATTTTGATGATGATTAAATACTGTCTCAATTTGATATTTAACTCGTTCATTTAGGCTAACACATTTTTTTTTCTTTTTCTTTTTTAATTTTTTTTTTTACAAACGGCAACCACACTAATCTAATGCAAATTAGTCCAGATAGATTCAAGTATAAAATTTACTGTAAAAGAGAAGAATAGAAATCGCTCGGCCTCCAGATCTATGAATCAGCATGCTGGGCCACTGAAGTAGCCACCCAGTCCACCGTCAAATTGGCTTCACGATAAATATGATGGATCTGAGCATAATCAACATCCCACAAAATAGCCCAAATATCCCTAAGAATCGGATTACTATGGCCAGGAGGGCAATTCTCCTTCTACAGCAAGAAATAACAGACATGGAATCATCCTCAATCAAGAGCCTCTGAGCATGAAGAACCCGAACGGCATAATAAATACTCATCCAAACCGTATAAAGCTCGGTCATGAGGACTGAGGAGTCAAAAGTACCAAAACCTCTTGCTACCAATAAGTCATCATAAGGTTCACGAATAATAAATGCAGAACCAACAGTTCTACCATAAATACTCATCAAAATTAATTTTGATAAATCCAAAGCTCCCAGCATTAGGCTAGCACATTGTAGAGCCTTTTTTTTACTTTCATCTAGATTTTGTGGCTATGTGGATTACAGTAGTATTTGTTATTTATTTTTTAAGATAGACATCTCGAATAGGGTCAGGAGCTCTTTTAAAAAGGACAAGCGATGCCTTAGCTTTGTCATAATTAATATTATTAGACATCTTGTTTGATATGCAATTTTTGTCACAATAGTTCAAGATCACTTCATCATAAATTATATAGGACTTAATTCTCAATGAGTTAGCATGAAATATGATATATTAAGTTAGATCTCTAGAATTTGTCTGTTGATGTCAAGTCACCTTTCTTGAACGCCGGAGAAACGAAGATCTTTTGCAGCGAACTCCTACAAGAAAAGTCCCCAGAGACCGAATATTCTAGTGGAGACCCTCCGACGCTCAAGTCAGTCACTCGGGAACAGACAAGAGTTAACCAGCATAAGTAAGCTAGAGAACTTGAGTTCAGGATCCTTCCCTTGTCTTCAGTGCGGGCTTTTATACCTATTCAAAAATCTCATGTTACGTTTCTAGAAGATTGCTGATCTCGAGATACCACTTGCTTGGTAACGAACGGGAGGCAAGGTTGGCAGCGAGAGGTCACAATCGATATGGGCGTGTCAGAGGTGTCCGGCTCCGCCTGTCATTCGTCAAGTGCGGCGCCATGAATGGCAGGCAGATCTGATCGCGACAGGCGCGCGCTGTTATGAGGCTGGGCCACGTGCTGTTGTAGTCGAGCGGCGGAGCACGTGGGGCACATGAAGTATGCAACCACAGCGGGCGATTAGCGGGTCCCACGGACGTGTCAGACGGCTCGAGGCCGAGGCAGAAGCTCGAGGCCGGGGCCGAGGGGGACCTCGGAGGCCGAGAGGGCACCGAAGGCCGAGGGGGCCTCGGAGGCCGAGGGGCCCCACGAGGCTGGGGTTGGGCTCCGTCAGTTCACCGTTTGCTTTGACGACGTTGGATCAGCCACATCAAATGCCCCCTCACCCCTGAGATGAAGCGGGCCCATCCTAGCAAAGCGAAAGGGGTGTCACCTCCCAAGTGGTTGATCCCCGTTCGCCACCAATCGCTCCTGGACACGTGTCTCTGGATGCTGCGATAGTTTAACGTGGGCGACCTGGGGGATGTGAAGGGGCAATCACTACTGACCGTCCGATCTGCAGGTATCATCCTCGGGCGGGGTTGTCCTCTCAAAATCCATGAAAAGCGGCCGCCATCATTGCCATCATGATGATGACGTCAGCGACATCCCTTCATTGGTCGAAGGCAGATCGTCTCACGCACCGGACGCCTGCCGAGGCGGCCCAACCTATAACTGGGGTCCGCGTGGTAGGGCAGGTAAGGCGGAACGATTTGAAATCTGACAAAACCCGGGTGAGGGATGAATCTCGCCACTTTGCTTCAGCTGTCTTCATCTTCCTCTGGCCCGCGACTTCCTCTGCAACCCGAGAATCGACCTCCACCATTTTTTTCCTCAAGTTAGCCTTCTGTCCCTTCCAGACCTTCCTTTTTCTTTCCCAAACTCCTGTCATGGCCTCCTTTCCATCTTGGTCCTCCTCCGCTCCTCCCAGCGATCGTATTTCTTTCTCGAGGCTTCGTGCCTCTTCATCTCCCCCCTCGTGGTCCTCCAATCCGGAGGACCGCCTTCCTCTTGCTCAACGGCAGACTACCGACAGGGCTCCAGCGAGGAGACGCTCGGCGGCGGCCGATAGGGCCCCAGCGAGGAGGCGCTAAGCGGCGGCCGGTGCTTCTCGAGGGCGGGGGCGCAATCCCCGATGGGGACCGCCTCCACGGTAACGGGCTAGGACCTGGTGAATATCAGGGCCCGTTACCAGATCTCCCGAGATGTCAGGCTCTTCCTTCCGACCCCCAACGACAAGGTGGTCTCTTCCGGCCCAGTAGAGTGGTCGTCTATGAAATAGCCTTTAGGTTAGGTCTCCGCCTGCCCTTTCATTCTTTCTTCATCCTTTCTTCATCAATCTTTAGACTATTACTCCCTGACCCCCACTCAGCTAGTCCCGAACTTCCTTCGGACCATTTGTGCCTTCATTGTCCTTTGCCACCATCTCCAGATCACCCCCCGGCTCTCCCTCTTCCGCTATTTTTATATCCTTAGGCAGCAGACGGGTTGGTGGTTGTTCCAGCCCTGACCCGGCCGTGTTCTCAAGTTGCTCCTCCCCTCCTCCGTTAAGGGATGAAAATCCCGGTTTTTCTTTGTGGACCTTGACCAAGTTAAGCCCGGGTGGGGGATCCTGACCTCCGACCCAACATGAATTCCACCATCCTCCTGGGAGACAAAGAAGCACTGGGGCAGCTGTTGACCGCCGACATCCCCAGGTACAATATGCTTCTGTCAAAGAACAATCTCCGGCTGGCGAGCCTCACCACCCGGAGCGGTGAGTAACAGATGTCCTCGTACTTAGCCAAACTAACTCCGTTCTTTCTTTTTCTCTTTTTTTTACTAACTCCAATTGATGCTGCGCAGCGATGAAGGTCCCGACTACCATGCTTAGGAGGGCAGCCATCAAGAGAATGAGGACTAAGGCAGGGCCAAGCGGGGGGCAGCAGGCCCCGGTGCCCAAGCGTCCGATGGCGCGAGTCTCCCCGCCCCCCGAGCGCCAAGAGCCCCCAAGCTTGCCGATGGACCTGATAGCCAACACCCCACCGAAGGAAGCGAGAGTCAAGGGGGAGGCCAAGGAGCCCCAAGTGCCCACTGAGCTAGCCTCGGCGGAGGCAGAGCAGGGCCCCAGCATGGGGCCACCAACGGCGGCGAGCCCGCCTCTGGAAGAAACGCCGGTGGTCAGCCCTTCCCGCAGCGAGCCCGAGCACGCCGAGATCGCCGAGGGGAGCAGGGCTGGGCCGACCCCTCGCGGGTTTTCCTTGATGAACGACGAGCATTGAGCGGAATGGCTGATGTCTCAGGTCATCCAGCCTAAGTTTCAAGAGGAACTCTGGAACCTGGGGGCGACCAGGTTTTTTAGGGAGGCCTTCTCAGCCCTTGTCCAAGTAAATAATCTTCCTCACTTTTGTCTTAAAATACTTAACAATTGGTGTGGCTGACACCTTGAGTACAGGTGACAAACTCCCTGGTGGCCACTAGGGAGGTGCTCAACGAGTGGGAGGCCACCATCTGCCAGGTCCGGCGGGACGCTGAGGAGGCTCAGGCCCGAGCCGAGGCGGCGGAGAGAGCCATGGAGGAGGCAAAAAGGGCCTTGGAATCGGCAAGGACCGACCAAGCCGACGAAAAGAAGAGGGCCGAGGAGCGAGCAGAGGCCGAGGTCAACCAACTCCGGGCGGCGCTCAGTCAGCTTATGGAGGCCGAAAGCACCATCGAGGCCCGAAACCTTCACATCGCTGAGCTGGGCTCGGCCATCCAGGCGGCCAAAGAGAAGGCCAGGCATGCCGAGGAGGAGGTGGGGCACGCCAAAGAAGCGGAGACGGCGACAGCTTCTTTGGCCACGGAGAGGGAGGCCAGAATTGCGGAGTTGGAGGCTGCCGCTGCGGCCAGGGCCGCAGCGGCCGTGGAAGAGTTCTAGGCCTCGGACCACTTTGTCACCGAGCTGGCCAAGGCTAATGCGGACGCCTACATCCAGGGGTTCCGCGATGCCAGAGGGAAGGTGGCCCGAGTCTTTGATCTTCCCTGCGCCCTGGACATAGAGCCGGATCAAGGGTCCGAGAGGGCTCCCTCCGACGACGAGACCACGACCGACCTTTGATTTTGCAGTGTTTTTTTCTTTTGTTTTTGTACTAAGTCCAACCCAATCGGCATTTTGTAAACACAATCATTAATGGAATTTTCTTTGACTACTTGCATTGTGTCGCTTTTGAACCCTCGGGTTGCTGACGTGGGACCCCTAGGGGCTTCGTCGGCACCGAGAGGCAGCTTTTACTCATTCACACGTGACTTCGACTAGCTATATAGGGCCGGACCCTTGGGAGAGCCAAGACTCGGGCTTCTGGGGACCGATGGAACATCGGCCTTGGAACGCCGAGGAAGACTCGAGCTTCTGGGGACCGATGGAACATCGGCCTTGGAACGCCGAGGAAGGCTTGGGCTTTTTGGGAGCTAGTGGTACACCGGTCTTCGGTGCCAATGGTACATTGGGCTTGAGGTGTCGAGCTGGCCTCGGGCTTTTTGGGAGCTGGTGGTACACCGGTCTTCGGTGCCAATGGTACATTGGGCTTGAGGTGCCGAGCTGGCCTCAGACTTTCTGGGGAGCCAGTGGTACACCGGTCTTCGGTGCCAATGATACATTGGGCTTGAGGTGCCGAGCTGGCCTCGGGCTTTTCAAGAGCCAGTGGTACACCGATCTTCGGTGCCAATGGTACATTGGGCTTTCTGTGCCGAGCTGGCCTCGGGCTTTTGGGAGCCGATGGTACACCGATCTTCGGTGCCAATGGTACATTGGGCTTTCTGTGTCAAGCTAGCCTCGGGCTTTTGGGAGCCGATGGTACATCGGTCTTCGGTTCCAATGGTACATTGGGCTTTCTGTGCCGAGCTGGCCTCGGACTTTTGGGAGCTAGTGGTACATCGATCTTTGGTGCCAATAGTACATTGGACTTTCTGTGCCGAGCTAGCCTCGGGCTTTTGGGAGCCGGTTGTACACCGATCTTCGGTGCCAATGGTACATTGGGCTTTCTGTGCCAAGCTGGCCTCGGGCTTGTTGAGAGCCAGTGGTACGCCAGTCTTCGGTGCCAATGGTACATTGGACTTTCTGTGCCGAGCTAGCCTTGGGCTTTTGGGAGCCGATGGTACACCAATCTTCGATGCTAATGGTACATTGGACTTGAGGTGTCAAGTTGGCCTCGGGCTTTTGGGAGCCAATGGTACACCGGTCTTCGGTGCCAATGGTACATTGGGCTTGAGGTGCCGAGCTGGCCTCGAGCTTTTGGAAGCCGATGGTACACCGGTCTTCGATGCCAATGATACATTGGACTTTCTGTGCCGAGCTGGCCTCGGGCTTGTTGGGAGCCAGTGGTACACCGGTCTTCGATGCCAATGGTACATTGGGCTTTCTGTGCCGAGTTAGCCTCGGGCTTGTTGGGAGCCGGTGGTACACCGGTCTTCGGTGCCAATGGTACATTGGACTTTCTGTGCCGAGCTGGCCTCGGGCTTTTTGCTGAAAAGCTGGGATACTAGAACTCACGTTTATTAATAGCGGGGCGAGAGCCCGAAAGAGTGCAAACATGAAATTTAACGTAAAGAGAGAGTACACTATTGATAATACCGACAGAGGTTGTTGGCATTCCACGTCTGCAGGAGTGGCTTTCCATCCAACCCTTCGATCTTGTATGCTCCATGGTGGAGGACCTCGGTAACTCGGTAAGGTCCTTTCCAGTTCAGCGCTAGCTTGCCTCCTTCCGTTGGTTTTAAAACTTCAGCCCACCGAAGGACTAGGTCTCCCAGCAAAAGGTATTGGGGCGGACGCGAGCGTTATAATACTTGGCCGCTCACTATCGGTAGGCTGCCATCCGGAGTCGCGCTCGGTCCCGCACCTCCTCCACCGGGTCTAGGTTGGCCCGCAACTAGTTCGGGTTGTCCTCCTCACTGTACGCCTCGACCCTGGGGCTCAGAAAGCCGACCTCCATAGAAATAATGGCTTCGGACCCGAAGACGAGGCTAAAGGGGTCTCTCCAGTGGGGGCTCGCGGTGTCGTGTGGTAAGCCCAAAGCATGTTGGAAAGCTCCTCCACCCATCGTCCTTTGCAGTCATCCAGGCGGGCTCTAAGTCCTTGGAGAATGATGCAGTTGGCCTCGGCTGCTCCGTTTGTCTGAGGATGTCCTACCGACATGAACTGCTAATGGATGCCCAGCTCGATGCAGAATCCTCGGAAGGGTGCATTGTCTAACTGTCGGCCGTTATCGGTGACTAGGGTATGTGGTAGCCCGAACCGGCATATTATGGATTTCCAGAAGAAGGACCTCATCTTGCTTTCGATGATCTTGGCGAGTGCCTCGGCCTCAATCCACTTGGTGAAGTGGTCGACGGCCACTAACAGGAACTTACGCTGACCGAAGGCTGGAGGGAACGGCCCCAAGATGTCCATACCCCGCTGGGCAAAGGACCATGGTGCCGACAAGGAGGTCAGCAGGGATGTCGGCTGCCGCTAGATGTTGGCATGGCGTTGGCAGCTATCGCACCTCTTGACGAGCTCGGCCGCGTCCTCCCTCATGGTTAGCCAATAGTACCCCTACAGCAGAGCCTTGTACGCTAGGGCTCTGCCCCCCAGATGGCTTCCGCAGATGCCCTCATGGATCTCTCGTAGGATGTAGTCTGCTTCCATGGGGCCGACGCACTTGAGGATCGAGTATGAGAACGACCTTCGGTAGAGCTTCCTGTCCATCATCAGGAACTTCGGGGCCCATTGCCTGAGCAGCCTAGCTTCATTTGGGTCCTCAGGGAAGGTGCCATTAGTTAGATATCAGACATAAGCATCCCTCCAAGAGGGCTCTTGCTCGAGCGGTAGTGCCTCCTTTGCTGCCTCAATACTTGGGACTTGCAGATGCTCCACGTACGTCCTTCCCAAGGTCCCATCAGCCAAAGTGGCCAAGTGGGACAGCGCATCGGCCCTGGCGTTCTCTACCCGGGGGATGTAGCCGATGCGGAAGTAGGCAAACTGAATGGCCTGGGATTGCACCTTGCTCAGGTACCGGGACATGGACAGGTCCCTGGCCTCGTACTCCCCAGCGACTTGCCCAGAGACAAGCTGAGAGTCCGTGAAGGCCCTCAGATGCCTCGCGCAAAGCTCCTTGGCTAGCTTCATCCCTGCCAACAAGGCTTCATACTCCGCTTGGTTGTTGGTGGCTGGGAAAAGAAATCGGAGGGCATACTCCACCACCTCTCCCTCGGGGATCGCAAGAATGAGTCCAACCCCACTCCCATGGGAATTCGACGCTCCGTCCATATGAAGTATCCAATCTTCCTCCCCTGCTTCCTCAGCCATGGGAGACTCTGCACGCACCTCTGGGTGCGACTCCTCTTGATGCTCCTCAGCCCAGGTGCACTCGATCAAGAAATAAGCTAACACCGAGACTTCATTGCAGATCTTAGCCAGATGGATAAGTCAAACTCATTCAACTTGATGGCCCACTTGGCTAGTCGACCGGAGGTATCAGGACGGGACAAGATAGTCCAAAGAGTTTGGTCCGTGAGCACCACAATTGGATGAGCTTGAAAGTAGGATCGGAAGCGCTGAGCGGCGACCACCATGGTGAAAATAACCTTCTCGGTCTTGGAGTATCTTGTCTCGGCATCATGAAGCACTTTGCTGGTGTAGTAGGCTGGCTTCTGCGCTCCGTCGGCATCCATGCGAACAAGCACAGAACTGACGGCCTTGGGAGAGGCCGCAAGATAGAGAAAGAGTTCATCCCACCCCTCGGCTTGGACAGCAGCGGAGGAGTGGACAAAAATTTCTTCAGCTCCTCAAAGGCCTCCTGGCACTCCTTCGTCCACTCGAAGCTGTTGACCTTGCGCAATGCCTTGAAGAAAGGTAGGCACCTTTCTGCCGGCTTGGACAAGAAACAGCTCAAAGCTGCTACTCTCCCGGTCAGGCGCTGCACCTCCTTTTTGTTAGCCGAGGGTCTCATGTCCAGAATGGCTCGGATCTTGTCGGGGTTAGCTTTGATTCCCCGCTGAGTCACCATGAAGCCTAAAAACTTGCATGCTGTAACCCCGAAGGCACACTTATGGGGTTCAGCCTCATCTGATATCAGCAGAAGTTGCCGAAGGTCTCTGCAAGGTTGGTGGCATGGTCGATAGTGTGGGTGCTCTTGGTCAACATGTCATCCACGTACACCTTCATATTACGCCCGATCTGATCCTCAAAGACCTTGTTCATCAGCCTCTAGTATGTGGCTCCCACATTCTTCAGCCCAAATGGCATCACCTTGTAGCAATGTATCCCCCTTCTCAGTTACAAAGGAGGTCGCCTCCTCATCGGTCGGGTCCATCTTGATCTGATTGTACCCCGAGAAGGCATCCATAAAGCTGAGGGTCTCATGATCGGATGTGGCGTCTACCAGCTGGTCGATCCGAGGCAGCGGAAAGCTTTCCTTGGGGCACGCCTTGTTGAGGTCGGTGAAGTCCATGCACATCCTCCAGCTCCCGCTAGCCTTGCGGACCATCACGACATTTGCTTGCCAGTCGGGATAATGCACCTTGCGAATGTGACAGGCTGCCACCAACTTGTGCATCTCCTTGTCTATGGCCTTCTGCCTGTCGGGGGCGAAGCTCCTCTTCCTCTACCGGACGGGTCGACACACCGACCTGATGTTGAGCTGGTGGGTAATTACTTCTTCCGGGATGCCTGGCATATCCGACGCCGACCAGGCGAAGATATCTGCATTGACTCACAGGAAAGCAAGGAGCTGGTCGCGGGCCTCCTCCGGAAGCAAGGCCTCGATCTGGATGGTCTGCATTGGGTCCTCCCTAGGGGGAAGGCTAGCAGGCGCTCGGCCGATTCTTCCCTCCTCTCCGAGTCTCGGGGATCCAGCGCTTCTGGTGCAGGTGCAAATATCACCCCCTGAGGACTGGAGGCCATGTGGTAGTACAGTGGTGGTGGGTTCTGCTCCCCCCGCATCTCCTCAACTCCTTCACTGGTGGGCAACCTCACGAGGAGCCTCTTGGTGGAGATGACAGCATCCAAAAGGTTAAGTTTGGGCCTTCCGAGGATGGCGTTATAGGCGAGGGGCACCCGGACCACCAAGAAGCCCATGAGGACCGTGCTTTGACACGAGGGCATGTCGGCTGTGACAGGGAGAGTGATCTCTTCCTCGACCTTCACAGAGTCTCCGGTGAACCCCATCAAGGGCGTGGCAATGGGTCGGAGCAAGTTGGGAAACAGGTTCATGCAAACGAAGGCCTCGTAACTCAGAACATCCACCGAGCTTCCACTATCAACCAGAATTCTTTTTACAGGTTGTTTAGCGATCGTCATGGACACGACGACGCTATCATCATTTTTGTTGACCACCCTCTCTAGGTCCTTTTTAGAAAAAAGGATTACAGAATCTAACTCTCCCTCCCCCCTCGGCCTCTTGGGCGGGCCCTACCCCCAGGAAATCATAGCCACCGTCTTCTCAGTTGGAGCATTGTCGATCACCGGTGGTGGAGGTGCTGACGGGCCAGGAGCACCCGGGTTGTTCCTCTGAACGAACTTCCCTAGGTGGTTGTGCTGGATAAGGTCCTCTATCACCTTCTTCAGTTGGAAACAATTGTCGGTGTCGTGGCCGTTGTCCTGGTGGTAGCGGAAGTATAGGTTCTTGTTGCGGGGGGTCTTCGGTTCAGCGGAGGAGGGTGCGACAGGTACGACTCGCCCTCGATCTTCAGCAAGATATGGGAGATGGGAGCAAGCAGGGGGGTGAACGGGCCGTCCCTTAGCATGGGAGCCCGGGGGCGGTTGTCTGGTTGGCGAGGAGGCTCGGGCCTCCTGGGGCGAACTTCAGCAGGCTCTGATCGGGCCGGCTTCTTGGTGGGGCCTCCGTTGGCCTCGCGTCGGGAGGAGTCAGCCTCGTTAATGTAGATGTACTTATGAGCCCGGCTCAAGAGCTTGGCATTGGAGCCGGGCGGCTTCTTATCCAGAGAATATGCAAAGCGGGAGGGTCGGAGCCCCCGCTTCATTGCCAAGGTGGCCACAGAGTCCTCGAGGTTATAGACCTCCAGGGCTGCCTCTTTGAAGCGAGCGACGTAGTCCCGCAGGGACTCGCCACTCTTCTACTAGACGGAGAAAAGACTATCCGCCACTCTTGGGATCTTCCGGCAGACATCAAAATGGGCCAAGAAGGCCCTCTCTAGCTAGCGAAAGGAGTTGATACTCCACGGTGGCAGGCAGGAGTATCAGGCTCGAGCAGCCTTCTTTAAGGTGGTGGGGAAGGCGATGCAGAGGAGCGAATCAGTTGCCCCTGGACCTGCATGAGGACCTTGTAACTTTCCAAATGGTCCAGGGGGTCCGTGGTCCCGTCATTCATGCTGGCGGGGGTGCTCCGCCTCCCTCCCATGCCGCCGTTTGGGAGAAGCATTGGTGTGGCGAAAGGGTGACCGGGGCCTCTTGGAGGCCTCACGACGGTGAGGCTTGGGCGAAGCACGGCGATGGTGAGCTTCTCGGATGGGAGACCTCCCCCGGGAAGAGTGCTGGCTAGGCTAAACCACTCCTGGAACTGACGGAAGTGGGCCCGGCTGCTGCGCGGCCGCCGGTTGCTATTGTAGGACTTGGACCGCCGCCGCCAGGGACTGAACTTGCATGGTGAGGGCGGCGAGATGGTCTTCTTGGAGTTGCTGCGGTGGTGGTGCAGGAACATCGGCCAGGGGAGCGGATGGGCCGACCGCTAGCGGATCAGCACCTTGACGCTGCCCGTCGGCATGACTGGTGGAGACTTCTTGCGCTCGGGTCGTCACAATGGCTTGAGAGCTCGGGGAAAGAGAAGTTTTTGCTAACATGTCTGAAGCTTTTCTCTTTAATGCTCTCCTTCCTTGCGCGCCAATCTGTTGACGCAAAGTCACCTTCCTTAAACGCTGGGAAAACAGAGATCTTCCGCGGCGGACTCCTGCAAGAAAAGTCCTCGAAGACCGGATATTTCGGTGGGGACCCTCCGACGCTTAAGTCAGTCACTCGGGAATAGACAAGAGTTAACCAGCAGAAGTAAGCTAGAGAACTTGAGTTCAGGATCCTTCCCTTGTCTTGAGTGCGGGCTTTTATACATGTTCGAAAATCTCATGTTACATTTCTAGAAGATTGCTGATCTTGAGACACCACTTTCCTGGTAACGAACGGGAGGCAAGGTTGGCAGCGAGAGGTCACAATCGATATGGGCGTGTCAGAGGTATCCAGATCTGCCTGTCATCCGTCAAGTGCGGCGCCATGGATGGCAGGTAGATCTGATCGTGACAGGCGCGCGCCGTTACGAGGCAGGGCCACGTGCTGTTGTAGTCGAGTGGCGGAGCACGTGGGGCACATGGAACACGTGAAGCATGCGACCGCAGCGGGCGGTTAGTGGGTCCCACGAATGTGTCAGACGGCTCGAGGCTGAGGCGAAAGCTTGAGGCCGGGACCGAGGTGGATGCTCGTGGCCGGGGCCGAGGGGAACCTCGGAGGCTGAGATGGCACCGGAGGCCGAGGGGGCCTCGAAGGCCGAGAGGCCTCACAAGGCCGGGGTTGGGCTCCGTCAGTTCACCGTTTACTTTGATGACGTTGGATCAGCCACATCACTATCTCTTTTTAATCAAAATATTGAAGCTTTGTGGATCATTTATAATAAATTGCATAGGACCTCAATTTTCATGGATTAGAGTTGAACTAGCTAAACTAGAAAAATATTAAAATAAAGTATTAGAAGAGGCAGAGAGAAGAAAATTATGTCCTACTGATACATACATACATATATTCAAGTGTTATAAGATAAAAATTAAAGATCACTCAAGATTGTTGTTGGTTATTATGGTGTTAAAATTGTTATTGCCAAGCATATATCAACTCAAGAAGTTTTTGGCTCCTTACCAAATACTACATAAAAAAGACGGAGAAAAGCAAAAGAAATTATAACAAATAAAAGAGCATAAAATATAAAGTTCTCCCTAATACTGAAGCTTCTATCCACGGTTTCTGTATTAGTGTACGATGAAATATTGCCAACTAAGATGTTTTCTATAAAATTTTCCATTTATATAAAACAAAATTCAATTAATTATTTTGCTCAAATGACTTAAAAGAAAAAGAGAGAAAGAACAGCGTGGCTTTTTTTTGTGGGGACAAAAGAGGAATGGTTGCATCATCCTATTGAATGGATATCACTCTTGTTGGCTCCCACCCATACATTGCATGTGCCTAACATCAGATTATCAGCTCTTAAAAATTATATCTGGTTGTAGGATAGAAAATCTAAGGATAGCAATCCCTAATCTTAGCTATCACTTCAAGATTTTCTATGTCCAAGTTAATAAAAATATGTTATTACTTAATAAAAAATTAAGAGAAATAATTAAAAATAAAACGAAAGAAAAGAAATAACACTATCTTTTCGCTGGATCAAAATTATACTACCTTCCAATAATAATTTAAAATTAAAATAATAAATAATTAATTTTGATCAAGCTAAATTTTTCTTTCAAAAATTATACTAAAATGGCGTTTGGTAGCAGATAATCTATCCAATTATCAATAATTTAAAAGGGCCCCATCAGATAGCAATATTTGGCATGTATTTGGAATGTCAATCTATTTTGCAGTGATAATCTAGAATCTGGATTTCAGATTATCTCAGGAAGGAATGGTTATCCACATTACCAGAGATGTGGTAATATAATATATTACTTTTTGATAAAATTACCCTTTTTTCTTTTGATCGCTCTCTACTTGCATCCTCTTCTATCGATCTTATTGAAATCTCGATGTCGAAGGTTCCAAACTATACCCTCTTCCGCGGAGTCGAGCCGCGGATTTCCACTGCCCAATGGCCCCATAGCACGCCGCAAAATTTCTTTTCATCGGTGGCCTTTAGCATCCTCACTGGTCGCTCCGAATATTATTTATAAATATAATTTTTTAAATCAAATATATAATAATATATAAATTTTTAATAAATTTAATTTAGAGATATTTTAAGAATTTGATGTTATATGACTGGTAATCTATTGTCATACCAAACACACTAATCAATATTACTGTTTCATTACCTGTGTATGCCAAACACAGTAATCAATATTACTGGTAATCTATCAAGTGGTAATTTATCTTATAGGTAATCCATATTATCATTCAGGTTTGCTGGCGATGCACCAAATGCAAACTAAGAGGTTGTGAAGATGTCGAACCATAACTGGTGTACATATTATATAGATAATTTTACAAAAAATTTATGATAATAGCATGGGAGGCCTGTAACCTTAAAAAAGTAATTTTGAAGTATGTGTACTAAACAATCAAATGAGTTAGCTAAAAGAGTCTAACTTCCATCTTCATTTCTTGTTATACCTTACTGCTCAATTTGCTAAATAATTTGCCATATGCTTAGTTTTTTTTTATAGACATGGCAATACATGGAATGTGGAGAATTTGAGATGATTGAGAAATGTCTCTTAAAAAAAGAATTAGGATGATAATAAAAAGAGTAATCTTATAACTATGGTTGATTTTTTTTAAAATTAATTAATTTTTTATTTTAAAAATCTATTTTTACGTTCACAAAGATCATACAATGCTTTAGATAATTCAATTATAAATACCAACATTTTATTCAAAGAAATGATCATAGTACAAAGAACCTTTTTCTCATGATCTTTAATGATCATATTTTTTTTCTTTTTTATGAATTAATTTAATAAAATAAAATTTTAAAGTGTAAGCAAGCTACAAACTTCCAAAGTGTTTCGGTGACTTCTAGTAGAATTTTTGTCTTTCAAACTAAGAAAACCTATGTAACATCATCTATAAAGTCTGGGCAAAGGTTTTGATTGGGTGGCTTTAAAAGATGATACCTTGCCTTATTAACCCTAAATAAGGAGCATTTGTCAGAGGTTATAGTATTACTGACAATGTCCTTACTCAAGAATTCACGCATGACCTGATCATGCGAGCCCCATCTATGAGGAGTCTCATGGCTATTAAGCTTGACATGGAGCATGTTTATGATTGGATGAGATGGCACTTTATCCGGCAGACCCTTCATAATTTTGGCTTTTTCGATACTTGGATCAGGTGGACTATGGACTGTGTGAAAGGGCTTTATTTGCCATCCTGGTGAATGGCACTGCGACGAATTATTTTCCTTCATTGATCGGTCTACGTTAAGGGTAACTTATATTTTCTTACTTGTTCATATTATGTACTGATCTCTATCCAGGGCTCTGAGAGTTGCGGTCCACCAATCATGTCTAGAGCCCTATCGGACTGTCCTGGGGGCCCAGCCTCTCTCTCACCTCCTCTTTGCTGATGATTGTCTTCTCATTGGCCGGGCCTCGACCTAGAATGCTAGATGCTTTGCACATATTGTGAAATCCTACTGCCGGAAGTATGGCCAGCTTGTTACTTTGCTTAAATCTTCTATCATACTTAGTCCCAAAATGAATCCCCGAACAAAGCTAGCAATCCTGAGCAACTTGGGGATCTCCGAACAGCAGGGGATTCTGACCTACTTTGGTGTCCCTATGATTGGTGGATGTCTGCGGAAGTTGGATGTTAGGCCAATGGTGCATCGGATCCGGAATTGACTTGAGGGTTTTAAGGCTGCTACTCTCTCCATGATGGGCAGAGTTACTCTTATCCGGTCCGTACTTAGCTCCATCCCTATCTATCTTCTGGCCAACACTATGGTTCTTAGATCTTGTCTAAGGGACCTGGAACATACTTTCTATAATTCCCTATGGAGGTCCAGACAGGACGGCCATGGTGTTCATTTACTCGACATGGACACCGTCTGCCGGCCAACTAGAGATGGAGGCCTCGGGATCCAGTCCCTTCTAGCAAGGAAGGAAGCTTTAATTTTTAGACATGCTATGAGATATTTACTTCAGCCTTGTTGCCTATGGAGTAGAGTGATGAGAGCTCGTTATGGGATTTGAAGTCAGGGAGCTCCTATTCAGCTGACTAGAGGCTGCTCTTTCATCTGGAAGGAGATTTGCACCCCGCCACTATCGCTATGGCCCATGTCAGATGCCTAGTGGGAGATGGGACCACAATCCATGTTACTCAGGATGCTTGGATCTCCTTGATCCCTTTGTCTCGGTGGCCGAGTTTTGTCTATGTGGATGTTGCTAAAAATCTCTAGGTTAGTGATCTGCTAATCGATGATGACAGAACATGAAGACTCCAGAATCTATCTATGATGTTTGAGCCCTAGTTGGTTTCCAGGGTCTTAGCCATCCCGATTCCACTTCACAAAGGGCATGACCTTAGGGTCTGGGACTCTCCTGTTCCCTAAAGGTTTCTTTGAGTTCCCTTTATAACCTATATAGGGGATCACCTGACACTTCATTTACGGTGGCATGGATCTGGAAACTCCCTATCCACCCGCATGTAAAGATCTTTCTTTGGAAGGTGGCATGGGATCGCCTTCCTACGATGGCTCTTCTCAGATGGAGAGGCATGGACCTTACGGGATCTTGCTCGATATGTGGGGTTCAGGATGAGTCCACCGAGCATGCTATCTTAACTTGCTTTAGGGCAAGGCAAATCTAGCGGGCTTTAGGGAGTTGGCCTTGGGCCACCGACGATAGAGATTATATGTCCTCTTTTCTCCGGTTCCTCCACCAGAGTTCGACACATGAGGCCTGCCTTGCTGCCTATATTGCCTATCAGATCTGGTTGGCTAGGAATGTGCTGATCTTTGAGGTAGAGGACATCCCGGTCTGTTGGACTATTTGGAGAGCCAGATGCTTGACGTCGGAGTACATACGGTTTGATGTTGTCACTCCCCTGACTACCCTAGGTTCTTGGGTCTCCCATGCTGCTTTGGCAACGGCCCTTAGGGGCAATACCTATTTTCTGGGAGCCCTCACCCTTGGGGCTGTTAAGGTGAACTTTGATGGCAGCGTCAGTGGTACCGACAGTGGTACAGGGTATGTCATTCGGTCCGATGAGGGGAGACTCCTGGCGGCCGGTGGGACATTCTTTCAGACCTCTTTTGTCCCGAAATCTGAGCTCAGAGCAGCTTTGGTTGGCATCAGCAGAGCGACCCAACAGCTGCGGGTCCAGCTGATCTTTATTGAAGGAGATTCTTCCACTGTAATTGAATGAATTCAAGATAGGATGGACCACAATGGTGTATACCTGCTTCTTTGTGATATTTGGCAGCTTCTCTAGGACTCGACGGTTACAGTAGCTCGCCATGTATATCTGGAAGCAAACTGTGCGGCTGACTGGGTTGCCTTTTTGTAGCTCACCACACCACTGAGTGAGGTTGGTCTTAGAAAAATAGAATTTCATCTTTCCTTTTGATGCTTTTGGACTGTTCTCGTACTAGAGTTGTGTGATGGCCCTTTATACTTAAAAAAAATAATAAAAAAAATTACCAAATTATATCAAAACATAAAATAAATTCTTTAAGAAAAACTTATTTTAAATTATATTGAAATTATATATATTTTTACGTACCGTATCGTATTTATATCTCACGTGGAATGACCACGGACCAAACAGGTGCCAATAAAGTCATGGGAAGGGGGTTGAAAGAGTGGGGCTACACGGCGGTGTCACGATGCGGTGTCATTTGTCGTGACACCAAACCTCAGTAGTCCTTGTCGGAGGCACGTGAGCCTCTCACTCATCGCCACTCGCGGAACCGCTCCCTCCCGCCCATCTTTCGCTAAAACCATTCAAATAGAGTCGGAAAGCCAAGCCGACGCCAGCGCGCGGCCATCCGCCCAGTGCGCTGGCCAGTACGGCAGAACCGCTCACGGGACGGTGACCGGATCTCTACTCCCTCATCCTCCAATCATCCCACAGCCGTTTGATGTCATATCCAAGGTCTGATGTGCTCGGTTTCCGTGGGCCATCCAGCGGTGACCACACCGTACCAGTCATCGTATAATTGTTACGGCGATGCACTGTAAAGTTCATAATCAGGTGTACACGGTGGACCCCATGATTTGACCGACTTCTGCTCTCTCGTTAGGGAACCACACGGGCCCACCTGGGATTGGAATTCACACGTGCGACGCACGTGAGTTCTTTCCATTTTAGGTTCATTCTTTCTTTGCCTTTCTAAACCCATCACCTCCGTTTAATTTATTTTGACTAAAAAGTTGGAGTAAGTTAATAAATTTAGTATTACCCTAAATTCATTTATTTCACTTTCAGAATTTGAAAATAAAAAAAAAAGTTAAAATCTTATGCGCAAGAATGATTGACTAAAAATCATAATAAAAAATTTAAATTGAATAGGACATGTTGACATCAAGTTTGCTAAGGACAAGATGAAGCTTATTTTTCAATTGAGATAAATATTTTATTTAAGTGCGAGCATTATGAATTTTTATTAATTATTTTTATTTAAATGGAGGATAAGTTTGACTTAAAATATTATAATCTTATAAATGTGAAAGAAACATTAAAATTTTAAATAAAAAAAAAGACTAGGTATCACTTGCTATGTCATTGCTTAGTCCATCGAGCATATCCATCGGGTGATTGGCCACCAAACTTTAATACATTATATCAATCTTGACTGTGACATTGCATTGCTCAACTAAAAAAAAAATTGACACATCACGGAGATGGATAACATAGGTGATAAAAAAATAAATTGGATAGGACGGATTTATCCCTAAGTTTAATAATGAAAAATTTAACATTCATTTTTCATTTGAGATGAATAATGCTACCTTGAATAATGATCCTAGTTTTGTTGTTTTCTTTGTGAATGCTGAATGAAACTATGAATTATTATTATTGTTTTATTAAAATGGATGATTAAGTTCGGCTTAAATTTGAATTGAAAGCTATCTGATGGGACCCAACAGTGGGACAGGTGACGTGATGGCCCCATTATTGATTTATTAAATAATTTTTATGGGAATATGTCAGAAGGCATCATTGATTTTTTTTTTTATTTCCTGTACGACAAACGCCGCCCCCTCCGCTTAGTCTTTCTCCGTCGCTTTCGAGCTCATCCAACGATATTCCTTCCTCGCAAATTTTTTTTTTTAAAAAAAATAATAAAAGAATATTATACGCAGTCTATTCGGTGTATGAGAGAGATCCACCGAAATAACGGGTGAATTTTGAATGATGGCCCGGTGGGGCCCACGACTTCCATTGGAGTGGACCGAGCGCCGCCTCGGGAGCGGCGAGACACGTGGATGGCAGGCGGCCCACGTGGCGTGACGCTGACCGGTGGGACCCGGGTCGGAGCTGTCTCGCACGCGAAACGCTAGCTTTCGCCAAAGTAAAGAGCGGAGGTGGTCATCGCCACGTCAGCTCCGGTGTCGCCTTTAGCTCTGGCGGGTCCCATCAGCCCACCGCCCAGCGCTTGTTCTTCTTCCCGGTGGGACCCGCAGGCGCTGCTTTCCAGCCACGCCCGGTACATGTGCTGTTCCCCTCGCCCAATTGCCGCCTGCCGCGTGGACCGTCGTCTTGGTTGTAGAAAAAGCTAGCATGATGGGAGGTTGAGGTTAACAAGTGCCAAACTTTCTGATGCATTATTTTCCGTTTCTTTTACGGAACTTTACTCCTGTTAACCTCTTCTCGATCATATTCTACACTCATCAGAGCTCTCCAGAGAACCCAAAATACTACTACTACTACTACTACTAATAAAAAAGCTTGATTAGATCTTCACTGTCCTCCGATGACTACGTACACTTTGCACAACATATATATCCTTGTTTTGTTACGTACACAGCATCATCATTACAAATAGAAATGGTTCACCAGTCCAACGTAGGCACAATAGTTTAGTAGTTGGTATGAGCTTGCCACTGTGCGTCATCATTACTGCTCTCTATTCACATGAACATAATTACATTGGACAACCTGCAAGTGGCTAAGAGGTGATATGGAAAGTTACGGATGAACTTTGCAATTATTTTTTGTATGAGCTTATCGTGCCATGATATAAAAGTATTCTAGTTGATATAAATTTGCTACTACTATACGTATCATCACAATTTACTGCTTTCTATTCGCGTGCATGCAATTGCATTGAAGAGCATAAAAGCAAAGGCAATATAAAGTTATACATATTGACACTATTTTTTGTTGTGCTTTGATGTAACTTTTCATATAAGATTAATGATTTATGTGTTTGGATGGAATTGGCCAAGGACATCGTCTCAGAATTCAGTTGTTATATTTTCTCATTGTCCTTTCTTGGCGCACCATACTTTATATCATATAAATTGTAGCTCCCTTATCTCTCTCCCCCCTCCCTTTTCTCACACACACACACATGCACGAAAAAAACCCTATAAAATTTTTATGCAATGCTGTCATATATATATATATATATATATATATATTTTTTTAAAATATATATTAATAAAAAAAGTAACGTTGGAATCAACTGAGCTACCGTTTGAGCGGTTGTTATTACTGTTTAAAATAATAGCTAGTGACTATTATTTACAAAAGGGTAAGTTAAATAATTGCTTGTGACTCATGCCTAGACAACGCCTCGTAACACACTGTTCATGTAATGCATCAAAAGGAAGAGCGAGAGCGTGGGTATCAGTTTTAGTATTACAAAATTATAAACAACGAAAAAGGTGTCTGCATGTATTTTTCTCCGATATACTAAAATAATAGTTTTCCAGCCAGTACTGCGCCGCTGGTTGCCTGTAAAGATTCTGAATGTCACCGGCAGTCCGATATAAATACCAACTCTCCCCCTCTCCATTACCATCCCATCCCACCTCGCTTTCCTCCTCCGCTACTCTCCGTTCCACAGGCTTCAGCTCTCTCTCTCTCTCTCTCTCTCTCTCTCGTTAAGCTTCTCTTTGCCCTAGTCTTTAGCCGTCCATGGCTTCTGTCGAGGTGAGCCACTTCTCTAAGCTTTCTCCCAATTAACAATCAAGCCCATAGGAACTTCTACACAAGATCGTTGTCTTTTGCCATCGTTTATATATTATGTGTTATGTATCCAAGGATGATCGAAATTATGGTATAGATCTGACCCCCTAGGAACTGGATTAGATCCAGCATGTAGCATGCAATATAGCTTCCAAATTTTGAAAGAATAGCTTTCAAATTTCTAGACGAGCTAATTGACGACAGATAAAGTTAGGAAGAAGTTCTTCAGTTCCTCGAAATTTAAAGCCATCTTTTGTGCGAGAGTGGTAAACCATAGGAACAGCCCGGACGCCGCCAGATCTATGATCTTGGCTTACGCTAGGATGCAGAACTGGTTGGAAACTTTTAGATCGGCAGGATCTGCAAGCTTAGTTCATTCATATCTGGGCTAGATCTAATGGATTAATCGAGTTCAGTTATAAGATTGCAAGGCCTGGAATAACCGAAGATTCTGGATATCGGTGTGGGGCCACGACAGGCTTATATTAGGTTTGGACTGGCTAGGTCCAAATTTTTGATGGGTCTGGTGTCAAGGTTGATTTTAATCAACAAGATCCACTAGTATTTCATAACATTGTTAGTTTAATGCAACCTAGCTACTAGTCCCAATACTTTTTTTCCCAAGAAAACCTGTTAAAGTGAAATCGAGACTCCGTTATCTAATTTTTTTTAACAAACATTTTTGCATCATTTAAAGTAGCTCTAGTACTCTATATATATTCTCTGTGATCATATTTGGTTTTAAGTTCATCATCAGCCTGAAGCAAGCACATGGTGGTTGGATTATCATTTCTTGTGGCTACAAAACTAGACCTGATTTGTTTTTTCCGGCCATCCTCTGTACATATACGTCTTATATTTTTGATCTATATAGACCAATAGCTGTGACTAAAGCAAATAAATTTGTTTGTCATAAATATTATATTTTCTGGCTGAACCCTCAGCTGATTGATCTATAATAAATATTTGATATTAAATATTTTATAAACCCAATATATAAGTAATATAATATAAATATTTAATATCTATAGCATATGCTATGTCGGGTAATTTCTGAATTTATGTACATGCTTATATATCCAAATTAGAGATCAACATTTATTATTGTAAGAACAAGTGAAGGATTTGGTGTGGATTGGGTTAATAAATTGAAGACATTTTAGAGAGAGAGAATTCACGGGGATGAGATTTATTGGAACGTTAGAGCACATTTGATCCGCATTGGAGATACATAGGCCTAACAAGTTTGGACGTAGGAACTAACGATGCACAACTCTGACTCTAGATTATTACAAAGGTGGCGGTCATGGGCATGCAGGTGGAATCAGTTCCGGTCGTCGAGGTCCCCGTAGAAGCTCCGGTCGTCGAGGTCCCCGTAGAAGCTCCGGTCGCCAAGGCCCCCGCAGAAGCCGAACAAGCTCCTGCACCGTCTGCCGAGCCGGTAGCCGAGGCCGAGCCCGCCGCTCCCGTCGTCGAAGAGTCCAAGGAAGAAGCCCCAGCTGCGGCACCAGAGGAGCCGGTCCCAGAAGCACCGGCAGCAGAAACCGAGGAGAAGCCTGTCGAAGAGTCCGCAGTCGAGGCCCCGGCCGAGGCCGAACCAGTGGCCGAGGAGCCGAAAGAAGAACCCAAGCCAGAGCCAGAACCGGAGGCCCCCGCTCCCGAAGCCGAGAAGCCCGCCGAACCGGTCGTCGAAGAGCCGACCGTTGAGGAGCCGAAGCCTGTCGAGGAGGCGGCGCCCCCAGCAGCGGAGGAGGAAGCGAAGGCCGAGGTGACGGAGGAGAAGGCCGCCGTCTCGGAGTAAATAAAGATGATGCGCTATGGCTTGTGTGTTTTGTTTGATCTTATGGAGGTTTGGTATAAGGTTTTAGATATCATGGTATCCAAAAATAAGGGTTAATATTAAATAATCAAAAGCTAGTTATTTTGTATGGCATGAGAGCTATGAGGTGGAGGATATAGTCCTATTTATCGGAGTGTTTTACTTATTGGATCGGAATTGGTAGTTTGTCTTGGGTGTCATTAATCTGCTGGGTCTATTTTGTAGTCTTTGTTAATCTTCCATGGGTTTGGGGAATTGAGTGCCCATTTTAGAATGTGGGGTTTATATTGTATTTATTAATTAAGATTGTTTTAAGGTCTTCTTGGTATCTATATTGGTGATACGCATAGAATGTTGCACTTCTTATATAATAGTCTATCCAATTGCCAAGATTTCTACAAGCTAATATATAAATATACGTATATAAGACCTCTCATTCACAAGTAAGCTTTTTATTATTATCCTTATTATTAAGGAAAGAAATAGGAAATGAAACGCTTCCCTCGATTTCTAGCTGAGGGAATATGTACAAAAATAAGGAATTCACAAGAGTTTCTTGAAACAAAACAAAAGGAGGTAATGGTAAAGGCTGCAGCAAGAAAGATAAAGAAGGGAGCAAGGGTCTGTTGCAACAACTCATCGCACAGGAGACCAAGAAGAAATCAATCAAAGATTAATGAAAAGAAATAAAAGAAAAACTCATGAGTTTATGGTAATATAATCAGATCGACTTACATGATAAAGATGAAAATAATTTCATAAAAAAATAATTAAAGATTACAATAATTTCATCATATGAAACCCTAAATATTTTTACACCCAACGGAACCTTCTTTTAGATCTATCAATATACTTAGGGTTGTCTTGAAGACTAAGGCTACATTTGCTTATATAGATGAGGATTTACAATGCTTTATATAAATTAGGATTTGTATATATTAGGTTTCATATTATATCTAGCTTGATATTAGATCCTATCCATTTATAGTTATGTCAATATCGGCTTCTAGACCTTTTAAGTCAAATTCTAACAAATCTCTACCATTTATCTTAGAGGTTTATCAAGCCAATCATTCTGAAACATTTTCATCATATTGGTAACTTGCTTTGGTGGGCATAGGTTCCTTCTCTAACAAAGTCCAAGTAGTACTTAACCTTATTTTATTTATAACTGCCATTTTTTTTTAGTAAACTCCTTGCTCTACATTGCTTCACTATACAAAGAGGCTCATACTTCACACTATCAACTATGGCAAGTGTATATGCAATTGTACATTTATACAAGTGGCTTGATTAGCCGCTTTTTGATCGGTAGCTACACTATAGCATTGTTGTAAAGATATTCCTACACCCTATAAATTTTCTCAAATTGCATCTTTACTTTGAACTAAGCTGGTGGGTTTTGTGACTCTCTTCCTAAAGCTTCTACTTTAAGCTCTACCTTTTTGCCGATGTTGTAGTTATCTGGGCTGACTTTCAAAAGTTTCTCTCTTCTGGTTTACCATAGTAGACTTATTGAAGGTGACCTCTCTGCTATGAATAATTTTGGATGACTCATGATTTTCGATAAACCACAATTTATATCCCTTTACCCTAGGACTATGTTGCCCAGATGTAGCAACAAAAAGGGGATGAATTGGGTATTAAAAATTTAATTGCGCAGATATGTGCTTATCAAATTTTAATTGGTAGCAGTGTAGTGATGTAGTGATGTGGACACAATAATTTCACACAAATAATGCAAGCAATCAAACACAGAGATTTTTATAGTGGTTCAGTGCCAACCCAGCACTTACGTCCACTCCCCAAAAATCCTTTGAAAATTTTACTCCAATCGTATTACCAACGATTACAACACCTATCCTTACCCGGCTAGTCTCTTATTACACAGCACAAGGAAGCCAAACCCCTAGCCTTACCAGGCTAGTCCTCTTGTTTCACGGCACAAGGAAGCCAAAACGACCAAGGGTTAAATCAAACCCTTTTACAAAAATATGTTCAGGAAATTTAAGAACAGATAGCTCCTAAACTGAGCAAATATTCAAAATAAATATGTTACAACTTTTGTAGACAATCTTCAGCAATAAATGAGACTCTTTGAAGCAGCTGAAGCTTTGAATGCTTGTGGAAGCTTTAATGATTCAGCAAGGATGAGCAGTGAATGATCTTCAAGCTTTCTCGATTTCAATACAGAGCTTCCTTTCAACAACCAAGAATATATGCAATAATGGCTCTCTCTTCCTTGTATTTCTTCCTCTTCTTTCTTCTTCTAAACTCAGCTATTTAAAGTATTTCAATTGCAAAAATATCCGTTAGACTTAATCGGAATTAATGGAAAGTAAAACGAGAAGAAAATATAACCGTTATAAATGTTTTTCTTGAGCATTGAATGCACTGGTATCCATTTGAGGGAGGAAGATCTCTGCCATAATCTAAGAGATCAGAAGTTAGTTGAAAATAGAACTTAAAAAGATATAGAGAGAGAGAAACTCATTCAGGTGTTGAGAGATGAAGCATTGTTGGCTGGAATTTGATTCCAGTTAACTGCTTCAAAAAATAATTCGGCCAGAGTGAGCATTAGCTAGCTAAACTAATAGTTCAGTTAGCTACTTCCAAGGTGTGCACGGCCAGACAAGGAATCTGCTATCCATCAGCTAGTTGAAGAGTGGCTTTAGTTAGCTATTACCATGAGGAGCTCGGTCAAAAGAAAGCCTGCAAAATAATAGTTAGCTGGACCAAAGGTCCAGTTAGCTACTCACAAGAAGAGCATGGCCAGAATAGAGTTTCATGCCAAAGTAGTTAGCTGGACTAAAGGTCCAGTTAACTTATTCAAAGTTTCATGCGGCTATAAGAGGAAAATTCAAACCTTTAGTTAGCCGGACCCAAGGTCCAGTTAACTGTTTCAGCATTTCACACGGCCAAAAAGGTGTCCAGGCTAAAAGTAGCTGGTTGGAGGCTAACTCCAGTTAACTAGGTCAATGTTCCACACGACTAGAAAAGTCTCCAGGCCAAAAGTAGCTAGCTAGAGGTTAATTCCAGTTAACTAAGTCCAAATGCAGTTTGGCCAAGGCAAGAAATGGTTAGCTCATCAGCTAGCTGGACTAAGAGTCCAGTTAACTAACAACATCATGCAAACGCCCAAGGCACAGAATAGCTAACTCGTCAGCTAGTTGGACTGGGAGTCCAGTTAACTAACATCACCATGCAAGCGACCAAGGCACAGAATAGCTAAATCGTCAGCTAGTTGGACTGGGAGTCCAGTTAACTAACATCACCATGCAAATGGCTAAGGCACAGAATAGCTAACTTATCAGCTAGCTGGATTGGGAGTCCAGTTAACTAACATCACCATGCAAACGGCCAAGGCGCAGAATAGCTAACTCCTCAGCTAGCTGGACTGGGATTTCAGTTAACTAACATCACCATGCAAACAGCCACAAGAGATGTACAAGAGCCATAGCTAGCTGGCCAGGTAACTATTTTGAGGGATCATTCAGCCAAGAGAGGAACCATAACTTTCCAGTTGACTATTTACCAGATCCAGTTAACTATTTCAAGGAATAGTTCGCTAAGGATGAGTTCCAAGATAGCTTAGCTAGCTGGGAAAAATCCTCAGTCAACTAGATGGAGAACCATACAACTAGGAGCAATTATCCATGTGAATTTGGCTTAATGTGGCTTATTGTAATTCATCTGAAAGCATTCTTTGGTCAGCTACATTTTTCTGCGTTGCTCTTTGTCTCCATAATAAATAAATTAGTTCTTACTTAATTGTTTTGTAATCATTAAAATCAATCTAGGACCAATAATCTCTCCCTTTTTATGATGACAAAATCCTTAAGTATATATAAGAAAAAAATAGGAAAGATTTTAATAAAAAATAGGAATGTAGAATGTATAGGAATGTATTAGAAATTCTTTTCTCTAATTCATTCCTATTAAATTAATATTTTCTTCCCCTATCAATTTGAATGTATGGAGTATTTATCTTCTCCATTTTCTCAATGTATGCATTATTCTTCTCTCCCTTTTTATCATTAATAAAGAAGGTGATTAAAGAATGTGCAAATTTAATTATTTATTATAACATTCATATCATAGACATTCATAACATAATACATTAAGATAACATGAGTACATGATTAAATATTCATAAAAAACAGTAAACTGGTGGCTTAATTAGAAAACATTAAGTCTTAACAACCATTCATCATACAGTCATGGCAAATATTACAAGACAAACATATAAGATTCACTTATCATCATCAGAAGAAATAACAAAGGGTTAAGATGAAGATCCATCCGAATGATGAGAGGCTTTGGGCTTGTTTTCTTGAGGTTGAGGTGGAGGCATCCAAAGGTGGGGATGCGAATAAGACACATCTGGTGAAAACACTGGAGGAGTAGAATGAGAAGAAGTAAGATGTTGCTCCAGAAGGCTTGTAAGCCTAGCAATAGAAGTAGTCCAATGATCAACAACATTAGATGCATCCTTAGTCTGGCTTTTATTGGCATGCATTTGAAAAGTTACCCATTCTGCTTTTGTCTGAAAACATTCAAGCTTAATCTTCAACAGATTGATCTCACTCAGTATACGACCCATCACAGTTTTGTTGTAGTGCAAGACTCTTCCATTAAGAATTTGCATATCATGAACAATTTGATTCTGACTCATCACAACTTGAGAAAGTGTCTAAAAAACTGTGGAGATGTGGGGTATCATGGTATAGTCATTAACAGATGATCCACTATCTCCGGTGCTTCTACTGGATTGGGCTATGGATAATTCATGAATGATCCGTTGTATCTGTTCTTCACAGATTTCAATGGTGGGTTGCTGAGGAGCAGGATTATCATTGCAAGGAGATAGCTCAGGTGCTGTAAATTGATGCGGCTCAAACATGAAAGGATGTGGTTCATTCATCGCAGTTAAGAAAGGATGAGATTGATAAAAATCAAAGTTAAAGTAACCAGGTGAAGGACAAGCTGGTTGAGGCGGGTCTGAAGGTGATACGGTTCTTGTAGAAGAGCAGGGTTTTGACCTGTCCTAATTCTAATTTTAGTCCAAATACCATCACACTTAGCATAGTCCATACGATGAAGAGAGTGAGCATTAAAGACATCAGAGTGACGTAATGCTACAACAGTCTCTCCCTTAAGTTTTACATTGTAGAATTCAAAAACATAGGTAAGGAACATGCCGTAAGGCAATGCGGCTTTGTATCATCCTAAAGCTTCCTTCATAATAATCATCATAAGCTCAGGAAAATCTAGAGGTGTTTCTTCTAGGATATGACATATAATGCAAACATCACGGTTGGTTACAGCATTGAAAGATCCAGCCCGAGAGGCAAAAATTTTTGCAATGATACTATGAAGTAACCTATTTTCAACACTAAGCTTGTTTGCATCAAGGTTTACAATATTATCAGCTTCACCATCCTCTAAACCAAGTACAATGGCAAGTCTATAACCTTTTTCACTAGGAAAATTTTCTAAAACACCTTCAGATGGAATGTTTAAGGCAGAACCTAGCAACTTGCTATCAAATTCTATTTTAACCTTTTAACACTAGAGGTTATGGTACCATCCCCAAAGATAATATTTTCATAAAATTTACGGATAAGATCGTGATATATAGGCTTTTTGGTTATTAATAAATTAGTCCATCCTTGAGAAGCAAATAATCTTCCTAATTTAAATCCTTCTTGTTCTAAGAAATCAAAATCTACTAACCTCCCATTTGCTAAGGCTCTAGCGGCGATGTGTGTAGATGGTGGAAATGAGCTTCGCGAAGAAGAAGAAGAAGCGGGTTTCCTACGAAAATCAGTGGAGTCATCTTCCCTTGAGTGAAAAGATTTCTTCTTAGGAGCCATCTTCCCTTTTCTTCTTGAAGTGAAATGAGTGGAGTTTGAGAAAAATGAGAGGACGATTGGATGAAGAAGATGGTGGAGTCAATTTGGAAGAAGAGTGAAGTGAAATAAAATGGGTGGAGTTGACTTATAGAAAATTCAAAAGTGGTTGACTGATCAGGTAGCTGGTGATTTATTCTCTGGTTGTCTAACTAACTTTAAGGATTGGTGTGAAGAGGTAAGGCCGGTTGTTTGAGAATTAAATGAGGGAAAAGTTGACGGTTGGCTGGTGGCAAAATTCATTCAAAGAAGTTAACTCCCTAGTCAACTGATAGAGTAAAGACAAGAGCATTAAATGTTCTTGGAAAATCGGTTCATGGAGGGATTTGATTGGAACGGCTGAATGGAGTCATGCAACATAAGATAGCCAACTTAGTGGTTAACATATTTTTCAAACATAATATTGAGGAGCATGAAAATAATTACTCAAGCTAACTTACTGAATAGAAGGATCAATCATACCAAGTTCCCTTATAATTTCATAAAACTTAGATTCTTCAAGAGGTTTAATAAAAATATCAGCGAGTTATTTTTCAGTACATAAAAATTCAATTACAACATCACCATTATTCACATGATCCCTAATGAAATGATGTCTAATTTCTATGTGTTTAGTCCTTGAATGCTAGATGGGATTCCTAGTTAAATTGATTGCACTAGTGTTATCGCATTTTATCAGAATGCCTTTTTGTTTAATGTCATAATCTTCTAGCTGCTGCTTAATCCATAAGATTTGAGCACAGCAACTTCCAGCTACAATGTATTCGGCCTCGACCGTAGACAATGCTACTGAATTTGCTTCTTGCTAAACCATGAGACTAAGTTTACACTTAGAAATTGACAAGTTTCATTAGTTGATTTTCTATCTAATTTATAACCTGCAAAATCTGAGTCTATGTATCCTATTAAGTCAATGCTAGATTGTTTGTCATACCAAAATCCTAAATTTATAGTTCCACTTAAATATTTAAAAATTCTTTTAACAGCAAGTAAGTGTGATTCTTTAGGATTAACTTGATATCTAGCACACATGCAAACACTAAACAGGATATCAGGTCTACTTGCAGTTAAATACAATAAAATCCTATCATGCCTTTATAAAGTTTTAGATCAACAGATTTTTTAGTACTATTTAAATCAAGTCTACAAGATGAGCTCATAGGGGTACCGATACTCTTAGATGTCTTCATGCCAAACTTTTTTATCATTTCCTTGATGTGTTTGGATTGGCTTATGAAGATCCCTTCTTTGTCTTGTTTAATCTGAAGTCCGAGAAAATAATTTAGCTCTCCCATCATGCTCATTTCGAACTCTCTTTGCATAAGCTTTGCAAAGTCCTTGCATAAAGAGTCATTAGTAGCACCAAAAATGATATCGTCCACATAGATTTGAATAATTAGTATATTATCATTTTGTCTTTTAATGAATAGAGTTGTTTCCATGTTTCCTCGAATGAAATCATTACTGATCAAGAATTTACTTAATATTTCGTACCAAGCCCGAGGAGCTTGTTTTAAACCGTATAAAGCTTTGTTCAACTTAAATCATGGTTTGGAAACAAGTGATTTTCAAAACCGAATGGTTGTTCACAAAAACTTGTTCAGCAATGTATCCATTTAAGAAAGCACTTTTAACATCCATTTGATACAATTTAAAATTCATAAAGCAAGCAAAAGCAAGAAGTAATCGAATAGCTTCTAATCTAGCAACGAAGGCATAAGTCTCATCAAAATCAATATCTTCTTCTTGATTATAACCTTTAGCTCCTAATCTTGCTTTATTTCTAATTATATTACCATGTTCATCCAATTTGTTTCTAAATACCCATTTAGTCCCAATAATTGGATGATCATGAGGCCTGTCAACAAGAGTCCATACATTATTTCTCTCGAATTGATGAAGTTCCTCATGCATGGCATTTATCCAATCAACATCATCTTTAGCATCATCATAGCATTTAGGTTCAATTTTAGATACAAAGGCAAAGTTATTATAAGTATCTCTAAATGATGATCTGGTCCTAATACCTTGAGATGGATCACCTATAATTTGTTCTTTAGGGTGACTGTGAATGTACCTCCATCCTCTTTCTAACTCATCATTACCTTGAGAAGCTTCAGGTTGGTTAATGTCATTCTCTTTATTTACCTCTTGTGTATCTGAATCCTCATTTTCCAAGGTGATATCTTTGAGTTGATCTTCAATTTCATCTGCATCGTTCATACCTTTTCTCTTTCTTAACGGAAGATCATTAGATTCATCAAATATAACATGAATTGATTCTTCAACTACTAAAGTCTTTTTATTGAAAACTCTGAAAGCTCTAATGTGTAAAGAATAACCGAGAAAAATTCGTTCATCAGATTTAGCATCAAATTTATCAAGGTTTGATTTTTTATTATTTAAAACAAAACACCGGCAACTAAAAACATGAAAAAATGATATTAGGTTTTCTTCCTTTCCAAAGTTCATAAGGGGTATTTTTCAAAATAGGTCTAATTAGTGCACGATTTAAAACATAACATGCTGTATTATAGCTTCAGCCCAAAAATACTTTGGGAGATTGCTCTCATACAACATGGTACGGGCCATTTCTTCTAGTGTTTTATTCTTTCTTTCTACTACTCCATTTTGTTGGGGTGTTCTAGGTGCAAAAAAATTGTGTTCAATGCCATTTTATTACAAAAATTTTTAAAAGATTGATTTTTAAATTCTTTCCATGATCGCTTCGTATCGATAAAACAGAAGAATTCTTTTCATTTGTAGTTTTTTTAAATAGTTTTTGAGATGAGGAAAATGCTTTGTTTTTGCTAGCCAAGAATAAAACCCATGCAAATCGTGAGAAATCATCAATCACAACAAAACCATATCTTTTTCTTCCTAAACTAGTTGTTCTTGTAGAACCAATAAATCCATATGCAAGAGCTTCAAATGTCTAGTGGTTGAAACCAAATTTTTCGATTTAAAAGGTACTCGGGTTTGTTTTCTAAATTGACAAGCATCATAAATTTTATCTTTTTCAAAACAAGTTTTGGCAAACCATTCACTAAATCCTTTTTGATTAATTTAGACAATAAATCCATGCTTGCATGAGCTAACCTACGATGCTGTAACCAACTATTATCAGTTTTATCATTCATAGCAACTAGGCAATCAACATTCTGATCATGCAAATTATTTAAATCAACAATATATACATTACCATGCCTATTTAACAAATTTCATACATTCATTAGCAGGATTTATAACAATCCATAAGGATGATTCAAATGTAACTTTAAATCCTTTGTCACATAATTGACTAATGCTTAGTAAGTTGTGTTTTAGTCATTTACAAGCAAAACATTATCGATGTAAGCATAAGGTATGATACTATTTTGCCAATGCCAATTATTTTTTCTTAGCCATTATTACCAAAAGTAACAAACATCCATCTTTTGCATCCAAAGTGATGAATTATGATTCATCACCCGCCATGTGTCTTGAGCACCCGCTATCGAAGTACCATTCTCTTTTAGTTGCTCGGGTAATAAGACACACTTGCATACACAAGCTTTCTTGGGTCCTTTTCAGTTAGTTAAAATAGTTTCTTTTGGAACCCATATTTTTTAATATTGTGTGTGTGACAAGCATAGGCTTTGTGTCCTAATTTACCACATTTGAAGCATGTAATTTTTGTAGAATCATCAGCATGCACATAAAGATTTTTCAAAAACTTTTGTCTTTCAAAAGGGTTATATCCAAGATAGCCCTATTGTAGACAGCCCTTTGATTATTTAATATCATTTTAATTTTTTTGAACTTAATGTAAATCTATCTATAATTGGTTTTAATTTATCTACTTTATTTTGTAAATCTTGGTTTTCCTTTAGTAGTGATTCATTATCTTTTAAGATTCTTTCTTTTTTAAGATTAAGATCTTTAATTTCATTTTTTAAATCTCTATTCTTTGAATTTAAATTTGCAAAATCATCAACCAGTTCATAAAATGCACATGCAGTTCATCGAAAGTAAAGTCATCTAGAAAGCTAGGACTTACCTTATTGTCATTTGCCATAAAGCATACATTGGTGACTTCGGTTTTATCTTCATCGTTAGAACTTGTAACTTCACTATCGTTCCATGTAGCTAACATTGCTTTCTTCTTTATTCTTTTGGGTCCTTTCTTTAATTGGGAACATTCTGGTCTAATATGTCCTTGCTTTTTGTACTCGTAGCATATTGGAGGCTCACCTTTCTTCTTTTCTTTGCTGTGTTCTTCTTTTATGAATTATTTTCTTTTTCCTCCCAGCTTCTTTCTTCTCATAAATTTCTTGAATTTTTTGGAGATAAGTGCCATTTCATCATCCTTCTTACTGTCACTAGTTGTTTCCTCACTTTCATCATTTTGAGTGGCACTCTTTAAGGCCATTGTTCTTTTCTTCTTTGACTCATCCTCATCAATGTGTTATCGTTGTTGAAGCTCGTGAGTCATCAAGGAACCAACTAACTCTTCAAGTGATAGTGTGTTGAGATCTTTCTTCTTGAATTATAGTAACTTTGGCCTTCCAAGACCTAGGCAGGGATGTTCAAATTTGTCTAACAAGATCACCGTTAGCATAAGATTTTTCTAAACTTTTCAATTCATTAATAATATTGGTAAACCTTATAAACATATCAGCGATATTTTTAGTAGAATCCATTTTGAATAATTATACTTATGAACAAGCATATTTATCTTGGATTCCTTGACTTGATTAGTACCCTCATGGGTGACTTTAAGTCCATACCAGATTTTCTTAGCAGATATGCATGTAGAAATATGATTAAACTCATTTGTATCAAGTGAACAATAAAGAACATTCATAGCTTTTGCATTTAATTGGACTAATTTATTATCTTGCTCATCCCATTACGATTCTAGTTTTGGGATGTTAAGACCATTAGTCTTAATAGTGGGTGTGTGAGGTCCATTGATTATGATTCTTCACAGATCATAATTAAGTGCTTATATAAAAATTTTTAATCGTGCTTTCCAATAAGTGTAGTTTGATTCATTGAACAAAGGTGGTCTATTAGTTGACTGTCCCTCAGTCAAAACAGATCCCATTTGGATTGCTAATGATCTTTGGCTCCAAGCTACTTAAAGCAATAGAAATCATGAGCACACTGCTTTGATACCACTTATTGCCAGATGTAGCAACCCAAGAGGGGGTGAATTGGGTATTAAAAATTTAATTCCGCAGATATATGCTTATCAAATTTTAATTGGCAGTGGTGTAGTGATGTAGACATAATAATTTTACAGAAATAATGCAAGCAATCAAACACAGAGATTTTTATAGTGGTTCAGTGCCAATCCAGCACCTACGTTCACTCCCCAAAAATCTTTGGAAATTTTACTCCAATCGTATTACCAATGATTACGACCCTATTCTTACCTGGCAGTCTTCTTGTTACATGGCACAAGAAAGCCAAACCCCTAGCCTTACCAGGCTAGTCCTCTTATTTCACGGCACAAGGAAGCCAAAACGACAAAGGTTAAATCAAACCCTTTTACAAAAATATATTCAGAAAATTTAAGAACAGATAACTCCTAAACTGAGAAATATTTAAAATAAATATATTACAATTTTTGTAGACAAACTTCAGCAATAAATGAGACTCTTTGAAGTAGCTAAAGCTTTGAATGCTTGTGGAAGCTTTAATGATTCAGTAGGGATGAGCAGTGAATGATCTTCAAGCTTTCTTGATTTCAACACAGAGCTTCCTTTCAACAACCAAGAATATATGCAATAATGGCTCTCTCTTCCTTGTATTTCTTCCTCTTCTTTCTTCTTCTAAACTCAGCTATTAAAGCATTTCAACTGCAAAAATATACGTTAGACTTAATCAGAATTAATGGAAAGTAAAACGGAAAGAAAATATAACTGTTGTAAATGTTTCCCTTGAGCATTGAATGCACTGGCATCGAGAAAGCTCTCTTCCATAATCCAAGAGATTAGAAGTTAGTTAGCTGAAAATAGAACTTAAGAAGAGAGAAAGAGAGAAAAAACTCGTCCAGGTGTTGAGAGATGAAGCATTAGTTGGCAGGAGTTTGATTCCAGCGTGCTTCAAGAAATAATTCGGCCAGAGTGAGCATTAGCTAGCTGAACTAAAGTTCAGTTAGCTACTTCCAAGGTGTGCACGGCTAGAGAAAAAATTTGCTATCCATCAGCTAATTGAAGAGTGGCTTCAGTTAGCTATTACCATGAGGAGCTCGGTCAAAAGAAAGCCTGCAAAATAATAGTTAGCTGGACCAAAGCTCCAGTTAGCTACTCACAAGAAGAGCACGACCAGAATAGAGTTTCATGCCAAAGTAGTTAGCTGGACTAAAGGTCCAGTTAACTTATTCAAAGTTTTATGCGGCTATAAGAGGAAAATTCAAACCTTTAGTTAGCTGGACCCAAGTTCCAGTTAACTGTTTCAGTATTTCACACGGCCAGAAAGGTGTCCAGGCTAAAAGTAGCTAGCTGGAGGCTAACTCCAGTTAACTAGGTCAGTGTTCCACAAGGCTAGAAAAGTCTCCAGGCCAAAAGTAGCTAGCTGGAGGTTAACTCCAGTTAACTAGGTCCAAATGCAGTTCGGCCAAGGCAAGAAATGGTTAGCTTGTCAGCTAGCTAGACTAAGAGTCCAAGTTAACTAACAATATCATGCAAATGCCCAAGGCACAGAATAGCTAACTCAGCTAGCTGGACTGGGAGTCTAGTTAACTAACATCACCAAGCAAGCGGCCAAGGCATAGAATAGCTAACTCATCAGCTAGCTGGACTGGGAGTCTAGTTAACTAACATCACCATGCAAACGGCCAAGGCACAGAATAGCTAACTCGTCAGCTAGCTGGACTGAGAGTCTAGTTAACTAACATCACCATGCAAACGACAAGGAACAGAATAGCTAACTTGTTAGCTAGCTAGACTGGGAGTCCAGTTAACTAACATCACCATGCAAATGGCCACAAGAGATGTACAAGAGCCATAGCTAGCTGGCCAGGTAACTATTTTGAGGGATCATTCGGCCAAGAGAGGAACTATACCTTTCCAGTTGACTATTTACCAGATCCAGTTAACTATTTCAAGGAGTGGTTCGGCCAAGGATGAGTTCCAAGATAGCTTAGCTAGCTAGAAAAAATTCCCAGTCAACTAGATGGAGAACCATACGGCTAGGAGCAATTATCCATGTGAATTTGGCTTAATGAGGCTTATTGTAATTCATCTGAAAGCATTCTTTGGTCAGCTACATTTTTCTGCATTGATCTTTATCTCCATAATAAATAAATTAGACCCTACTTAATTGTTTTGTAATCATCAAAATCAATCTAGGGCCAACAGACTATAACCTAGAAACTTGTATTTCTTTGCTTGTTGTTTAAGTTTGCCATCATTAATATGAACACATGCACGACAACTGAAAATCATCAAACCAGAGTAATCAACTGGATGATTGGACCATAGTTTTCAAGGAATCTTCAAGTCGACATAGCTGATGGCTGCCGATTCTCTAAGAAACATGTTGTATTTACTATCTTCGCTCAAAATAATTCTTTGACTTCAGCATTAGAGAGTATATAATAGGTTCTCCCTAAGAGTGTTCTTGTCATCAATTTTGAAACTCTAATCATTGTAGTGTCATCGATACAATATAATACCTCAGTATACCTCATTCTTGCAAAATTTATCAAATTCATTTTGCAGTATTCTAAACCACTATCCATACATAACATCTTGATTTTCGTCTGATCTATTATGTACTATGAGTTTTCATTGCCTAAATTTGACCAACATCTCATCCTTGTGTTTTAAAAAATACACCCAGACCTTTCATAAGTAATCACCAAGAAACATCAGAAAATACTAATGTCCACTCATTGATGCATAAGGGCGGGTCTCCAAAGATCTAAGCATATGTAGTCTAACACCTCCTTGGAATAATAAGTAGTATTGTCAATATCCACATTTCTCTATTCTCCAAAGATCTGAGTGTATGTATTCTAACACCCCATTGGAACAATAAGTACTATTGCTAAACTCTACCTTGCTTTATTTTCCATCCACACAGTGCTCATAAAAGTCTAGTTTATTAGTCTTTACTCCATCAAGTATATCTCTTTTGGACAACTCCAACATTTTCCTCTTGCTCATATGTTCCAACCGCATATACCATAATCGAGTGAACTTTAATCTGACAACTCCATAGATGAAGAACTCATAGTAGTACCATCAGCATTGGTAATAATACTTCCAATCATGTAATATAAGAAAACTATCATCCTTTCCCTAATCACTACAAGAGTATCTTTAGAAACTTTTAACATATCATTCTCAGCTTTATATTGTAACCCTGAGAATCAAGTGTGCCTAAGGATATTAGGGTTTTCATTAGCTATGAAACATGCCAAACCTTCAAGGACTTCACAACACTATCAAATATCTTGATGTAAATTGTTCCAATTCCAACAATATCTGCAGCCTTGTTGTCACCTAATAGAACCTTCTCCACCTTCGATCAATAGGTAGAAAACTAACTTCTATTTGGAGTCATATGAAAGGAACAACCAAAGTTAAGAATCCCCTCTATTTCAAAGTTGATGACGATGATTGAGAGTGCTTCAGTTCTAGCATCATCAGAGCTTTACAGAAGGTTCCTCCAGCTATACTCCTCTAACTTCAAAGATACTTCTTTTCACACCCTTTTCTTTCCTCTTCGGACAATTCCTCTTAATATGCCCTTCCTCATGCTAAAAGTAATAATAAAGTTTATGATCTCTTGACTTGAATCTTGAATTCTTCTCTGTTGTTTGAATTCTTCTCCTTGCTTTTACTTCTTACAATCAAGCCTTCTCCTTGATTCTCCCCATAGTCCCTAGATATCATTAGCTTCAACTTCTTAAATTGCAAGGCATCTTTCACGTTGTTCACTAAGAGATTCTTTCTCATTTTATAGGTCCATAGAATTCTAATATAAGGATGATAATGAAAATAAGAGAATTAGAATTTGATCTTCATCTTCAATCTTGATTCTAATATTTCTCATATCAAGAATTATCTTGTTGAATTCATCTATATGATCTTTTACTAGTGTACCTTTTTTATCCCTAGATGATAGAATATGCACTTTAGTTATAGCCAGTTTGTGAGATACTTTGTCATGTATCTTTTCCCTTTGTTTCAACCAGATTTTAGTCATTGTCCTCTCCTCAACAACTCTTCTGATAATCTCATCTACCAAACACAATAAAATTATACTATCTTTGCTAATAACTCATCTTTTTCTATATTAGACATGGTTGCTGACAATCTATCTCTGCCTTCTAACATCTTCCATAATCCTTATTGCGTCAAAAGAGCCTGCATCTCGATCTGCCCGATATCGAAGTCATTAGCTTTGTCAAACTTGTCAATTTTGAATTTTGCTATTGATATTGCAAATTTTTTTTTAAAATGAACCCTTTGGGGGGCTTAGCATTATTTGCCTAGTCTATTGGTTTGGCATAAGGTAGATGTGCCCAAAATAGAGGAAATCCTCTAATAATGGAGTATGACTCCAAAGATGGAGGAAGCCTCTGAAAAACATCTAGAGTAGGGCTCCAATCAATAAAGGAATCCTAGTGGTAATCACCTAAAGCAAGGCTCCAATCAACACCTAAACCAGGGCTTCAATAATTTATAGAGGAAGCTTATGAAAAAAATCATCTAGAACAACTTTTGGATTAGGGCTCCAATAATGGAGTAAGACTCCAAATCATCTGTAGTAGGGCAATTTAATCAACATTTGAAATAGTGCTCTAACTTTAAAAATAGAAAAAATTCCCTATACTCCTAGAGTAGGGCTCTCCATTTGGAATAACACTGGAATAGTTATTTCACATTTATTCTAAGTATAGCGTGGACTAGAATAACCTCTCTTTTTAAAAAAAAATAGAGATTTTTTTCTTTTCTTCTCCTTCTCCCTCTCTTTTTCTTTCCTTCTTCTTTTCTTTTTTTTCTTCACCGATCCAAGACCTCGATCCTTCACCTCGTCGGGCTTTTCTCCTACTCAATTACAGTTGTTCGTTGACAACACTAACCGCTTACCACTATTGGTGGCCTTAAGTTGGTTAGTTGCTAGTGTGTGGCTCCCTTCAATATTCAAGGGGTCATTGTTCCGATTAAGATATCAATATTATAATTCCATAATTTTAAGAATGTTAGGATTTTCTACTTTTGGATATCTTTTAAAATATATAATTTTTTTTAATTTGAATGATCTAATTATTAAGGAAAATTTTAATGTCAAACAATTTATTTTCTTAGTTATAAATTAGTTACATTAAAAGATTCATTTTTATAATTATATTAGAATTTTCTTTAAAATTAGGGATGCTTCTCTTTTTTCCACTTTTTCTTCTATTAAAAACCATCATTTGAAGTAGCATTTATAGCCATTTGAAATATACTAGCCGTTTGAAGCCATTGGAGGAGGTTGGATGAAAATAGGAAGCATTAGAGAGTCAGAAACTAGCCATTACTGTGCCAATTTTCTTGCTATAGTCAGCTATAGAGTCGGCTTATTTTGAAATAGTCTTTGTATGATCACAAAAGCTAGCTAGTTTCCAAAAGCTTTTTGTAATAACCAAACGATGAACATTGGATTTTTCGTTTCCAAAATAAGGCTTATTCCCCTCACAATAAGCCGACTATTTTTCAAGTAGTTGGCTTATAAGCCGACTTGTTTAGAGAGAAACCCTTTTGTAAAGACATGGGAAAAAGTCATAGGCTTTAGGCTTTTTTTTAAAATTACTTCCTTATCAAGTAGCAGGCTTATAAACTGACTTGTTTGGAAAGAAGACACAGAATAAGAAAAGTAGTTTGCTTATGAACCGGCTACTTTCCCTAGTAGCTGGCTTAAATGCTGGCTATTTTGGGAGAAGGCTTTGTTGGTTCAAAGAGGGCTCCGGCTTTTGACAAAAATAAAAAATAAAAAATAAGGGAAGAGAATTTTACAAAGTAGTCCCATTTCAAAACCACTTTAGTGTAGGATATCATTCCGAAAATATTTTTATCTTTTGAAAGCCGATATTCTTTTGAAATACAAGTATTTTGGCGTTGTGAAAATAGTTTTTGACTTTAAAAATATAAACATATTAGCCTTGTTTAACTCATTTTACCTTTGTTTTACTTTTTCTTTGAATTTGTTGAAATATAGAGTATCAACCGTGATTCAGAATATCTTCTTTTTCTTGATGATTCATCTGAAATCAATTTTTTATACAATAAATTTATTAGTGCTATACTTAATTATTTTATAGTTATTAAAATCAATATGAGGCTAACATCGAGGTAAAGGCATGCAGGCCACATACAATGATCACTGCTATCTCCTTTGCTAGATTGCACAAGGAAAAACTTAAGAATGAAAGTCATGAAAGCAATAAGGGAATAGGCAAACCAATAACCAGCGGTCCTAGTTCAACTTCTGTCACCACTTAATAAATAATTAACATAGAAAAAGGTGAAGGAGCAATCTGCTAAAATTACTAAAATAAAACTAGCTAGAAGCATGGACAAGGTTGAGGATATCACTAAAAAAGTGAAGTTGATAGGTGAGGTATCTAAAGACTGCAGAACTATCATTACTCCTACAAGTTCAAGCACTGGCAAAGTATTCTGATTTTCAAACAATGCCTGTGGAAGGGTTTCTCAAATGCCAAATAATTATGACACTAATTGATATGGATAAACATTAGCATCTGGGCAGTTCATGCTAGACTCCTATTTCTTTCCCTGATTATATCCCAGTCATTATTCACTATGCTTCAAATTCTATACCTAACGAATCTGCTGAACCTCTTTTACTTAGTTCGAGTGCATCTATCCAAGTAGGTACAATATTTGCTCTTCTACAAGCATCTGTTAGTAAATATGCAACATCTAAAAAGGCTGCCCCAAAGAGTTCAATACCAGCATCTGAGCCTTTCTAGCCCTCACATTGGAATTTGATTCTAATAAAACCACTAGAAGTGCCGCAAGCTAATATGCTACAAAGTAATCAGCCATTTTGTTGAACTCTATGATGCATGGTCTTTCAGTACTATAAATCTGGATGTTACTTCTTGGTTAAATAGGTTCTCATATGGATTTAATTTTAATTCTAGTCTCACAAAAGCTACTGCATCATCAATGGTAACCCCACAAACTTTAGAACCAATATTCATGGCTGGGGCTCAATGGAAAGATATAGATCAAGGTTCTGTTTTAATAGGATTGCAAATATAAATAGTGGAATAAGCAATATGGGAGTATTTCTACAAGCTACAAGAGTACTTTCTTAATTTTTAACCTTAAAGACAAGATTAATATTAAAAGGGGTGAAATATTAAGGTTCCATAATTTTAAGAATGCCAGATCCCTTAATTTTGAAAATCCTTTGAAATCTATAATATTTCCTTTATTCGAAGGATCTAGTTATTAAGAGAATTTCTAATCTCAATCATCCTTAGTTATGAATTAGTTATATTGAGGGATGATAATAATTTTAAGTATATGCAACCCTAAAAAAGCCATTTCTTGATGCTAAAAAGCATCAAAAAATTGAAAACAAAGAGTTAAAAAAGCTTTAAAAATTAAAATGCTGATGCTTAAAAGCATCGGCACAGAGTTAGCTTGCCAACGCTTTTAAAAAAAGCATCAGCAAGCCGAAATGGTTCAAAAAGCATCGGGATTTAAATCAGGCAAGTCCAAAGGCCCAAAAAGCGTCGGAAAAAAGGAAAACACTTTGTACACTGCCCCCGGTGCAGCAAGGCCTACGTGGACTGCACCATCTCTTTCGATTGGTCCACGTGGCTTCTATGTGGCCTGACACGATGGGATAGAATAGCAGGAGGATAATGTTATTTTTGATCGTACATCCATTAAAAGTCGTTCAGCCTTTTACCATTGGTGTGAAGACGAAAATGCCCTTTCCCTCCAGCCTACTTCAACCCGCCATCTTATTTGGATTTTGCTGATAAACAATAGTAAAGTTCTAGGGTGTTGTGGGTCTTGAGCTAGGGTGTCATGGGTCTTGAACTGGGGTGTCGTGAGTCTTGAACTAGGGGTGTCATGGGTCTTGAACTGGGGGTATCATGGGTCTTGAACTGGGGTGTCGTGGGTCTTAAACTAGGGTGTTGTGGGTCTTGAACTATGGGTGTCATGGGTCTTAAACTGGGGGTGTCGTGGGTCTTGAACTGGGGTGTCGTGGGTCTTGAACTAGGGGTGTCAAGTGTCGTGGGTATTGAACTGGGGTGTCGTGGGTCTTGAACTAGGGGTGTCATGGGTCTTGAACTGGGGGTGTCGTGGGTCTTGAACTGGGATGTCGTGGGTCTTAAACTAGGGTGTCGTGGGTCATGAACTATGGGTGTCATGGGTCTTGAACTGGGGTGTCGTGGGTCTTAAACTAGGGTATCGTGGGTCTTGAACTAGGGTGTCGTGGGTTTTGAACTGGGGTGTCGTGGGTCTTGAACTAGGGGTGTCGTGGGTCTTGAACTAGGGGTGTCATGGGTCTTGAACTGGGGGTGTCGTGGGTCTTGAACTGGGGTGTCGTGGGTCTTAAACTAGGGTGTCGTGGGTCATGAACTATGGGTGTCATGGGTCTTGAACTGGGGTGTCGTGGTCTTAAACTAGGTGTCGTGGGTCTTGAACTAGGGTGTCGTGGGTTTTGAACTGGGGTGTCGTGGGTCTTGAACTGGGGTGTCGTGGGTCTTAAGTAAGTGGTGCCTTGCAGCTTGAATTAGACACAGAACTCTTGGCTGATGATTGATGGGAAAAAGGAACAGTGGTGGCCGGCTGACCAGGTTTTGCACTTGCCGAACCGTGCGGACTCCCACCACCAATCTTAGAAACTGAACTTGGGGGGAGCCAGCAGCAATGGCAGTGGCACATGGAGATGGATTGCTAGTTGCCGCAGGGTGCTGCTGTCCTCCAGTGGGTACAGTTTTCATCGAATTCACGCCGAAAGATATCTGAGTTTGGTGGCACGATGCAGCGAGTGGCTGCTGGGAGGCTCTGCCTGGTTGCTGAAGGAGATGGTTGCTGCTGCTCTTCCCTACCGATTGAACAGAGGATGGGGCAGGGGCAGGTGTGACAGGTCTTGCGGTGGAGGCCTTCCACTGCGGCGACTGGGTAGGGCTGCCCCCTTGGATAAAAGATTGAGGGAAATTTGGAAGAGTTTGTGAGTACTTGTGGTGGTGGAAACTCCAGGAAGACGCTCAGAATAAACACTTGCATTGTTGCTTGATGTAGAGGACTTGGTGTGCATGGGTGTCGTGGGTCTTGAGCTGGGGTGTCATGGGTCTTGAACTAGGGTGTCGTGGGTCTTGAACTAGGGGTGTCATGGGTCTTGAACTGGGGGTGTCGTGGGTATTGAACTGGGGTGTCATGGGTCTTGAACTAGGGGTGTCATGGGTCTTGAACTGGGGTGTCGTGGGTCTTGAACTGGGGTATCGTGGGTCTTAAACTGGGGTGTCGTGGGTCATGAACTAGGGGTGTCATGGGTCTTGAACTGGGGGTGTTGTGGGTCTTGAACTGGGGTGTCGTGGGTCTTGAACTAGGGTGTCGTGGGTCTTGAACTAGGGGTGTCATGAGTCTTGAACTGGGGGTGTCGTGGGTATTGAACTGGGGTGTCGTGGGTCTTGAACTAGGGGTGTCATGGGTCTTGAACTGGGGGTGTCATGGGTCTTGAACTGGGGTGTCGTGGGTCTTAAACTAGGGTGTCGTGGGTCATGAACTATGGGTGTCATGGGTCTTGAACTGGGGTGTCGTGGGTCTTGAACTAAGGGTGTCATGGGTCTTGATCTGGGGTGTCGTGGGTCTTGAACTGGGGTGTCGTGGGTCTTGAATGGGGGGTGTCGTGGGTCTTGAACTAGGGTGTCGTGGGTCTTAAACTAGTTCAAGACCCATGACACCCCTAGTTCAAGACCCACGATACCCCAGTTCAAGACCCACGACACCCCCAGTTCAAGACCCATGGCACCCCCAGTTCAAGACCCACGACACCCCAGTTCAAGACCCACGACACCCCTAGTTCAAGACCCATGACACCCTAGTTCAAGACCCACGACACCCTAGTTCAAGACACACGACACCCCCAGTTCAAGACCCATGACACCCTAGTTCAAGACCCACGACACCCCAGTTCAAGACCCACGACACCCCAGTTCAAAACCCACGACACCCTAGTTCAAGACCCACGATACCCTAGTTTAAGACCCACGACATCACAGTTCAAGACCCATGACACCCCTAGTTCAAGACCCACGACACCCCAGTTCAATACCCACGACACCCCCAGTTCAAGACCCATGACACCCCTAGTTCAAGACCCACGACACCCCCAGTTCAAGACCCACGACCCCCGGTTCAAGACCCATGACACCTATAGTTCAAGACCCACGACACCCTAGTTTAAGACCCACGACACCCCAGTTCAAGACCCATGACACCCCCGGTTCAAGACCCATGATACCCCTAGTTCAAGACTCACGACACCCCAGTTCAAGACCCACGACACCCTAGCTCAAGACCCACAACACCCCAGAACTTTACTATTTTTATCAGCAAAATCCAAATAAGATGGCGGGTTAAAGTAGGCTGGAGGGAAAGGGCATTTTCGTCTTCACACCAATGGTAAAAGGCTGAACGACTTTTAATGGATGTACGATCAAAAAGTAACATTATCCTCCTGCTATTCTGTCCCATCGTGTCAGGCCACATAGGAGCCACGTGGACCAATCGAAAGAGGTGGTGCAGTCCACGTAGGCCTTGCTTCACCGGAGACGGTGTACAAAGTGTTTTCCCGGAAAAAATGGTATGGAACCTACGTAACACGGAAATGGGTGCGACATCGGGCTTTCCCATGGAATTTAAAAGTTATGAAAGTTGCATGTCCACAGTAAAAAGGACCCATCAGTCCGAACTCACTAGCATGAAAGCAATGAGGCCCATGGAAAGGAGAACGTAGGACCCATCAGTCCGAACTCACTAGCATGAAAGCAATGAGGCCCATGGAAAGGAGAACGTAACTTGAGTTCGAAAGCACCTGTTGAGATCTCTCTCTCTCTCTCTCTCGGGCTCTTCTTCTGAGAAACCAACAACCAACCAGCCACTGGATTCTAATTCATTAACAACAATTTAAATAAAGAAAAGACTCCTTCAAAATTTCGAGTACACAACTAAAAGTTACCAAATCAAACACCAAGAAAGAACTCATTGAAACTAAAATTGCTGATCTGTACATGGCTCAATGTAGTGTCATGGCTCAATGTCAGTGCCCTCCAAATCCATTACAAGTGTATGGCTCAATGTCGGTACACTTTGCCAACCAAATTTCCTTTAATAGTTTGTGACCTAAAGAAAAAAAAAATGCTTCATTTGAATAAACTTAAAAATAACAGATTTAGAAATGCTGACAAACAAATAGGAGATAATTAAAAACTTGCCTTCCTCTGAAAGCATCCATTTCCCTAAAGTTGGTGTAGAATAAGTGGTTCAAAAGAGTGCTCTTCCCTGTCCAAAATCCAGAAAGAATCACAAAGGACATTCATAATACAGTCTAACATGACTGATTTGCATGTGTATGACGTTAGGAGATAAGAAATACAAAAGCTGGCAGTCAGATCCCTACAGAACTTCAAAATTTTGAGCCGTTTTTCAAACTGGTGCCTTTTGGCACCGGTTTTAACCGAATGGGATGAGATCCAAACATATTATAGGAAAGGTGTTAAAGGAGAAAATGCCATTTCAAATGGCGTTTTCTCCTGCCACTTCATCAACTCACGCTCGGCCTCGTCAGCTGGGTTGCTGACGGGGAGCCAGAAGAAATCACCACATGAAGTGGCGATTTCAGGGTAGCAATCGCCACTTCATGTGGCGATTTCGACTTGAGTGAAATCGCCATATGAAGTGGCGATTTCTACCCTGAAATCGCCACTCTATGTTGCGATTTCACTTAAGATTTTTTTTCTTGAGTGAAACCGCCACATGAAGTGGCGATTTATACTCTGAAATCGCCACTTCATGTGGCAATTTCATCAGTCCCCCGACAGAGAGCACGGGATCGGAGGGACTTCCTATTTAAAGGCACAGTGCGTGCCCTACGGGTTAAGACGGCCCCTAAATCGCCCTTGCTCCGCCCAGGTAGTTGCCACCTCTTGGATCGTATCTACTCCACACTTAGTTTCCATCAAGGTAAAGATTCATATTTCCTTCTTAAAGTGTTTTTTATATGCATTCATATTCCCTTCTTAAACTGATTTTTATATGCAAGAGATGTGTGTTTATAGATTTTTATATTCACATTCCCTTATATAACTGATATTGATAGATTTGTTTGACAAAGGAGAAAGCATGAGATGTGTATTTTTTATTCTATGTGTAGAGATGAAAATATGGAGCATAAATAAACATGAAAAATATTTTTATTTTTCTGTATCATATGGATGCACAAGGATATTGGTGTTTTATTTTAGCTATGATATCATCATGGAAGATTAAATGTTTTATCTTAATATGTTTCATATGGATCTTGAGAACCAATATGTGCTTTAATGCTACTAAAATATATGCATTTTTTAAGCTGATCGGAGATAAATTTTGATAACCTTTTTTCAGATGGAAACTGTACGTGTTCTGCTATATTATGAGAGATCAATTGAACATGGTGGCCAAGAAGGGATACATTATAATCAACCTCCACGGGAATGTTTGAAATTGAGCACGGGAACATGCATTTCTGAGTTGGTTGATCAGATACATACAGTTCTAACAATTCCAGTACATAGACATATCATTAGATTGATGTGGAGATCTCCAACATTGCATCAAAAATATGTGCTTCTTCCAATTGAGGATGACGACGATGTGGAGCACATGTTGACATTTCCCTTGAAGTTTTTAGAATATCGGTGTATTGAACTCTATGATTTAAAGGATGATGTTCCATAGCCATATCATATAGAGAATTTTCATGACAGTTCTCCTATAGCCCAGCAGCAAGAACATGTTAGGACTCCAGTGGATTTCTCAATGATTGAGGGATTTATGTCAGCAGTGTAGAGTGATGATGTGGTAAGCAATCAGTGTAATATTGATAGTCGGGGAATGGAGTCAGACGAAAGTGCAGATGATGACTATTGGCCTAAACATGATGACTCAGATGAAGAGTCAAATGAAGATGAAGAGTCATATGGAGACGTGGTAGTTCATGACATTGGCTTTAGTCCCATTCCTGCATACACTCCTCATATTTCGATTAAGGTTGCCGAAGGTCAGGCCAAAGCTAATGAGCACAGAGTAACTAGATACAACATGCAAAGAGCTACTTATGAAGTCATGACAAGGAGGTTCAGTGAAGTTCTCAGGGGTGGAGGCAACGTTCAGACTGTTTCTCTTAGTGACCATATTTGTTCATGTGGGAAGTGGACAATATATAAATATCCATGTACACATGTGTTAGCAGTGTGCCAGGATATTGGTTTGGACTCAGCGGCTTTTATTGATGAAGTATATAGTATTCGCTCCTACATTACTGCCTGGGGTGGGGAGTTCAACCCGGTACCACATGAAGATTACTGGTTGCAAACACCGATCACGTGCATACCTGATCGGGATCGTCTCAGGCCGAAGAAAAGCGAAAAGCCAAAGTCAACTCGGATCCATAACGAGATGGAAGAGGTTCAACCTAGAAGAACAAGTCGATGTTCTATTTGCAGGCAAATGGGTCATTCTAGACGCCGTTGTCCTAATATAACTGGTGGACCTTCAGGATTGTAAATTTATGTACTATTTAAGTAAAATGGCCATTGTTGTGCCTATGATGTACTTGTCTCAGGAACAAGTTCTATGATGTATGTGTGTGTGCAGATGTTCTATGCATTTACTTTTTGTCATGATTGGCCTTTGATGACGTGAGTTTCGATTGACTTTCGGTAAAGTTTTGATTGAGTTTCGGTAGAGGAAAGTTCAAGTTTTGGCATTTGATGTATTTCTGTTTTGCATTTTGCTTTTGGCACTCAGGCTATTTTGGACTTGAATTTTAAGTCCCTGAGATACAAGCTCTCGGCCAGGAGGCCGGAGAAAATCGCCACTTGAAGTGGTGATTTCTGCTTATATTGCTTGCTTCCAAGGAAATCGTCACTTGAAGTGGCGATTTCAGTTGAAATCGCCACTTGAAGTGATGATTTTCCTGACCTGAAATCGTCACTTGAATTGGCGATTTCAGGGGCCACTTTGGCTGGGAGATGTTTGACCTGAAATCGCCACTTCAAGTGGCGATTTTCCTAACCTGAAATCGCCACTTGAATTGGCGATTTCAGGGGCTACTTTGGCTGCCGATTCGTGCGGCCTGAAATCACCACTTGAAGTGGCAATTTTCTCAGGTTTTCCAGCCCCCGTGGACTTTCAGGTCAAGTCATTTTAGCTTGTATACTCATTCCAGTCCAAAACTCGACCGAAACTAAATCGAAACTCGATCGAAACTGAATCAAAAATTGAAACAGAATCGAAACTCGACCGAAACTGAATCGAAACTCGACCGAAACTGAATCGAAACTCGATCGAAACTGAACCAAAATCAAAACTCAAAACTCGATCGAAACTGAATCGAAACTCGACCAAAACTGAATCGAAACTCGACCGAAACTGAATCTAAACTCGACCGAAACTGAATCGAAAATTAAAACTCAAAATCGACCGAAACTGAATCGAAACTCGACCAAAACTGAACCAAAATCGAAACTCAAAACTCGACCGAAACTGAATCGAAACTCGACCAAAACTGAATCGAAACTCGACCAAAACTGAACCAAAATCGAAACTCAAAACTCGACCGAAACTGAATCGAAACTCGACCGAAACTGAATTGAAACTCGACCGAAACTGAATCGAAACTCGACCGAAACTGAACCAAAATCGAAACTCAAAACTCGACCGAAACTGAATCGAAACTCGACCAAAACTGAATCGAAACTCAACCGAAACTGAATCGAAACTCGACCGAAACTGAACCAAATTCGAAACTCAAAACTCGACCAAAACTGAATCGAAACTCGACCGAAACTGAACCAAAATCGAAACTCAAAACTCGACCGAAACTGAATCAAAACTCAACCGAAACTGAATCAAAACTCGACCAAAACTGAATTGAAACTCGACCAAAACTGAATCGAAACTCAACCGAAACTGAACCAAAATCGAAACTCGAAACTCGACCAAAACTGAATCGAAACTTGACCAAAACTGAATCGAAACTCGACTGAAACTGAATCGCAACTCGACCGAAACTGAACCAAAATCGAAACTCAAAAATCGACCGAAACTCGAAGACCGAAACTCGACCGAAACTTGACAACACTCGACCGAAATTGAACCGAAGCTTGATTGAAACTCGACCGAATTAAATGACAAAAAGTAAATGCATTAGAAGAACACATTCTCATAAAAATTAAAATTTTTAGATACATAAAAAAATAATTTTTACATCAATTGGTTTGAGTACAACAATCTAGGAAACCTAGGTTCCACATCCTCATCGAGGAGGTCGGTGAATACGTCCAGTCTGTCGCCTATAGGTCGCCAATGGTAGAGGATCCTCATCAATCACCTGAGATATCCCCTCCTTCGTGGGGATCGAGGTAGGATGTAAAATATTAGGCATAGCAGTGTCCAAATGTGACCGGGAGACATCAGGCATAGCAGCATCCTCACAGATCTTGGCGATGTCTGCATCAGCAATGTCATCAATGTGATATGCATTGTGATCTCGACAGGTAGATGTACCCTCCCAGCATCCCTCCTCTACGAATATTCGTGTGCTAATGGGGACAGGATGCAAGAAGGCGATGGGGTATAATGAAATATCTCCATCATCGGATCAACATCGGCTCGTGTGGACTCCGGCACCTTCGGGTAGAGTGCTGAAGGAGCTGTGCTCCGAACGTGCTGATGCTCAATGATAGACAATATACCCTGAGCCATCGCCATCGTGCTACTCAATCTTTACCCGCTCATCATCCAGTGGGGCGGCTAAAACCCGACCGACCTCTATAGTCAACTGTTGAAACCTCTCATGCTGCATATAATACGACAACAAAAATTCATATGAAAGCTTATGAAGTTGAAAGAAAAAGATACCCCCAAAAAAATTTTTAAAAACAGTACCAGAAACTTATATGAAGTGCCTTCCCCTTCGTAGCCCCTTGTACTATACTCAGAACGGTCTACACATATTCGAGTGATGCTCCTAAATCAGGCCATATAATCGGGTGTGCATGGGAATCCTGCTACTATAGCTCTCCCATAATCAGATGCTGATGCCGTGCATTCCATGTTGTAATATAAGTCCCGTGCATGGAGTCTCATGCAGCATTTGACCTCCCCATCGATCAATCTGATGGAGATGTAGCGACGTATCGCATGGACATGGAATGGACTGGCGACATCGAAATTGACGAAGCACCCGGTCCGAAAAATGCCACTCAACTATATCAAAACATATCAGCGGGATCCATGCCGTCCAAATATCTGAACTTACCAAGCAGCTTGGAGGTAAAATAGAGATAACTACCGGCGAGTAAGGACACCATAAGAACTGCATAGAAAAAATTTAATTAATCCATAATCAATATAATGAATCGATCTAATTGAATTTCATATTACAACATGACATACCCGTTGTTCATTATCATCCAACACATCCAACTGGTCCCTATAGGCACGGAGTGTATGGTTTGGAATATTTTTTATGTTATACCTTACATGCCATCTATACCCCCACGGTGCACCTAAGTGCCAATCATCATCGGCATCCGAAGGTCTAGCCTCCAGAATCTCGAGTCTCATGGGATGAAAAATAGGAAATCGTTCCCATGCCCAAATCTGCATGTTCAAATAATTTGAAATGTTAATTAATAATATAAATTACCTCGATCTCAGACATAAGAAAAAAAGTGTTTACCTGTAGCAATGGGAGGTATCCTTCGATGTCCGACTGGGTTGGGCTCGTTGCACGACATAGTGCTCTGTATAAACCAGCCAGTGTAGCCGATTCCCAACTAAGAGCGGCAAATGCCTCCAAGTCTTCCAGAAGTGGCACGTACATCAACTTCACTAAATTACCAGACGTATCCGGAAGAATCACTCCACCAATGATTCGAAGAAATTGTCCCCTCACGAACTGCTGGACAACCTCATCATCCACATCTTCGTCCAAGTTAAGGTCGCTATAAAATTGATCGAAGAATGCTAAACGAAAGTAACCTTTCGGAAATGCTTCGACAGGAGGTTCAACACCAAATAACCTCCCAAATATAGCCTGCCACTCTGGAATGGTATGGTGCGGATCTAACCCAGTAACAGCAGCACCATCAATCCAGAGGCCACTCAAAATATTGACATCCTGTAGTGTAATGGTCGCCTCACCAAATGGTAGATGAAACGTGTGGGTCTCTTACTATCATCTCTCAACCGGTGAAGAAATAAGGCCAACATCCAGTCGAATCTGGCCAATCCGATATATGCCAAACATTCCGACACGATCTAGGTAGTACTGCACTCGTGGGTGTGACATTCCCGATGTCTCTTTCCATATATATGCATCATGCCGACGGCATCTAAGAACCGGTAACTCCTGAAAAAAAAATCAATGATACATCCGCATTAACATAAACACATATAAATTAATTAAGGACCATCGATCAATAAAACATACCTCGCCCTGAAATATATTGGTCGATCTATGCAGTTGTTGCAAAGTGAGAACACTAGGATCACAAGGCCCTGGATCTAAAACATTATGAGCCATGACTTGATAATCTGACAAAACAAGTTAAAAGAATTATTAGCTGATGTGGAATAAGTTGAAGACTAGGTAGGAGCTACAAGCAATCAATAAACATAAAAGCAATATTTACAACAAAGAAGACCTAAAAGTGATGTTATGCCATGAACTCTTTGCTCCAACCTCTTGTTAGGAAAGAATAAATAAGTATTAGATGAAATATATATTAGATTTAGTTCCATCATTTCACTAAAAAAAGTTTACTTTAAGCAAAATAAGTTATGCCACATATAGAGCATATCAGCCCCTAATATCTAGATCTGAATACAATGGATCTTAATGCAAATACTAGAGCATATCATCTTAATGCAAAATATGTTTTTGGATCTAAATGCAAATAAGTTCCATTGTATTTGGATCTTAATACATATCAGCCGGCAAGTACAGCAAAAACAGCATATTGGGGCCCTCTAAGGACCCCGATTGCATCAGTCGGCACCATCAGTCGGCAGATGGCACGATTAGTCGGCACCATCGCTCAAACAAGTGACAATCAGCTAAATCAAAATTGTTTACAGAAAAAAAAAAATAAAGCAGCCCCTATCAAACATCTAGAGCAAAATGTACTAACAAGGGATGATGGTCGGCGAGCGGAGGAGGCTGCTCTAGATGCGATCTCCGGAGAAGGCCGCTGCGGGGATCTCCGATCGAAGGAGTCGGCGATCCTGTCTTGAGTCAGTCGGCGAGCGGAAGGAAGGCCGGGTGGGTAGGGCACGGGCCTTTAAACAGAACTCCCCCGATCGCTCTCGGTTGGGCCAGGACTTCTGATGAAATCGCCACATGGAGTGACGATTTCAGGGTAGAAATCGCCACTCCATGTGGAGATTTCAGTTTGAGTGAAATCGCCATATGAAGTGGCGATTTCGACCTGAAATCGCCACTCCATGTGGCAATTTTAACTTGAGTTGAAATCGCCACATGGTGTGGCGATTTCTTCTGGCTCCCCGTCAGCAACCCAGTTGACGAGGCCGAGCGTGGGTTTATGAAGTGGCAGGAGAAAACGCCATTTGAAATGACGTTTTCTGTCACGCCTCAGACCCAAATATCGGGCTAGGGTGACAACCTGCCGCGTGCCGGGCACGCAAGGCGTCACAAAATTTTTCATACATAACATTATTATATATATAACCAAGTCAAATACATCACTCAATACTAAAAGTTTTGGGTTACAAACCCTTACACACCACAATAATAAAGTTTGGGCATCAAGCCCTACACATAAGTAATACTGGGGTTACAACAAAATAATGGGTCTTGTTTTATTTAATAGGAGATCCATCACCCCAACAGTCCATCTTCAACCTCGTGGCTCTGACAAAAACATGTAAGAATTTTATGAGCTTACACTCAATAAGTAAGCCACGTTATACAGTAAATCATAGCATAACAATCTATAAGCACATAAATGATTTGCATGCTTAAACATTCCACAAATACTCAAACATGCAATGCAAGTAAACCCACTGCTTATACTCTCAATGGTAACTGTAAATGTGACCCACGGCCCTGCAATATCTTAATAGTGTACCAACAAGCATCCCCCTACTGAAAGGGTCCAGATACCAGGGTCACGCCATATCATAATCCACCAGAACACATACTCTATATGTGTGATGCCACCTCGAACCAAGCAGAACACATCCTCTAGATGTGTGATGCCACCTCATAGTAACTCAGAACACATCCTCTAGATGCGTGATGCCATCTCGAACCCAAGCAGAACACATCCTCTAGACGTGTGAATGTCATAAACAAGCAGAACACATCCTCTAGACGTGTAGGTGGCATAAATCATCAGAACACATCCTCTAGATGTGTGTGGCATAAATCATCAGAACACATCCTCTAGATGTGTATGTGGTATGACTGATAAAGGAGAACCGCGGTGGCACATAACAGCACCTCACATCATGCACAACATATCAATAACATCTTCATATTGCATAAACAGTGGATTATACTTACTTAACATTGCATGTAATATATCACATCAATGTAATAAAACTGCATCTCTCATGCATAGCATCCACATATGAAATCATAGCACATAAATAACAATGTACTCATCTACTTACAATTTAGCCATAACAATTCTTCATATCACAATATAATTTATAATTTAAATATTCATATAATGAATAAAATAATTTATTAATACTGATAACTGGCTTACTTACCTCAGTACACAATCCAACAGGTATATATATCAGCTAGTCAGATGTCTGAGCACCTACAGGATCATTTTACACAATTAATTTTTTAGAAAAGAATATTAAAACGACCCTTAGAATTCTACCCAAACTAGTTCACGGGCCCAACTTTGGGCTCGAATATCTCCCACTATACATACCCAATTGGGGAAGTAAAAATACCCCATGAAACTAGAATTCACCCAGATTCTAGCCATATAAATATTTTACTAATCTCGGCCCGTTACGGGGCCCAAAAACTAACCCCAAAATAGATCGTTGTACGGCCCAAAAGGCCCTGAACCGGCCGGCCCAGCCGGCCCAGTTCAGCCAAGCCATCCTGATCCCCTGTTTCACCGAACAGGGGATGGGGACCTAGCCGGTAGCCAGGGCCGCCGCCGGCCAAATTGAGGGCGGCCCGGCCGCCGGTGGCTGGGCCAGAGCCGGCCGCCGCCGCGGTCGGCCACTAAACTCCTCCTCTCTCCCTCAATTTTACTCTTCTTCTCTCTCACATCTGCGCGGCACGTCCCTGTGCCGGCGGCACAGCCGGCCACCTTGGCTGGCCGGACCTCCACCGGACGCATGCCCGGCACCGGTGGAGGCGACAGGCCGAAGCTCAGGCCCGGTGAGGCGGCGAGCACGCCGCTGGGCCCAAACCAACCGGCGAAAGGCTTCCGCCACCGCATGAGAGAAGGGCCGATTGGCCCTCTCTCTCTTCTCTCTCTCCACCACCACCCGCCGGACACCTCCCCCGGTGCCGGTGGGGTCGCTGGCCAAAGCTCAGGCCTAGCGAGGCGGCGAGCACGCTGCCGGGCCTAAACCAAGGGATCGGCCGGTCTCAATTCATTTCTCTGCTTCTCGCGCTCTCTCTGTCTCCCTCTCTCACGCTCTCTCTCTCTCTCTCTCTCTCTCTCTCTCTCTATCTTTGTGTGTGGCAGGGGAACGTACCTGAGGATGAAGCGCGCCAGCGTGAAGGAAGGAGTCCTCCTCCTTCCTATTTAATCACCTGAGCAACGCCTCGGGTCGGGGGTTTTCCCGAAGACTAAATGCTTCACCTGGAGCGAAGCGTTAGCCCGGGGAACCCAACAGACTGGAGCTTGGTTCATCTGAACCAGACCTGGTTCGTCTGAACCAAACCTGGTTCGTCTGAATCGGGTTACTACATCCTCCCCTCCTTATAAAAATTTGGCCTCGAAATTGATACATGACCTCATAACTACGGATCAATCAATTAATCAAAGGTCAACAATCTTAGATAGTTAAATTACCTTCAAATAATTATGGATACTTCGTTTTAATTTCTTCCTCCAGCTCCCAAGTAGCCTCCCTCTCAGAGTGATTATTCCACTGAACTTTGACATAAGGGATGGTACACCGCCTCAGAATCTGATCCTTGCGGTCCACGATACGCACAGGATGTTCCTCATATGATAAATCCTTCCTCAACTGAATAGGCTCATAAGCTATAACATGACTGGGGTCTGAAACATACTTCCTCAATATAGATACATGGAATACATTGTGTTGAAAGATTATTGAAAAATTATATGATCCAATCCTTTTGATTTTGATGATTACTAAAAGCCATTGAGTTCATTAAAAGATATAATGAGTTTATTTAAATGAGCAATAAATTTATTTTGAACAATCAATGAGAATGTTAAAGTTTGACTTTAATCAATTTTGAAAGTAACTTTAAGCTCAATGTTTAAACTTTCAAAAAGAAATTTTATAATTCATGTTTTATTCAATGAGTTTTTGGAATAGTTCTTGAATCAATTCTTAATGTCAATTTTATTGAATTCAAGTCAAAACAATGAATTAAAATGAATCTGGAACGATTTTAATGTCAATCAGAAAAGTTTCTGATTTTTGATACGTTCCGGAGCCGACTCTTGAGTTTCAGAGTCGACTCCGCTCAGTGTACAGAAATGTGCATCTGTCTCGAGTCGACCCACGAAATTTGTCGAGTCGACCCCTGATTCTGTCGAGCCGACTCCTTGACTGTGCGAGTCGACTCCGCTCAGACACCAGAAGAGTATTTTTCTGAGCACTTCGCGAGTCGACCCCAAGCTTTCATGAGTCGACTCCCGACTTTCAGGAGTCGACACTTTACTTTTGGTGAGTCGACCCCTAACCTTTATAAACATTTCTATTTTTAGTAAGACGAGCTCGAGCCGACTCGGGAAAAGCATGAGTCGACTCCAGCAAATCTGGGCAAAATTTTTACGGATGCCAACTCAGCTCCAACGGTAAGTTTTTTGATTAACGGCTATTTTTCTTTGTCTCTAACGGATATATTCTTGCAGAATCTATAAATAGAGGAGCTCTTTTCAAATCAAAGAGAGAATAGAGAGAGATTTCAAAGAAAAAGAAAGGAAAAAGAAAAACAGAGCTTATTGAAAAATCCTGATTCAAAATAGAGTGAAAAAAAGGAGTGAAATCAAAGGAAGATTCTGTGCTCAGTCCAAAAGCTTCAGAAGATCCAAGCAAGATTTTCAAGAAAAGGAAAAGCCCAAATCAACTCCAAAAGAGAATGCTGAGGGATTCACAAAGGAGTTGAAGAAAAGAAGAAAAGCTCAAAGCCAACCAACTGCAAATCAGGCTTTCTAAACTCTATTTTACTTTTGTTTCTGCTCATTAAGGAGCTTTGCTTTTTTGTGCTAGTTCAATCTGGGGGATTGAACTAGTGGAGGTAGTTTACCTCGGTAAGCTTGGTAAGCTTGTGTTTGGGTTTTGTGCTGGTAAGCCCGTGTAAAACCGGCTGGGTTCGTTGTGATCCCGGGAAAACAACAAGTTTGAGTTGTGAGCTTGTAAAACAACTCGGCTGTAATCTAGGGAGATTATAGTGTGGACCCAAGTGAATCTTGGGAGTGGACGTAGGTGCTGGTTGCACCGAACCACTATAAAACCTTGTGTTTGCCGTGCTCATTTGTCTCTCACTCTATCTCTCTTATATTTCTGTTTGTGCATTGCTTTAAGTTAATTTCTCTCACTTGCACATCTTGAGTTAATTTGTTTAAAACATTTCAAAAAGTCTTAAATTTTTAAGAACCCAATTCACCCCCCCCTCTTGGGTTGCCATCTGGGCCAACAATTGGTATCAGAGCAAGTGCTCATTTAGAATTTGATCTCACGATCAAGGGCTAAAGATCCTTATGGCAACACAAAGTGGTTCATGTTTTGCTGAAGGTCATTCTACGAATAGACCTCCTTTATTTAATGGAACCAACTATTCATATTGGAAAGCTAGAATGAGAATATTCATTCAAGCTTCTGACTATGAATTGTGGGGAGTAATAATAAATGGACCTAGTACACCCACACACGTAATAGATGGCACTATTGTTCCTAAGCCCGAAAGGGATTGGAATGATAATGATAGGAGAATGGCACAATTAAATGCTAAAGCCATTAACATTTTGTATTGTTCCTTAGACTCTAATGAATTCAACCGAATCTCAACATGTAATTCCGCAAAAGAAATTTGGGATAGGTTGGAAATAACACATGAAGGAACAAACCAAGTAAAAGAATCAAAGATAAATATTTTGGTTCATAAATATGAATTATTTACCATGGAACAAAATGAAACCATCACATGCATGTTCACTAGATTCACTGATATTGTGAATGGTTTGAAAAGTCTTGGAAAAGTATATACTAACTCTGAGCTTGTTCGCAAAATTCTTAGGTCACTTCCAAGGACTTGGGAAGCCAAGGTGACAGCCATACAAGAAGCCAAAGATCTGAACATCCTACCATTGGAAGAGCTTCTTGGTTCGCTAATGACTCATGAGCTTCAAGTTAAACAACATGTCAATGAGGATGAGTCAAGAAAGAAGAAGACCATCGCCCTCAAAGCTGCGGAAAAGGAAGTAAGCAGCAGCGATGATGAAGAGGATGATGATGATGAGACAGCCCTCCTTGCAAGGAAATTCAAGAAGTTTATGCAAAGAAGGAGGCCCTTCCACAAGAAGAGATTTGTATCAAAAATGGAAGGAGAAAAAGAAAAGGATAAGAAAAAGGAAAGGACAAAGAGAAAGAGCCCTTAGTATGTTATGAATGTAAAAAGCCAGGGCATTTTAGATATGACTGTCCTTTACTTAAGAAGGCCTATAAGAAAAAGAAAAAGGCCTACATGGCAACTTGGACTGACAGTGAAGAGTCTTCTTCCGAAGAAGAAGAACAAAAAGAAGTTGCAAATGTTTGCTTCATGGCGGACGACAACGAAGAGGTAAGTACCGAAACCCCCGATGATGAATTTACTTTTGATGAAATGTTTGAAGCATTTCAATGAATTGATGATTGATTTCAAAGCTTTGAAAAAGAAACACAAATCTTTGAAAACTGAAAACTTAAATTTAATTAAAGAGAAAAATGAATTAAATCTTGTAGTTAAAGATTTAAAAGATAAAATGGAAACACTTCTTAATGAAAAGAATGATTGTGTTCATAAGATTGATTTGATAAAATCTGAAAATGAAAATCTAATTAAAGAAAAAGAATCAATCTCTAATGAAAATGATTTTCTAAAGAAAGATGTTAAAAAGTATAAAGACATTGTTGAGAAATTTACTCTAAGCTCAACTAAACTAAATATGATTTTAGATAGTCAAAAAGCAGTTTTTGACAAAGCAGGTTTAGGGTATAACACATTTAGAAAACAAAAATCATTGAAAAATATTTTTGTAAAAGCTAACCAAAGTAATATTACTTGTTTTAAATGTAATCAAAAAGGACATAAATCTTTGAGTGCAAAACAATAAGTAATAATGAAAAATTAAACACTAAAGGAAAGAAAATTTGGGTTCCGAAAGGAACAATTTTTATTGCTACTAACCATGAAGGACCCAAGAAAGCTTGGGTACCTAAACATAAAGTTTAAATTATGTTGCAGGAATGTCTTGTAGCCAAAAGATCAAAGAAAAAGTGGTACCTTGATAGTGGCTGCTCAAGACATATGACGGGTGACAAAGATGAATTCATCACCCTGGAAGAAAAGAAAGGTGGAGTTGTTACGTTTGGCGATAATGGTAAAGGTCAAATTATGGGCCTTGGTAAAGTTCGTATAACTCCATCTACATTTATTGATAATGTACTTTATGTTGATGGTTTGAAGCATAATCTAATTAGTATAAGCCAATTATGTGATAAAAACTTTAATGTTTCATTTAAATCTTCTATATGCACTGTAACTAATTCTATTGATAATAGCATTGTATTTACTGGTTATAGACATGGCAATGTTTACTTGGTTGATCTAGAAAAATTATCTTTGAGTGATCATTGCTTAATTGCTGACAATGCTAATATAAATGAAATTAGTTGGTTGTGGCATCGTAGATTAGGTCATGCAAGCACACACCTTATTTCAAAATTAATTAAAATGGATTTAGTTAAAGGCTTACCTAAACTAGTTTTTGAAAACAACAAAATATGTGATGCATGTCAATTTGGAAAACAAACTAGAAGTTCTTTCAAATCTAAAAATGTTGTTTCAACTTCTAGGGCATTAGAGCTACTTCACATGGACCTTTTTGGACCAACTAGAACCACAAGTCTAGGAGGAAAGAAATATGGTCTAGTGATTGTAGATGATTATTCTAGATATACTTGGGTAATGTTTTTAGCTCACAAAGATGAGACTTTCTCGATGAGACTTTCTCCTGAAATTCTTCAAGAAAGTCACAAATGAGAAAAACACTACCATAGTATCTCTAAGAAGTGATCATGGAACTGAATTTGAAAATCACTTATTTGAAAGTTTCTGCACTGAAAATGGTATTAATCATAATTTTTCAGCCCCTAGGACTCCACAGCAAAATGGTGTAGTTGAAAGGAAAAATAGGACTCTAGAAGACATGGCCCGTACCATGCTATGCGAAAGTAACCTACCAAAGTACTTTTGGGCGGAAGCTATTAACACAGCATGCTACATCTTAAATCGAGCCCTAATAAGACCAATCTTAAAGAAAACACCTTATGAATTATGGAATGAAAGAAAACCCAATATAAAATACTTTCATGCATTTGGATGTAAATGTTTTATTCATAATAATGGTAAAAACAATTTAGGCAAATTTGATGCTAAATCTGAAGAAGGAATATTCTTAGGATATTCAACAACTAGTAAAGCTTATAGAGTATTTAACAAGAAAACCTTAGTAGTTGAAGAATCCATTCATATAGTTTTCGATGAGTCTTTAGCATCTAGTTCTGAAAAGCTTGATGATGAGGAAGATACAAACATAATTGAAAAAGATCTTGAAAAACTTAATATTGAAGTATCTTCAGATCATGAGCAAGAAGCTAAAGATGATGATTCACATAAGGACGATGATGTCAATATTGATCATAATGATATAGATCTTCCAAGAGACTGGAGATATGCTCATAGTCATCCCAAGGAATTGATTATAGGTGATCCATCTCAAGGAATAAGAACTAGATCATATATGAGAAATATTAGTAATCATCTTGCATTTGTATCACAAATTGAACCTAAAACTATTGAAGAAGCTGAAAAAGATAATAATTGGATGTTAGCAATGCAAGAAGAATTAAATCAATTTACAAGAAATAATGTATGGACTTTAGTTGAAAGACCTAAAAATCATTCAGTAATAGGATCAAAATGGATATATAGAAATAAACTAGATGAAAATGGCATAGTAATTAGAAACAAGGCTAGATTGGTTGCAAAAGGATATAATCAAGAAGAAGGTATTGATTTTGATGAAACCTTTGCGCCAGTAGCTAGATTAGAAGCCATTAGGCTATTACTTGCATTTGCATGTCATATGAATTTTAACTTATTTCAAATGGATGTTAAAAGCGCATTTTTAAATGGTTTTATAAATGAAGAAGTTTATGTAGAACAACCACCAGGTTTTGAAGATCACGAATTTTCAAATCACGTTTTTAAATTGCACAAAGCTTTATATGGTTTGAAACAAGCACCTAGAGCTTGGTATGATAGATTAAGTAAATTCTTAATTGAAAATGATTTTACAAGAGGAAATGTTGATAAAACTTTGTTTTTGAAAAGAAAAAGTAAAGATTTACTTGTAGTACAAATATACGTTGATGACATTATTTTTGGTGCTACTAACGATTCTCTATGTCAAGAATTTGCCAAGTTGATGCAGGGAGAATTCGAGATGAGCATGATGGGAGAACTCAACTTCTTCCTTGGACTCCAGATCAAACAAAGCAAAGAGGGAATCTTCATCAACCAAACAAAATACACAAGAGAAATCCTAAAGAAGTTTGGTATGGAATCAATGAAACCCCTCGGAACACCAATGAGTCCTTCATGCAAGCTGGACAAAGATGAAGAAGGTAAGAAGGTTGATCAAAATATTATCGAGGTATAATCGGATCCCTACTTTATTTAACCGCAAGTAGACCAGACATTATGTTTGCTGTATGTTTATGTGCTAGATTTCAATCAGAACCTAAAGAATCACATTTAATTGCTGTTAAAAGAATACTAAGATATGTAAGTGGAACAAAAAATGTAGGTTTATGGTATTCTAGAGACTCCACATTAAATCTGATTGCATACACTGATTCTGATTATGCTGGATGTAAGTTAGATAGAAAAAGCACAAGTGGTGCATGCCAATTCTTAGGAAGTAACTTAATCTCATGGTTTAGCAAAAAGCAAAATTCAGTTGCATTATCAACTACTGAAGCTGAATATGTAGCGGCTGGAAGTTGCTGTGCGCAAATCCTATGGATTAAGCGACAACTTGAAGACTATGGTATCACACTTAATAAGACACCCATAAAATGTGATAACACAAGTGCAATTAATTAACTAAAAATCCAATTCAACATTCAAGAACTAAACACATAGAAATCAGATATCATTTTATAAGAGAACATGTAGCAAATAATGAAATATGTCTTGATTATGTTAACACTGAAGAACAATTAGCTGACATATTTACTAAACCTTTAAATGAAGAGAGATTCTGTTATCTTAGAGGAGAGTTAGGTATTTGTGATCCATTAGAATGAATTTGAAACCCCTAAGGAGAATTTATCTAAGATTCCTTCAAATCTTTGATCTTTAAGGAAATCTTATCTAGAATTCATATCTAATTGATCACTCATATTCAATGATTATTTTATCAATTTTTATGATCATATTCCGGACACATTTCAGAAATTTCATGTTTTTGTCTGAAATGGTCTCGGAGCCGACTCGGTGCGTATCGGAGTCGACTCCTGGTTTCGACTGAAACTCTCGGGTCGACCCCTCTTCGGCGCGAGTCGACTCCAAGTCGGGATGACTTTCTGTGACTGTCCGGAGTCGACCCCTGGATTTGCGCGAGCCGACTCGAAGTGGTCCCAGGTTGATTTATCTAGGGCAGAGTCGACTCGCCGTTCATTTCAAATTTCCAATCCTTCAAAATACTCTCCAAAAAAACCTTCCAAACTTCCTAGAATCCCTTATTGACACTTCCAATCGAATGGCCCCCAAAACACGTGGTTCCAACCTTGTGCGGCCGGCGTCAAGAGGAAGCGAGCCGTTAGGAAAACCGTGAGGCGTCCCGTGCGTGAGCCGTCACCCAGCTCTGATTCTTCATCTTCTTCTTCTACTCCGATGCTTCACCTGCTGCTGCTTCTACACAGGTAGATAGATTAGCGGATAGGATTATAACAACGGGTAGAAAGGTAGATTTTGAATTATTTGAAGCTGAGGGTTTTCTTGTTGGGAGACATTTGATTGAGATGGGATGGGAGAAAATATGTTCCCTAGATTGCCCGACCTATCCCTCTCTGGTAAAGGAATTCTACAAAAATCTGTCTAGAGGAGATCACGGCCTTGTTAGCAATGTGAGAGGTCATAGGCTCTCTGTTACTGTTGAGCTTCTTTCTAGACTGTTGGATTACCTTTATCTGGCACTGCCACCTTTTCTTCAGAAGACCGTAGTCCCGCTCTTGCGAGATTATTAAATCGGGATGTAGTCGGATTTGAAGAGGTTTTTGCCAATCAACTTTCATTAGAACTGAGATTATTACATAATATCTGCAGTAGGATACTCTTTCCTAAGACGGAAGATTTGACTATGTATCGGAAAGAGATATCTTTGTGATGGATGCCATTGTGACAGGCAAACCTATAAACCTTCCCAGTATGATACTATGGTACATTGCAGACTGTGGAGGAAAAGAAAGTCTAGTCTGCCCTATGGAATGATCCTTACAAAGATTTTTCTGAGCCAAGGAGTTGTGATTTCAGATAATGAGCCTATGAGGAATCTGCGACACACTGATTTTTATAGCTTGGCCACCATTCATAGAATGGGTTTTATCAAGAAAAATGGAAAATGGGAGAGGAAAGGACTGATAGAAGAAGAGCTACAGATGTTGAGGCTGCAGGACCTTCAGTCAGACATCCTTCACCTGCACCTCCGAGCCCTTCTGCTTCTGCCCCTGCTCCAGCCCCGCTCCATCTTTTGTTCAAGCTTCATCTTCTGCCGGTTTCTCAGATCAACAGCTAATGCAACTCAAAGTTCTATTTGATGATCAATCTGAAAAACTTAAATCTGAATTTGAGAATAAGTTCATGAATTTGAGGGAGACTCTTTATTCATTGGATGATCGTATCTCTAAGATAGAGTCTACTCTCAGCTCTTCTTCGGTATCTTTAAGTGGTGATCTCAAAAATATATTTGAAGAACTTAAAGATATATGCGGAGATGGAGAGACTTATGCAAAGTGCAATGCGGAGCTACAAGACAAGATTCTGACTGCTTGCACCTTTGTCGATGAGAGGCTCAAAGATTATGTGAAAATTCAATCTGATGGAATGAAGAACATAGTAGATCATTTAACTAGGATTGTAAGAACTCATTTCTGAGTATTAGATTTTCAATCCTTGTTATGTACTGAAATTTTTGTTATGTTTCATTTTGAAATCAATGTATTAAACATCTTGATGTATTAGACCTTTTGATGAAATGAATTCTCTATGTTGATTACTCAATGTATTTCCTTCTTTCAATGAATGAATGAAATTGTCAAATCTTATCTTGATTGAATGAATGTTTATGCTTCTCTACCTTTTTGTTGATAACAAAAAAGGGGGAGAGTTTTATAGTTTTATGATTGTAATACATTTGAGAAAATCAAAGTAATCAATGAGATAAACAATGGGATATTTATTTAAGTTTCATAGGGGGAGCTACCTCATTAAGGGGGAGCCTAAGCCTAACTATGAAAACAAAATAAATTCACTAATCAATCATGCATAAACTCAATGTTTTTGTCATCATCAAAAAGGGGGAGATTGTTGGAAGATTATTGAAAAATTATATGACCCAATCCTTTTGATTTTGATGATTACTAAAAGCCATTGAGTTCATTAAAAGATATAATGAGTTTATTTAAATGAGCAATAAATTTATTTTGAACAATCAATGAGAATGTTAAAGTTTGACTTTAATCAATTTTGAAAGTAACTTTAAGCTCAATGTTTAAACTTTCAAAAAGAAATTTTATAATTCATGTTTTATTCAATGAGTTTTTGGAATAGTTCTTGAATCAATTCTTAATGTCAATTTTATTGAATTCAAGTCAAAACAATGAATTAAAATGAATCTGGAACGATTTTAATGTCAATCAGAAAAGTTTCTGATTTTTGATACGTTCCGGAGCCGACTCTGAGTTTCAGAGTCGACTCCGCTCAGTGTACAGAAATGTGCATCTGTGTCGAGTCGACCCACGAAATTTGTCGAGTCGACCCCTGATTCTGTCGAGCCGACTCCTTGACTGTGCGAGTCGACTCCGCTCAGACACCAGAAGAGTGTTTTTCTGAGCACTTCGCGAGTCGACCCCAAGCTTTCACGAGTCGACTCCCGACTTTCAGGAGTCGACACTTTACTTTTGGTGAGTCGACCCCTAACCTTTATAAACATTTCTATTTTTGGTAAGACGAGCTCGAGCCGACTCGGGAAAAGCATGAGTCGACTCCAGCAAATCTGGGCAAAATTTTTACGGATGCCAACTCAGCTCCAACGGTTAGTTTTTGATTAACGGCTATTTTTCTTTGTCTCTAACGGCTATATTCTTGCAGAATCTATAAATAGAGAGCTCTTTTCAAATCAAAGAGAGCAATAGAGAGAGATATTTATTTCAAAGAAAAAGAAAGGAAAAAGGAAAAACAGAGCGTTATTGAAAAATCCGTGATTCAAAATAGAGTGAAAGAAAGAGGGTGAAATCAAAGGAAGCTCCATCTGTGCTCAATCTCTACTATCCAAGGAAGCTTCAGAAGAAATCCAAGCATCTCAAGTGATTTCCACCACTCAAAGAAAAGGGAAAAGCCCAAATCAACTCCAACACTCATTCCGTGGAGAATCCGTGCTGAGCCCGATTCTACACCTCAAAGGAGTTGAAGAAAAGAAGAAAAGCTCAAAGCCAACCAACTGCAAATCAGGCTTTCTAAACTTCTTACTTTTGTTAATCTGCTCATTAAGGAGCATTGTAACTAAACAAACATATTTCTATTATTTGTGTCTAGTTCAATCTAGGGGATTGAACTAGTGGAGGTAGTTTACCTCGGTACAAGCTTGGTATAGCTTGTGTTGGGTTTTGTGCTGGTGAGCCCGTGTAAAACCGGCTGGGTTCGTTGTGATCCGGGAAAACAACAAGTTTGAGTTGTGAGCTTGTAAAACAACTCGGCTGTAATCTAGGGAGATTATAGTGTGGACCCAAGTGAATCTTGGGAGTGGACGTAGGTGCTGGTTGCGCCGAACCACTATAAAACCTTGTGTTTGCCGTGCTCATTTGTCTCTTACTCTATCTCTCTTATATTTCTGTTTGTGCATTGCTTCTAAGTTAATTTCTCTCACTTGCACATCTTGAGTAAATTTGTTAAAACATTTCAAAAAGTCTTAAATTTTTAAGAACCTAATTCACCCCCCCCTCTTGGGTTGCCATCTGGGCCAACACATTGTGAACACCAGATAAAATCGGAGGCAGTGCTAAGTTGTATGCAACCTCCCCAACTCTGCTCAAGATCTCAAAAGGTCCAATATAGCGTGGACTAAGCTTTCCTCTAACCCCGAATCTCATCACATCCTTGGTTGGTGATACCCTTAAGAAAACATGATCCCCAACCTGGAATTCTAACTCTCTCCTTCTGACGTCAGCATAACTCTTCTGCCTGCTCTGAGCTGTACGAAGACGCTCCCTGATCAAATGCACCTTGTCAACTGTCTGCTGGATCAGCTCAGGGCCTAGCAATTTCCTTTCCCCTACGTCATCCCAACATAAAGGAGATCTGCACCTCCTACCGTACAAAGCCTCAAATGGGGCCATCTGGATACTGGCTTGATAACTATTGTTATAAGCAAACTCCACCAAAGATAAGTGGTTATCCCAAGCCCCACCCAAGTCCATTACACAGGCGCGCAACATATCTTCTAGAATCTGAATGGTCCTCTCTGACTGCCCGTCAGACTGGGGATGATAAGCCGTACTGAAGTTCAATTTGGTCCCCAAGGCTTTATGAAGACTCTTCCAAAACTGTGATACAAATCTGGTATCCCGGTCAGATACAATAGAGACAGGAACACCATGGAGTCTCACAATCTGCTCCAAATACAAGCTAGCCAATCTGTCACTCGAGACTCCAACTCTGAAAGGTAGGAAATGAGCTGACTTTGTCAGTCTGTCCACAATAACCCAAACTGCATCATTACTCCTGGGAGTTTTGGGCAGACCAGTCACAAAATCCATAGTAATCTTTTCCCATTTCCACTGAGGAATCATCAAAGATTGAAGAGGTCCCGCAGGTTTTTGATGCTCGGCCTTCACCCGCTGACATACTAAGCACTTGGCCACAAACTGAGCAATATCCCTCTTCATCCCTTTCCACCAAAAATTCTCCTTTAAGTCTCTATACATTTTAGTACCACCAGGATGCACAGTATAGGGAGAGTAGTGAGCCTCCCTCAAAATCTCGGCTTTCAACTCCTCATTGCTAGGTACACAAAGTCTGCCTTCAAATCTCAGGGATCCATCATCCATTACATAAAATCCACTCTGATCTCCTGACTGAACAGCAACTTTAATTCTTTGAAGATCTGGATCTTCCATCTGGGAGGACTTAATTCTGTCAACAAGAGTCGGCTGAAGAATAAGTGCAGCAACAAGTCCATCAGACTGCTGTACTCTCAGTCCAATCTCCCACCTCTCGAGGTCCTTCAGAATGTGAGGCTGGGAGGTAAGCATAGCAGCTAACTCAGAAGAGGTCTTCCTACTCAAAGCATCAGCCACAACATTAGCCTTCCCTGGATGATAATGTAGATTCAGATCATAGTCCTTCAGAAGTTCCAACCACCTCCTCTGCCTCAAATTGAGCTCCTTCTGTGTGAAGATATATTTTAGACTCTTATGGTCTGTATACACACACGACACCCCATAGAGATAATGCCGCCAAATCTTCAAAGCAAAAACCACCGCAGCTAATTCCAGATCATGAGTAGGATAGTTCTGCTCATAAGGCTTCAGCTGTCTGGAAGCATAGGCTATCACCTTTCCATTCTGCATTAGGACACATCCCAATCCTTTCCGAGAGGCATCAGTATAAAGTGTGAAACCCTCAGATCCTGTCGGAAGAACAAGGATGGGAGCTGACACCAAACGCTGCTTTAACTCCTGAAAACTTTCCTCACACTCCTCTGACCAGTCAAACTTCACTCGTTTCTGGGTTAAACGAGTTAGGGGTAGAGCGATGCGAGAGAAGTCTTCCACAAATTTTCGATAATACCCGGCTAGCCCCAAGAAGCTTCTGACTTCAGCCACATTGGAAGGTCGGCTCCAGCTAATAATAGCTTCAATCTTCTTCGGGTCCACAGAAATGCCATCCACAGAAATTACGTGACCCAAGAAAGCTACTTGGTCCAACCAAAACTCACACTTCTGCAGCTTGGCATAAAGCTTCTTCTCCCGAAGAGTCTGAAGCACAATCCTCAAGTGATCCTCATGCTCCCTGAGACTCTTAGAATAGATCAAAATATCATCAATAAATACAACCACAAACTGATCCAAGTATGGCCTAAATATTCTGTTCATCAAATCCATGAACGCTGCCGGGGCATTGGTCAAACCAAACGGCATCACCAAAAACTCATAATGGCCATATCTAGTTCTGAAAGCTGTCTTAGGCACATCCCCATCCTTGACTTTAAGCTGATGATAACCTGACCTGAGATCAATCTTAGAGAATACCCGGGCTCCTTGAAGTTGGTCAAACAAGTCATCAATCCTCGGCAAAGGGTACTTATTTCGCACTGTCACCTTGTTGATTTCCCGGTAATCAATGCATAGCCGAAGACTGCCATCCTTCTTCTTAACAAATAGAACTGGAGCACCCCAAGGAGAAGCACTAGGCCTGATAAATCCCCGATCTAGGAGTTCCTGCAATTGGTCCTTCAACTCTTTTAGCTCAGCCGGGGCCATACGATAAGGGGCCTTGGATATAGGTCCAGTTCCAGGAATCAAATCAATGGAGAACTCAACCTCCCGGTCAGGGGGCAACTCCGATAATTCATCCGGAAAGACATCAGGGAATTCTCTACTATAGGAATATCCTCCAACTTGGCCTCTTTCTTTTGAAGATCATTAATAACAGCAAGAAATCCTTGGCCACCACTCCTCAGATACTTTTCAGCCTGTAGTGCCGAAATAAACACTGAGGCTAGAAGTTTCTGGCCACCAGTAAAACTAAATTCGGGCTGACAAGGAATTTTGAAGTTGACGATCTTCCTGAAACAGTCTACAGAAGCATGATAGGAAGCTAACCAATCCATGCCAAGGATAACATCAACGAATTTCAGTGGAAGGACAATAAGATTGGCATTCAGCTTCCTATCCTCAATGATAATCAAGCAGGATTTGCATACAGTATCAACTTTCATAGTATCACCATTTGGAAAGGCAATGTGTAATTCATGGTCTAGAGGTTCAGGTGTCAATGATGCATTCTTGCCAAGGTAGGTGTCAGATATAAACGAATGCGTGGCACCCGGATCAATTAGAGTCTGAGCATAATCATTGCCTATCTTAATCATTCCTGGACGTAAATGAAATTTCATTTTAACAATAAGAATATAATGTCTAACTAATTATTAATGCATTGCACAGAATGTAATGCTAGATGTGAAATATTGATATACCTGTCACCACAGAATTAGAAGCGGCAGCATCCTGCTGAGTGAGAGCGAAGACCCTTCCCTGAGTCCTCGGTGGTTGCTGCTGCTGATTCGTCCCTTGACTGGAAGATGGCTGCTGGTTCTGTCGAAGGGGACATGTGGCTATCTTATGGCCAGTCTTTCCACAGGAGAAACAGGCACCAGACACTCCACGGCAAGGTCTCCCCGGGTGGAAATTCCCACAGCGAAAGCAGCGAGCCTCTCTATTGGTTGTCCTCCTGGGGCCTGGGTGCACCTCTCTTCTTGGCATGAGCTGGGGGCTGGCTAGAATTATGCCCTTTCCTCTTCTTCTGCTGCTCCCAATCCCTCTGAACCGTATTCATATCTCTCTCAATTACTAAGGCCTTATTTACCACGGCACTGTAAGTGTGAAGCTCAAATGCGTTGACCGCCTGCATCAGTCTGGGTCGAAGTCCCTCCGTGAATCGGGTGATCTTGGCCATTTCATTAGATACTATACTTGGAGCAAAACGGGCCAACCTGGTGAATTCAGCTTCATATTGGGCCACCGAAAGATTCCTTTGCTCCAACTTAAGAAATTCTGATTCCATCCTCCTCTGCATACTCCTGGGAAAGTACTTGTCGAAGAATGCCTCCTTAAACTGTTCCCAAGAAATAGTCTGACCACCCCGACGCTGCTCCTCTACTAACCACCAGTCATAAGCCTCCCCTTGGAGAAGATAAGTAGCAAATCTGATCCTCTCCATCTCCTGACTACCATGGGCCATAAAAGCCTTCTCCATATCTCGCACCCATCTCTCAGCATCAATAGGGTTGCTTGAACCAGAGAAAGGAGCAGGGGCAAACTTCTTGAAATCTGCAAAGCTGCGGCCGTTCCCCACCCAGGATTGAGATAAAGCAGACTGGGTCGGCGGTGCTGATTGAGTGGGTAAGGTTGGCTGCAGCTGCGGAACAGGAAGGGTAGGCTGAGTCGGAGCAGAAGGGGGTGCAGACTGAGCGGTCAAAGCCTGCTGGATCTGATGCTGCATGTCCCGCATAGACTGCGCCATACCCGAGAGAGCTTGAAGCATCTCGGACTGGAATCGCTGGTGCTCAGTTCCTACTGGGTTGGCAGGGGCCGTACCTCCAGTAGTTCCTTGACCCACCGGCTGATCAGCATTACCGGCCAGAGAGTCCTCCTCATACTGTTGGCTCCTAGTACGGCGAGCCATAACTATTTCCTGTTAAATTAGATGTGGTTAATATCATCATAACTAAAGTGTCAGGTTCTCTAAGTATAATGTCATCAAAATATGTTCTCTACGTGTTATCATGTCAATATGTCTGTGTCCCTAGGGTCATAACCTAAGCTCTGATACCACTAAAGCTGTCACGCCCCAGACCCAAATATCGGGCTAGGGTGACAACCCGCCGCGTGCCGGGCACGCAAGGCGTCACAAAATTTTTCACACATAACACCATTATATATAACCAAGCCAAATACATCACTCAATACTAAAAGTTTTGGGTTACAAACCCTTACACACCACAATAATAAAGTTTGGGCATCAAGCCCTACACATAAGTAATACTGGGGTTACAACAAAATAATGGGTCTTGTTTTATTTAATAGAAGATCCATCACCCCAACATCCATCTTCAATCTCGTGGCTCTGACAAAAACATTGTAAGATTTTTATGAGCTTACACTCAATAAGTAAGCCACGTTATACAGTCAAATCATAGCATAACAATCTATAAGCACATAAATGATTTGCATGCTTAAACATTCCACAAATACTCAAACATGCAATGTAAGTAAACCCACTGTTTATACTCTCAATGGTAACTGTAAATGTGACCCACGGCCCTGCAATATCTCAATAGTGTACCAACAAGCATCCCCCTACTGAAAGGGTCCAGATACCAGGGTCACGCCATATCATAATCCACCAGAACACATACTCTATATGTGTGATGCCACCTCGAACCAAGCAGAACACATCCTCTAGATGTGTGATGCCACCTCATAGTAACTCAGAACACATCCTCTAGATGCGTGATGCCATCTCGAACCCAAGCAGAACACATCCTCTAGACGTGTGAATGGCATAAACAAGCAGAACACATCCTCTAGACGTGTAGGTGGCATAAATCATCAGAACACATCCTCTAGATGTGTGTGGCATAAATCAGAACACATCCTCTAGATGTGTGTGGTATGACATGATAAAGGAGAACCGCGGCGACACATAACAGTACCTCACATCATGCACAAACATATCAATAACATCTTATATTGCATAAACAGTGGATTATACTTACTTAACAATTGCATGTAATATATCACATCAATGTAATAATAACTGCATCTCTCATGCATAGCATCCACATATGAAATCATAGCACATAAACAACATGTATTCATCTACTTACAATTTAGCCATAACAATTCTTCATGTCACAATATAATTTACAATTTAAATATTCATATAATGAATAAAATAATTTAAATACTGATAACTGGCTTACTTACCTCAGTACGCAATCCAACAGGTATATATATCAGCTAGTCAGATGTCTGAGCACCTACAGGATCATTTTACACAATTAATTTATTAGAAAAGAATATTAAAATGACCCTTAGAATTCTACCCAACTAGTTCACGGGCCCAACTTTGGGCTCGAATATCTCCCACTATACATACCCAATTGGGGAAGTAAAAATACCCCATGAAACTAGAATTCACCCAGATTCTAGCCATATAAATATTTTGCTAATCCCGCCCGTTACGGGCCCAAAAATCAACCCCAAAATGCACGGCCCAAAAGGCCCTGAACCGGCCGGCCCAGCCGGCCCAGTTCAGCCAAGCCATCCCGATCCCCTGTTTCACCGAACAGGGGACGGGACCTAGCCGGCGGCCAGGGCCGCCGCGGCCAAATTGAGGGCGGCCCGGCCGCCGGTGGCCGGGCCAGAGCCGGCCGCCGCCGCGGCCGGCCACTAAACTCCTCCTCTCTCCCTCAATTTCACTCTTCTCTCTCTCACATCCGCGCGGCACGTCCCTGTGCCGGTGGCACGGCCGGCCACCTTGGCCGGCCGGACCTCCACCGGACGCACGCCGGCGCCGGTGGAGGCGACAGGCCGAAGCTCAGGCCCGGCGAGGCGGCGAGCACGCCGCTTGGCCCGAACCAACCAGAAGGGTCGATTGGCCCTCTCTCTCTTCTCTCTCTCCACCACCACCCCGCCGGACACCTTCCCCGGTGCCGGCGGGGTCGCCGGCCAAAGCTCAGGCCCGGCGAGGCAGCGAGCACGCCGCCGGGCCTGAACCAAGGGATCGGCCGGTCTCAATTCATTTCTCTGCTTCTCGCGCTCTCTCTGTCTCCCTCTCTGTCTCTCTCTCTTTCACGCTCTCTCTCTCTGTGGCAGGGGAACGTACCTGAGGATGAAGCGCGCCAGCGTGAAGGAAGGAGTCCTCCTCCTTCCTATTTAATCACTTGAGCAACGCCTCGGATCGAGGGTTTTCCCGAAGACTAAACGCTTCATCTGGAGCGAAGCGTCAGCCCAGGGAACCCAACAGACTGGAGCTTGGTTCATCTGAACCAGACCTGGTTCATCTGAACCAAACCTGGTTCGTCTGAACCGGATTACTACATTTTTTTCTTTTAACATCTTTCCTGTAATATGTTTGGATCCCATCCCATCCCGTTAAAAATTGTGAAGTCATGGTTTGAAAAACGGCTCTCAAAATTTTAGTGGATCAGAATTAAGTTAGTGGATACCAAGACAGAATAACGAGACTAGCATGACGCATGCGAGCTGGAAACATGAGGAGGCCGCCAACGCTGTTATAATAAGGAGGATAAAAACATTTCTCCAGTCAATTGTCATTGCTACCAAAAAAAAAAAAAGAACACCATGACTTCACATTTTTCAATAAACATGGCACGTGTTATTGCTTGCACTAGGTTTCAAAGTGTTCACTGCTGATCTGATTGACTAGATTGAACTCCTACTTAATTTTTGAAACATCAAGTGAACACCAGAAAAAACTATAACCAGTATTTACATGATCATCAACTCCACAAAATTGATTCGGTGATACCCATAATATTTTCTCTACTATCAAATAAATAAATAAAATACAGAACTGGTTCTAGCCTTGGTCCTGCTACAGCTACAGAAAAAAAAAAACCCTTCCATGACTTCTCATAATCAGATATCATATTCTTTCCAGCCTTATCAATCTGAAAAGTAAGGATTATATTTCAGCCATGTTACACAATCATAAAAAATTTACCTGAGGTTAAAAAAGAATTATCCATTATAATTTGTGTCATGATCAGCCGAAAACGACCAGATAACTTTAATGAAGGTTCTACTGCTGCACATTTTAACCTTGTCATCTGCAGTAGAAAAAGATTAGAAATTTATCTTCCATTTCATGCAATACAAGACATCCACGGAAAACAAAATGCTAAGGAGAAACAAATGCTACAGTATATGAAGTGACCGAATTTTCAGTTGAGACACTCCGAATTTACTGACTGGCTGATTCTGTGCAGTGAAGAATTGCAGATATGTTAACGCACTTGAATTTGCAATAATATTTTGAATTCAAATGTAAAATAAAATGTATTATATTGATTACACAAAACAGTACAGAATGCTTTTGAGAGTACTCGCAAACAAAATGTCCCTACTTAATGGGAAACCCAAAAAGTTTATATGATAATTATTAAACCAAACATAACCAACTTAAGATATAATGCAATACCATATAAAATGGCATTGCATACAAAAAAAAAAAAAAAATACTTTTACTTAAATTCAAATCTAAATTCATACTTGAAGATAAAAGGTCAAGCGACTGGCCTCCATCATCTAGACTTCTAAATGATGTAAATGGATACTGTCTTTTTATGCTGTGAAGGACCATGAATGCATCATGATAAGATCATACAGGTTAAAAGATATGGCACTGGAGCTGCATCCAGATCATATTTTCCCTTCCTTTCAGTTTTGTAATATTAAGGAAATTCAGCTTATAATGGAATCTTAAGTCTCTAGACCTGCCTGTGCACAAGACTCGTATTACATCTAGGCAGGACTAAGTCTGTGCGAAAAGTAGTTGGCATCATATTGTTCACTAACAGAAATTCAAGAATGCCTCAATATTGGAAGAAACTCCATAAACTCTACGAGAACTTCACTTGGTACTCTTGTGAATACCATTGGAACAAGCAAAAATATATCCAAGTATTATGTAAATACAAATATTACCCATTGATATTCACACTACTGATTGGAGAACAACAGTTGAAAAGTAACACTGTTTTCTGAGAGGCTGTTGGTTAAAATGTTTTGGATGGTTGTGTCTCTTATTTGAGATCTTCAAAGCTAAAGTATAGGCTCTGATATTTATTCGTTTGATAGCCATTGCAGTTTGGAGTCCATGATGTGAGATGATTTTGCATTGGGAATATGTCTGTTTTTCATATAGACTTCAAAAATATCAAAGGGCAGGTTTTACAGTCGAAAAGAGGAAGCTTGAATTGTCAAAGAAGACATGAAGGGGGCTATTAAGTCTATATTGAGCTATGCTATTCTGTATTGGACCAAGATAGTCTGCTTTGCATGCTGGTGGGGTACATCAATGATCTCTTATTCATATTTCTGGGACTAAGAGCAGTGGTATGAAAAAAGATCTGAATCTTACAAAATTATTAATACAAATCAAAAACAAAGATCCATGTCTAAAATACGAATTGCACATCAATAAAAATGATTAATTAATAAACTGGAATTCCCAGCATTTTGATTTTTTTTTTCTTTTTTCATTTTTTAAAATAAAGCTTCCTTCCATAAATCCTAATAGTTAGACCTTAGTCTGATTCATGAATCACCAGTTCACATGAATTAGCAATAACAAGAAAATTCATAAAAATGACAATCAGAAGAGATAACTCCATAACTTCATCCAAATCCCATCTTTTTATTGAGAGGGTAAAAAAAACTGGAAACAAAAAAATCATTGAGGATCAGATCTTACAAGCCAAATCAACAGCTGCAACATAGACCGGCCAAGCCTCTTACCTAGATCCTTCCACTACAATTCAGAAAACTTCTTCATTAGATCAAACCGAATACAAAAGAGATCAAATCAATGCAAACCTGCTCAGGCTCGAACATGTTCAAAAATTCAAGAAATGGTATAAAAGTTTTCTAATTTTTCTATAGTGAAATAATATTATTCGTTCTCTTTTATTGAAGGCTTAACCCTTCAAAGTTATACGAAGGCTTGACCCTCTCAAGTGGTCATTTTACCTCGATTCTTCTATTTTTATTTAGAAACTTATCTGAGTTCTGTTCCATCTCAACGAGTCTCTAGCTAGCCTAGACTAGAGTCACCACAAAGCTTGTTGCTAGCCAAGTCTTGGCTGGATCCACAGCTCGTCACGGCCACCTCTTTGGCTCACGTACGTCATCCGTCGACCCCTGCGACCTCCAGTATTGTGAGGTGGACCTCACACGATCGATCTACTCCACCACATCTCAATCACCAAACGGGCTGCTGTATTGAAGAAGTTCTGGGATCTTGATGCACTGCTCGTGCCTTCCAGCCATCCCTGACAACGTCACCCATCAGCAACCCATCGGTCACTTCCATTGATGACTTGATCCTGCAACTCCACTGCTACTTCTTTCCAGCATCTTCTCCCCATATTGCAGGCTCTTCTTGGCTCTTCTTGTTCGCAGCTCAAACTGAGCCAGCTTCATTTCCACCATCACTTGAGGCTAGTGGTGGTGGCAGCGGGGTCATGGTCAGGTTAAATTAGGTCACTTCAATATCAATACTGCACTAAAATTGGTGCAGTCTCAGGAAAGTTTCAAGATTTACACCTCTTTGAGATCCTTGTAGAAACTCGTCAAGACTGGAATCCCTCCATGCGCCTTAAAGAATACCATTTGTTGCAGTAGAGAAGAAGAAACAAACCAAAAAATAAAAAAGAAACCAAAAGGAAAGAACTTACATGTATTTACGATGGTTCGGTTATATTGACCTACATTCAACCAAATACAGACAAGAATTTCATAAAAGAATAACTGAAGATTACGATGACTCCCTTTTCTGTACCTCTTAATAACACTTATGGTTACCTTGAATGGTAGGGTTATATATGCTTATATGGAGGAGGGATATACAACGTTTTACATAAACTAGAATTTGTATTATCTACATTTATGAAAACATGTCAAGCTTTGCCCATATTAAGCTCATATCTAATTATGTTCATTTAGAACTGTTACGAAACAGGGGCTGAAACTGTTTCAGCAGTTCCCTTGTTCCTCTTGCGGCTGGGACGGAGCTGCCCATGAGGAACACGGGAGGCGTGCTCCTCCCTTCGAGGCTCCGACCAGAGGAGACATCCACCCATGCCTCATTGTCTCCTGGACAACCTCTATAAAGGAAATGAGACGAGCTCCCGATTGCAATGATAGTGACAGAGAAGAACAGCCAGGTTCTTCTCTTCCTCCATTGCCTTCTTCCTCTCCGGCACCGCGGCCCAGGGGTATGGGCATCTTCGGAGACTCTTGTAGCCCCCCCGACGACCGACGATCCTCGCCGGAGGCATCCACTGCGCCACCGTGAATCAGGGAGTCTGCCTCCCTTGTTCCACGACAACAGATGGATATCAACAGTGGTATTAGAGCCTCGTTGGCCATCACCACGTTTCAAGCGTAGGCTGGTGAGGGGGAAGAGGCGAAGGAGCAGGCAGCAGCGGCCGCACGTCGCCGCCTGCCCCTTTACTGCGGCCACAACAGCCGCATTCAAAAAAACAAAATTTTGCCGATGATCGTTCGGGGCCATCGGACCCCGGAATGGCCACCAGCGTCGTCTCCGCCAACGCCGGGGTCCCCCCTCTCTTCCCCGGCCACCGAAGGGCCGGGGAAGCCGAGTTTGGGGCGGTCTCTGTGCGTCCGTGGACGCGGGGCCGCCGGAACTCCTTTGGAGGCCGGCGGTCCTCCCTTCCCCGTCCGAAGCTCGGTCCCGGCCGCCGGAGGACAGGGACGGCCCTGCCGCACGGTCGTGCCCGCAGCACACATGGCTGCGTTCGAGAATTTACGGGTGGCATCACCCGTAAATTCGATAACTAATCAAGGGTAATTCCATCTTTTCGTGCCACGTTTAATTAAAAAAACAAGGGAAATTTACTGTGACATGGCAGCTTACATGGTTGCGGGCCCCATCGACATGGCAGTCCACGTGTCGGGCCCAGCTGACGTCAATGCCTGCGTGGCATTTAAATTGCTTTTTCAGATTTTTTAGGTATTTAAAATTACCAAAAATCTGAAAAAAATAAAAAAATTACAGAAAAATGCAGAAAAATCATAGAAAATTGTAGAAAAATCAGAAAAATTCATAGAATATCATAGAAAATTTATTGGAAATTTTCTTGATGTGACATGGGGGTTTATGCTCTATGCATGAATATTTTTGTTGTCATTCTGTCTGATTTTTTCTATAAATTTTTTTTGAATAAATAATTATTTATTCTTAGTGTATAAATATGATTTATGCATTTTTTTCTGCATCTTATTGTTGTTGACATAATTATTTATGCTTAGTGCATAAGGGGCATTTATATAAATTGTTATGTATTTTCTACAAGCATGTTTATTTATGCTTGGTACATAAATAATATATATATTGATTTATGTCTTTAGTTGACATGAAATATATGCTAGATGTAGCATATGCAGATATGTTCCAATGCCAATTTTGTGGACAACATAGATATGTTCTATGAAAAATTATTGGATTCAGTATTCTATCTTATTAAATGAGTGATGATTATGAGCTTAGCGAAATTTTCGATCTCATTTATAAGTAAGATTATTTGAAATCTGAATATTTTTCAAATAGAGATATACACTGATTATGTGCCTAATGTCCATATTTTGCTTGACCAAATGTAGTGATGGCCTCCCGATCTAGTGTAGCTGGCCTCGATAGAGGCAAAAAATTGAAAGGACAAAATTATAATGTGTGGCACCGAAAGATCCAATATCTACTCAATGAGCAAGAAGTCTTGGAAACCCTGACACACAGTATGATGCCACCAGAGCCTAGTACCTCTGAGCAGAACCGTCAGGATCACGAAGTCTATAAAAAATGGGAAAAGAAGGATCATTGTGCACGCTTCACTATGTTAAGCTATATGCACAATGATCTGATTGGAGATTTTGAGGGATTTTCAACTACCCAAGATATGTAGAACCAGCTCAAGATTCGGTTTGGTCAGACCTCAGCAACAAGGCTACGGGCCTTGAACCTCAAATTTATGCAACATGTCAAAGATCCCAATCATTCAATGTCTGAACATCTTCGCGTGATGAGTGGCATGATTAGGGATCTAAAGGAGGCTGGGGTTGATCTCACTGAGGAGCAAAAGGTCCTTACAGTAATTCGTTCGTTGCCTGACCCTCAGTGGAGTTAGATGAAGCTCTTGATGACTCATAGTGAGCACATCAAGACTTTTGAGGACATATCTCGTCATCTCGAGCTGAAGGTTGAGCGCATAGAGACTTCCCACTCTTTTGCCTATGTGGCTCACTCTGGAGCTTCGCGTTCTAAAGGTAGAAGGAGTAAATATGATGACAAGAAAGGTTCACAGAGTTTTAAAGAAAAGAAGGTAGCAAAGCCTAAGAAAGGCCAACCAAAGGGTAAGAAGAATGTGGCAAAGATCAAATGCTACAACTGTGGTATGAAAGGCCACTTCGCTCGTGAATGCACAGAACCAAAGAAGGTATATTCCACATTAACCTCTCTCTATGTTTGTTCTTATGCATTAGTTGCTGATACTCTTCCTGATTGGATCGTAGACACGAGAGCGAACAAACACATAGTTCGAGATCGAGCTGATTTGTGGATTTTTACCGGATTTCTGTAGGCACCCAATATGTTGTTCTTGGAAACGGCCTGCATGAGCAGGTGTTGGGTGTAGGAGCATATCGCATTAGGTTGCGAGGAGAACATGTATTGCTCCTACATGATGTTTTGTACATCCCAACTATCCGGTGCAATCTATGCTCTGTACTTGCCCTGTTAGCTCTTGGCTATACCTTTTATTTTTCTGATGATCGTATGTCTGTGTATATGAATGGTGTGTTATCCTTTTGTGGCTATTTATCATATGGGTTTTTCAGACTTGATGTGGAAATATCTGAATCTTACTCTTCATATGCTTGTGCTTCTTTTCCTGCATGTGATAATTCTTCACTATGGCATGCCAGACTTGGTCATGTGGGCCAAGATAGGATGGCACAGATGGCTAGAGAAGGGCTATTGGGCCCCCTCAGCAAAATAAGCCTCCCTATGTGTGAGTCTTGTTTGATAGGAAAGGCATCAAGAAAGCCTTTTGGTAAGGCTTCTAGGGCCTTTCAGCCATTAGAGCTAGTACACTCAGATATCTGTGGACCCATGAGTGTCAGAGCACGCCATGGCACATCTTATTTCCTCACATTCATCGATGATTATTTGCAATTTGGGTATGTATACCTAATCTCCTACTGCTATGAAGTGCTGGGTTGTTTCCGCTGCTTCTTAGCTGAGGTGGAAAATCATAAGGAGAAGACTTTGAAGTCTCTTCAGACTGATAGAGGTCGCGAATATTTATCTGATCAATTTAGAAGCTTTGTGAGAAGAAAGGGATACGCAGGCAGCTCACCATTTCTGGGACGCCGCAGCAAAATGGTGTTGCAGAGCGTCGAAATAGGACTTTACTGGATATGGTTATATCAATGATGGCATAGGCAAATCTCCTAATTAGTTTATGGGATGATGCACTTTTGACTGCTGCCTACATCCTTAACTGCATACCCAGTAAATTGATGTCCTCCACACCATATGAGTTATGGTATGGCGCGAGACCTTATGTAGATCATTTGCAACCGTGGGGTTCAGCAGGATATGTTCACAACACCTCCCATAAGTTGAAAAAGCTAGGTCCTAAGGCCAGCAAAAAGGTATTCATTAGGTATCCTCAAAATTCTAAGGGTTACGTGATGTATGGTGAACATCCTGATGGAGGACTGATTAAAATAGAGTCCAGAGATGTGGAATTCATAGAGAATGAATTTCCAAGCATTGGTGAGATCAAGAAGGACCTAACCCTGTATGAGTTACAGGAGGACCTTCCTACTATCTTAGTGAGGGAGGGGCATTACGGCCCGTTCTAGATATCGCCACAGATAGTGGGGGTGCTGGGCCCAGTGGGAGTGCCGCACCGACAGTGGGAGCGTACAGGCTGAGCCTAGTTGGAGCTCACCCATGAGGGTTAATGAACCTTCAGGGAATAGCTCTCAAAGTCTAGATCCATTGTTACGGAGAAGTATACGTGGAATAGTTCCACGACGATACTTTGAGGTCGAAGGGAATGTGTTTCTTTGTGCCCCATTGGATCCAGATGAGCCAGTCTCTGTTCATGAGGCACTTGATTCATCAGTTCGTTAAGAGTGGCTAGCTTCTATGGAAGATGAGATGGAGTCTATGGAGAGGAACCATGTGTGGGACCTGGTAGACTTACCACTTGGGCACAAATCTATAGGAAATAAGTGGGTCCTAAAGATAAAGCGCAAGGCTGATGGGTCAATCGATAAGTACAAGGCTCAACTTGTGGCGAAGGGCTATACCCAGATGGAGGGTGTGGACTATGAGGAGACATTTTCTCCTGTGGTGAGATTTGCCTCCATTCGCCTGATCCTAGCTATAGTGGCTCATTTAGATTTAGAGCTACATCAGATGGATGTCAAGACAGTGTTTCTTAATGGAAGCCTGGATGAAGAAATCTACATGGATCAACCTTTGGGTTTTGTGGCTAAAGAAAAGAAGGGCAAAGTGTGCCGCCTTAAAAGATCCATATATGGTCTCAAGCAATCAATAGACAGTGGTACTTCAAATTTCATGAAGTCATTACATCGATTGGCTTAACCATGATTGAAGAAGACCACTGTGTATACATTAAGAAATCAGACGATGGGATTCTATTTTTAGCACTGTATGTGGATGATATCCTAATAGCTGGGAGTTCTATAGGGGTGATCAATGCCACTAAGGAGTGGCTATCCTCCATTTTTGAGATGAAGGATATGGGTGAGGTGAATTTTGTGCTAGGAGTGAGGATCCTAAGGATTCGTGCTAAGAAGTTTCTTGGTATGTCTCAAGAAACTTATATTCAAAAAATCTTGGAACGATTCCGAATGCACTATTCGAAACCCATTGATACCCCATAGAGAAGGCCTGCACTTTGAGTATTGACCAGTGTCCTAGAACGAATGAAGAGAGAGAGAGAGAGAGATGAGCAGGATTCCTGATAAACGTATAAATAATTATCACTAAACCTATTAATTAATAAATCAACGTACCTATTATTATTTAATATTTTAATATTTATATATATTTTAAGTAAAACCTTATCAATTTGAAGAGCTCGATTTTAGAAATTTAACGACGCAAACAACACTCAAATCGGACTTAAAACAAGCTCGTAATTAATTTTATAAGGATTTAGCATATATTTTAAAGCAAAGTCAGCAAACCAGTGCCGACTTCATCGTCTTCTCAACAGAAATTGCCTTCTTTTCGCACGATTCTTCTTCTAATCAAATTCAATCTTTTTCTCCACCAATTAAGAAATAAATTGAATAGGAAAGCAGCAAATTGGAAGAATTAAACTCATATGGAAGGAATTTTGATTTTATTCGCGATTTCTCTGGGATTTCTTCGCAACCGTGTCTGCGTCTCTGCATCTGATATGGCAACAAAATCCCGTTGCTTCTCTGTATCTAAGCCATGTCCGGACTTCTACAAATAGCAGCAAGGAGGGGAGCTAGGGGCAGCCATCGGTGGTTCGTGGAGGCTTCGTTTGAAGGAGGAGATGTCCGTGGATTTGGGGAGCTCTGTTCGTGCCATAGCTTGGAGGCTCTATTCGTAGGAGGGGAGTGCCCAGGAGTCGTCCGTGTTCTTCCTGGAGGTTCTGTCCCAAGGCGTTTGTGGGATTCATCCTCTGTTCGTGGCTTGTAGGAGAGTTCAGATGCTCTGTTCCTAGGAGCAAACGTCCGTGGATCCGGAGGTTCTGCGTCCGTGGGTTTTGTGGAAGCTCTGTTCCCAGGAGAGCAGAAGACATTCATGGATGCTCTATTCGTAGCCCGATTCATGTCTTCAACCAGGTTCAGCTTGTCTCTGATTTGGTTCAAAAATTTATTGTAATCTGTTGCCTTCTTAATGTCATAACTTTTTAATTTATATGAAATAAAGTTTTTATTCATGTTTAATTGTTATTAAATTATATTTAAGTGGAAATAATTTTAGACTGATCTATGCTTAAAAGGGACGGGCCGTGATCTACGGGTACGGGCCGTGCTCTTATAAGATAGACCATATCTTAATTATTTTGCACTATTAATTATCTATTTATTTAAATTTATAAATTTATTTCAAGATAATCGCTAAATTCCCTATGGAATCGATCCCTTACTCTCACTATTCTATTAGTGAAAATTAAGGTGTTTTAATCGTTGCGCTACGACATGCATCAATTCCCTATGCGAGTGCTGTGGAAAGTTTGATGTACGCTATGTTGTGTACACGTCCTGACATTAGCTCTACAGTAGGCTTGGTCAGTCGGTACCAAAGCAACCCAGGGCTTGCTCATTGGGAAGCAGTAAAGAGGATTTTTTGCTACCTTTGTGGTACTGCTAATCTCGCCCTATGTTATCAAGGAGGGGATTTGAGATTAAAGGGTTTTTGTGACTCTGATTGGGCTGGTGATAGAGATGAGCGTAAATCTACTTCAGGATATGTGTTCATCTTTGGAGGTGGAGCTGTCTCTTGGTGCAGTAAGAAACAGAACTGCATAGCCCTGTCCACTATGGAAGCCGAATATATTACTTGTTCGGCTGCTATCCAGGAGGCCGTGTGGCTGAGAATGTTCTTGAGACGACTTGAGATATCAACCAGCGCTCATGAGACTATTCAGATGTGTTCCTATAGTATGGCAGCATTGCAATATGCTAAAGATTCCAAGTATCATGGAAGGTCTAAGCATATTAACATTAGATATCACTTCATTCGAGATATGGTCAAGCAAGGAGAGGTTACCCTTAGACATATCTCTACTAGCAGGATGTTGGCTAATCCATTGACTAAGCCTATTGCTAGATATGTCTTCCAGACTCATATGAGGAGTCTGTGTCTGCATTGTATCTGATAGACAGGGATTGTATGGATATTATAGACTGTGTGTTATTTATGTTAAAATGAAATGCTTGTTTTCATTATTATCAAGATGAGTTCATATTGGCAGGCACATATGTGTATAAATGTCACAGACTTTGATCAGCTCACTCACAGGGGTGATCAACCTGACACTTTTATAGTGGACAGGATGAGACTAAAGTAGCAATGATAGATGCTTGAGTAAATGCATAGGTTGCATATGATACTGTATGAGTTACAGACTGCATGAGTTGCAGATTGCATAAGTTGCAAAATGGGCTACATGAATTATAATAACAAGTCGCCTCAGTTTGGACTGAGATGAGACTCAGAGAGTCAAGTACGGAGTATGTACATGAATGTGCATAGATCCGTGCTAAAGCCTGTTGTAGCCGAACTGGGAGCATTGGTGTGTGCTCAAGTCAAGCAACTTTGTGATGCCTGAACTTGTGTTCGTACGGTGTTTGAGTATGACATAGCCCATTGAGTGGGAGCTCCACCGTAACATGCATTATGTTGCATGTGCTAAAGTCGACCCAATAGGGGTAACAAGATACTCCCTCTCTGTTACCGTGTGAGCCCTATAACTTTGTAGTGTCCTTGGACTTGAGCCTATATCATGAAGTTGGAGTCCAGGATGACTTTCTTAGCCTTATCCTCCAGGGTCATGAAATTAATACGATCACATGAGATAATCCTAGGAAGTCAACTGGACAAAGATGGATTGGTATGAGCGTTCAAGGAAGATTATTCGCGACCGCACCTTATCTGTTGTGATCCATAGCCGGGCAATCATGTGCATGAGTTGCATATAATTATGGACACAGATACTTGACTTAGTGTTTTTTCAAGTACTACTCAGGTTAAATGCTTGAGGGATTGAGAGCACTTGATTGTGGTGTGATCGGATTTTCTGGGATATTGACGAGATTGGATTGCATTGATTAATGTACTGCATTAGTTATTCATTAACTTAGTGCAGCATTTTCACTGTGTGTGAATTTCGTCGGGTCGCACACCCCACTGCACTGCAAGAGGAGAGAGGTGAGATGGCATTAAAAGTAAGGTCATGTGTGGACGAGTGAGAGATTGTTACGAAACAGGGGCTGAAACTGTTTCAGCCCCTGTTCCCCTGTTCCTCTTGTGGCTGGGATGGAGCCGCCCATGAGGAACATGGGAGGCGCGCGTGCTCCTCCTCTGAGGCTCCGACCGGAGGAGACGTCCATCCATGCCTCATTAATGGGTTGTCTCCTGGACAACCTCTATAAAGGAAGGGAGACGAGCTCCCAGTTGCAATGATAGTGACAGAGAAGAACAACCAGGTTTTTTTTCCTCAATTGCCTTCTTCCTCTTCAGCACCGCGGCCCAGGGGTGTGGGCATCTTCGGAAACTCTTGTAGCCCCCTCGACGATCGACGATCCTTGCCGGAGGCACCCACTGTGCCACCGTGAATTAGGTGAGTCCGCCTCCCTTGTTCCACGGCAATAGATGGATACCAACAAGAACTATATTCATATCTGACTTGTGGATCTCAAGACAGACTCTAAGAAGGTCAAATAGACACCATATCTATGCTGCCTAAGAACTATATTCATATCTGACTTGTGGATCTCAAGACAGACTCTAAGAAGGTCAAATAGACACCATATCTATGCTGCCTAAGTATTTAAAAAAAATATACTTCTCCGAGCATAAGTTTTGCTAAAAGTAAAAGCTATGTAGAATTTGTTTTAAAGATTAGAATTGATCCAAAAAAAAAAAAATTCGAAGGAAGATTCTTTCATTCCACCTTTCCCTTCCTAAATGTGTCAGCATAATGCCATAAGTAGCTGAGTGTAAGATTTTCTAATTGATTTGTTTGTTCTCTTACCTCTTCAACATGTCCAAATTGTGAGAAAGTATGGAGGTCTATCAAGGTAACATCAACATTGACCACAAGCTCCTAAAGATCAGACACTTAAAAAAGAAATGCGATCAATAATCTGCAATTGATTTGTAGAAAGAGCACTTTGAGCCAGGAATGGTGATTTCATCCTATAAAGCAAAAATAGATCCCAAATTACTCCGTTTGAGGTTTGATACAAATTTTTTTGCTTTTTATGGAGACAAAGACAAAGATTATTTTTATCCCCACTAGTAAGAACTGTAATAAGAATATCCCCACCCCAACCATGATATATTTATGGTCTTCAACATGCTTCAAGAGTATGGAATGAGAAATTGACCTCGAAACTCCTTAAGTTTGGTTTCTTCATATCCCAATGTGATCCATTGCTATTCATCCATCATGAGGGTTCCCACACTATTTCCCTCCTTCTCTATGTTGATCATGTTATTATCACTAGTGATAATCTTACTCATATCTCCACTCTTATTGCCGAGTTGGACTAATATTTCAAAATGAAAGATCTTGAGCAACTCACTTATTTTCTTAGTATTGAAGTCCATCGTCTTCCTCATGATCTTCATTTATCTCAAAAGTAAATATACCCTTGATCTCCTTGATCAAACTAAGATGCTTGTGTGTAATTTTGTTAATTCTCTAGTTGCTATAACCAAGTCTAGCCATACTTCAAGTCCTTTGTTATCTAACCCAACTTGCTATTGTAGTATTATGGGTGCTCTACAACATCCTACTCTAACCAGGCTAAACCTCTCCTTTACCATAAATTAAGTTGCACAACACATGCAATTTCTGATAAAAGACCGTTGGACTGCTATCAAAAGTATCTTGCATTATTTAAAGGCCACTCTCTCTGTCCAATTAAATTTGAAGCATATAGTGATGCTAATTGGGCTAACTGTTTCATTGATCATCGCTTAATAAGTGGATATGGTATTTATCTTGGACTTAATCTGGCCTCTTAGTCTACTAAAAATCAACCTACTAATATTACTCAACCATATGTTGAGGCTAAATATAGAAGCTTAACCTATACTGCTCTTGAAGTTACATGGATTTGCTCTCTTCTCTGAGAACTTAAATTTTCTCTGTGACTACTCTTATTTGGTATGACAATGTTTCTACCATCTCTATCACATTTAATTAAATTTTTTATGCCAGCACAAAGCATATTAAGCTTGATTATAATTTTATCGGTGAAAATGTGGCCCACAATGAGTTGGACATTCAATTTATTTTCACTAATGATCAATTAGCTGATATCTTCGTTAAGGGTCTCCACCCTAGCCATCTACGCTACTTGCAAGTTAAGCTCAATGTTCAAGCTTGCCTATTTAGCTTGAGGGGGCATGATAACAAATTTGATTTGATACATATAATTATGGAATAACAACAAATTTGATTAGGCAACAGATGACAGTAGGTTTGATTTGATATAATTTGATTCATATAATTATGATATGACAATAGTTTTGATTTAACAGCAAAAGTATATAATTTGATTATGATTTGATTCATATAATCATATAATTTGATTCATATAATTATGGAATACACAAGCCTCCTTTGATCATGGGATATGAAAAACTTTCTTCTTCTATTATATTTTAAATTTAAATTTCAAATTTTATAATTTAAACCCAAATTAATTGGATTAAACTTTCTATATGTATCATTGTCATATCTTGCCTATAAATAAATACATCGTAGTAGTTGAAAACATACCAACTATTATTCCCAAAATATTACTATTTTCTAAGATTACATGCCCGAAGGAAGATACAAGCTCTCGAAGGAATTGTAGAAGTCCAAATTCATGTAGAGAAAGATGTTCCAACTCAAATTCCCCCATCTCTATGGAGGAAGGATAGAAGAATTATTCTCAACAACTTTATAATATAAATCCAAATAAAAAAGGGTAAGAAAAAGTTATTAGATCAATTCAAGAGTTCCTAGAAGAGTATACCATCCCGGTGTCCAAGTTGAAGAAGTTGCAGTTTTAAAATGCTACTAAATCTCTACTTATATCTCTTTAGATTGGTGACAATTTGCTAGAGGGTTGTTTAACATGTCAAAATTTCACTTAACACCATATACATTGTTGATTTAGTTTTTTTGATAAATTCTTAAGGCTACTGGTCAATTTTCCAGCACATCCTCCTTATTGTGTGTACAGATTCTACTCCAATTTGCAACATAGTGGAAACCATTAATATATCTTTGCGTTCTCACATATATGCATGACTCATTTGGTCAATCCTACAAGCTTCTTATCTTGTCAAATTAAAAATAGATATAAAGTAGGATGGTAAGGCAGTTAGGATAACATTGACTAAAGTGAATCTTCCTCTTATAAATGCGAATTTTTCTTTCTAAACTACCAATCTAGAGCTAATTTTTTCTGATAGAGACATCCAATGTTCTTTAGGAATTTTCTTGTCACTTAAGGGTAAACCAAGATAAGTAAAGAGAGCTTATCTTTTTTGCAATTCACCATAATAACAAATTCATTAACTTTTTCCTCCTCTATGTTAATGCTCCAAAATTGAGCATTTATGAGAATTAATCTTCAAACCTATTGCACATTCAAAAGGTAGAAGAATGGGTTTAGATGCAATATTGCTCTCTCTCTCTTGCTCGCAAAGAACAAAAGAGTATTGGTAGCAAAGTGCAAGCTTTTAACATAAAGTCCTGGTTATGATCAATTCCTTTAATAAGCCCATTTGCACTAGTTTGTTCAAGGAACTTGTATAAGACAACGATAACTAGCTAGAATAAAAAGATTTAGCAAAAGCAAATCAACTTGCTTGAGTCCTTGCTTGCATGCAATAATATATTTACCCAGAATCCCATTGACTAGGGGGAAGGAGAAAGATAGGAGGCAATGAATCTAGCTAATTAGTTTTGATAAAATCCTCTAGCCTTCAACATTGAGAAAAGGAAGTCCTTCTTGGCCTTATCAAAAGGCATTTTCAAAGCTCATTTTGCATGGATAGCTCTCTTTTTTGTTCTATTGAAATAAAAAGAAATCTCTTGAGCATATAAAAAGTTCTCAACGATTGAACAATCTTTAAAGAAAGTAGATCATGCTTAATAATTTTTTTTTAGAAATTTAGCTAATCAAGTAGCCTAGATTTTGGGGATGATTTTATAGATGCTAGAAAGCAATGTAATAGGACAAAAATCTTGAACAACAAGGAAGCCTTTCTTTTATTAGGGATGAGAGTAATGAAAGCATGATCTAGAAATGAAAGCAAACATCTCCTTCAACAAAAGTCAGTAAAGTTGGGTTGCATTTGGTAGGTAGCTGCGTAGTACAATCAGAATATATGTTAAAGGATTATACCATGAACATGCAACATTTTGTTAATGGCTTTAGTAGCTTTAAGGTACTGATTGAATTGAATGCTTGCACACATCGAGCCCTCTATTAATATGTTGCAAACACCTTCTACCCTTGATGTGATAATCGTGTTGCCTCCAAGAATCACAAAAAGTACAAGCACAACCACAATGACTATTCAAACAGACTAAATTGCTTAAAGAGGCTATATTTTCTATTTTAATTAGAGAAAGGTATAAAGGAGTTCTAAAATTTTGATTCAAAAAGGATTTGAGAATGACTTTTTTTATACTTGGGAGAAGTTGGTTTCCTATGCTGGCTCGTAACTACATGTCCTACTAGGATGCATTAGAAAGAATTGCTTAAATATTTTAAAAAAAATTAAAATATTTCTTTTAGAGTTAAAATGGTCTAAACTTTTAAAACTATAATTAATTAGTCCCACATTAGATATTGAAATGTAAGTTCACTTGTGCATATTGAAGCCCAAGGACTCTTCGGTCCAGTTGGACCTTATGGGTATTGGGTTGGCTGCCTAATTTTGCCATAAGCCTTTGTTTTTTTTTTTTGGTACAAGCGGATAATCATACTAGTCTAGTACGAATTATCTCAGATAGGTCAGAATACAAAATTTGCTGTAAGACAGAGGGGCAGGGGTCATCCAGTCGCCAAATCCAACCAGCAGCATACTGAGCCACAGAAGCTGCTATCCAATCGACCGCCGAGTTGGCTTCACGGTAGATATGTCGAATCCGGATAGAACCAACTCTCTGTAAAATAGACCATATGTCCCTGAGAATAGGAATACTGGGGCCGTTGAAAATATTCTCCTTTCTCAGCCATCGGATAACCGTCATCGAATCACCTCGATAACGAGACGATGAGCATGGAAGTGCTGAGATGATTTAGCTCATTTTAAACATTTGAATTCAAGTTTAAATTTTAAATTTGAGTTGGATTGACTCACAATGTAAGACATGCGTTATGACAATGCTGTTGATACTAAACCTATATAAAGGTTATAAATCTAAAGTCTCAGGTAACATCATCAAAATCATAAATTTTCTATTTTCTTTTGATGAATAATTAAAGGATTCTTTTTGGTTCACACCTTACAACCAATTGTGTTCATGTTGGAGGATTCGATTTGATTTGGACAGTGACATCTAGGAGACGATCTTGTCGAAACCTGCAGGAGGAGTGAAATTAAGCTTAGGACAATGTTTTCTTACATCTCCACTTCGGCTTTCAGGTTGCTTAGTTCTAATTTTTCACACCAACCTTAATTAATTAAATTCTGGTTTGACATTTTCTAACCCAGATTCAATGTGATTACGGTTCTTTAGGTCAAATAAAACCAAAGCATGAGTATACCCTATCCAGTGGGTGCCCTTCTTCTAATGCACCATTAGACTTGCCCTACCAGAGAAGAGTAAGCTCCCAAGACCTGGAAGCTGCGAGGGAGTCCGACTTTGAACAGGATTTAACGATTTTAATCAGAACAGGAATACAAACCGAATTTTATCTTTTTGCCATATTTTAAGTTGGGGCCAAATTCTATTTTATTGATTCAATTGAATTTTCATGTCAATCAAATCAAATCAAATGCAACTTAGAATAAAGCAATTACAAAACATGTACAAATCGGATATAGTTTAGACCTTTTCCATGATATGACATCGATCTTCCTTATTGATCACCCAAAGCTTGGAACCGGTGAGGATAGTGTTTAAGAATATTGTTCCGAAATAAATTGCATTAAAACAAATAGTCCAAGCTGTAACACCAGTTAATGAAAATTATTCAGCTAGGAATTTTAAGAAGAATCCAACAGACGGGCACATATATATCATGTTACAAAGGAATTCAAATTATTTTCCCAGGGGGTTAGCAAGGAAGTTAACCAATGGAGACTTCAACACAAGGCAGGTGGAGTGAGGTTGTATTTTTCTAGGAGCTGCAGGGCAAGGTCAGGGTCTACTCCAAGGGATGGCAGCAGCAGCAGCAGCGAGCGACGGTAAGAGCAAAGGCATGGAAGGTCAGCATTGGTGAGGGCTTCGCAACACTCTTGAGATGGCTAAGTAGGTTCTGGGCCACCGACTGGCATGCATCAAGACCCTCCATTATAATGTTACAGATGTTGGGGTTCAGTTGCTTGATGAATCGCAATGGAATCAACCTCGCTGAAGAAGTACTCTGAGCTTTCACCCTTTGTTGCCAACAATCAAATTGGCACAGTGATAATGCGCTTGCCCTCAAACTCTTTGATCCCGAGTTCGAATCCCTCAAGCCCTCTTGGTTCCTTCGTCCCACCAATAACCGCTGGAAACAAGAAAGTGCTCCACGTTCTTGCCCACAAAGCCACTGGATGCAAGCCTGGATCCCCACGTTCGTGAGGACGTCTTCCTTCTGCAAAGCTATCGCTGGATCCATAAAGTCGTGCCCGAGAGGAGTTCCACGAAGCCGTACGAATTCATTCTTGGAAGAGAGAGAAGCTTATTTTGGAAGAATAGCAAATGGCACGATTGTGTAGGAGGTCATATGACTACACGATTGTGTAGGAGGTCATCTGACTAGTGCGTCGTGTTCCACCTCCTGCAATTTCTATTGTGCATCTGTACCATCTTTGCTCTGGAGGATTCATTCTTGTAAGGAGGATCCCTGAAAGAGGATCCCTGTGATGAGAGAGAAGCTTATTTTGGGAGAATAGCAAATGACACGATTGTGTAGGAGGTCATCTGACTAGTGCGCCGTGTTCCACCTCCTGCAGTTTCTATTGTGCATCTGTACCATCTTTGCTTTGGAGGATCGAGCTCTCATCGAAAGTCACATCTCTGCTGATGACAACCTTCTTCTTTAAGGGGTCCCACAGCCGATATCCCTTGATTCCACGCGGGTAGCTCAGGAATACAATCTTCTTAAACTTGGCATCCAACTTACTCTGCTCCCCAGTACCAACATGCATATATGCCGTGCATCCAAACACCCTCAGATGGTTTAGGCTTGTCTTCCCTTCAAACCATATCTCCTTGGAATGCCTCTATCCAACCTGGTGTGCGGTAACCGATTAACTAAGTAGCTAACTGCATCTACTGCATCAATCCAGAACATCTTTGGAAGCCATGCCTGCAACCTCAAGCACCTTGCTTTTCTAATAATGTTCTGTTCATCATCTCAGCCACTCTTTCCTATTGAGAAGTTTTCACTATCGAGAAGTGCCTTTTGATGCCCTCACAAAATCTCTGGAACTCCCTGCTGGTGTATTCCCCACCATTGTCTGACCTCATATACTTCACACTTCTACCCTGCTCCTTCTTCACCTCAGCCTTTCAGATCCTGAACTTGATGAAGACCTCTGATTTCTCTTTCATGAAGTAGATCCACAGCTTCCTTGAGAAATCATCTATCAGGGTCAAGAAGTATCTGGCACCATTCCTTGCAGAAACTGGGGCTGGTCCCTAGACATCCATATGTACTAGCTCCAAGGGTTCTACACTCCTAGCTGTGCTGACCAAGAACTACACTCTCTTCTGCTTCCCCATCTGACATGGCTCATAGATCTTATTGGTCCAGATGGCAACCCAAGAGGGGGGGTGAATTGGGTTCTTTAAATATTTTAACTCTTTGAAAATATTTAGATTGATATGAAGGTGCTTAAGTGAAATGAATTAATTAAAGCTAAGCACAAATAAGGATGATAGAGAGAGAGAGAGATAAATGCACGGCAAACACAAAGATTATATAGTGGTTCGATGTATCTAACACCTACGCCCACTCCCAAGCAACACTTGGGTCCATACTATAATCCCACTGATTATAGTTGAGTTATTTTACAAGCTCACAACTCCAACTTGTTGTTTTACCCGGGATCATACCCAGCCGGTTTTTTCGGGCTCATCAGTACACAACCCAAGCCCAAGTTAACCTTAGCTTGTCCCGAGGTATACTACCTCTACTAATTCAATCCCCCTAATTGAATTAGCAAACAACAATTTGAAAATAAGGTTTACAATACAAGATAGCTCCTCAAATGAGCAAATATTCAATTTAAATAAGCAAGGATTAGAAAAGCCTAATTTTGGAAGCAATATGAGGTTGAGCTTTTTTTTCTTTTCCTCTCTCTTCTGAATGGATGAACGAAGATTGAACTTCGATTCTTGAATCAGGGCTTGTTTAAGAGAAGCTTGAAAATTTGGGGCTTTTGGTCGCTCCTTCAAAACTTTTGGAAATCTTCCGATTTTGATCTTTGAAGGCTTTGGATTTCTCTTGAATATCTCTTTAAATAATGGGCCTGCACTCAGAGATTTCTCTTTGAAAAAATTCTCTCTCTTTTTCACTTGATTTTTCGATTTTTCTCCTCTCTTCTTCTAACGGTCGGTTGCCCCTTTTTATAGAACTCTTAATCCAAGATTAGGTGAGAAAAATAGCCGTTACAAAGTACTTGGATTTCTTCTACACACAAAGAAATATAGCCGCTAGAGATTAGGTGAAAAATATTACCGTTGGAGTCCGTTTTGACATTTGAAAATCCGTTCCTGACAGGTTGGAGTCGGCTCCAACTCGGGTTTCTAAAAATAGTAAATAAAAAGTTTGTTGGAGAGTCGGCTCCAAAAAAGTGATGTGTTGGCTCGCCGCATTTAGGTATCGGCTCCCAAAACCGAGGGTGTCGACTCCGACGATGTCCAAAAAATATGCTCTCTATTCTCAGGTTAGAGTCGGCTCCAGAAATCCCAGGTGTCGGCTCCCGAACTCCAGGTGTCGGCTTCCGAACTCAAGGTATTGGCTCCAAAAACTAACACAAAAAGCACTTCTCTGTATCTCAGGTTAGAGTCGGCTCCAGAGTTTCAGGGGTCGACTCCAAACCGTACTGAAAACTTAGAAATGTTCTGATATGCCCTGGTGTCAGCTCCAGACACTGTAGGTGTCGACTCCAAGGTCTGAACTTAAATATTTTCTATTTAAAACCTAATTCAAAAATGATTTTGTGTATCATTTGAATAATTAAACATTCTTAATACCTGAAGTACTTCTCAAATTTGTTAGAAACACAATGAATATACTCATGTCTTTTGTTAATCATCAAAATCAATAATTGGGTTAATAATCTCCCCCTTTTTGATGATGACAAAAATATTGAGTATATGCATGATTAAACAATGAAAGTTTCAAAACAAATTTTAAGTTCTTATAGATAAGCTCCCCCTATAATACTCAAATTAACATCTTCTCTCCCCTTATCAGTAAAACTTATGCAATTAAGTTCATTCAATGCTTGATATCAACTAATTAAATTCATTCAGTAAATTTATTCAATTCTCAATGCATATACAATTATCTTCTCTCCCCCTTTTTGTTATCAACAAAAAGGTTAAGAAAAGATTCATTTAGCTTAAAGTTTAAACATATGAATCAATAATCTTTGAATAGATCAATGTTAACTCAAGATCCAAGCAACTTAATATCAAAGTTCAACTATGAAATTCATTGAATACTGAAACTTATTACATTTTTCAAAAATAAGATATTTCTTTACATCATTTAACAAAAGATTTCATTACATCAAACTTCATTACATCAAAGATACAAACTGAACATCAAAGATTAAGTACATCAAAATGTGAAGCAAACTTACATTTTAATATCCAAATATGAGACGTTTCTTTAACTCTTCTAAGATCTTCTCCATTCCTTCCTTTTGTATTTTCATAAAATCATTTAAGCTCTTTTCAACCAAGTTAGCTGCATTTTGTATTTTATCTTGTAGCTCTACATTGCTTCTCGAATATGTGTCAGAATCACCCGCAATGTCCTTGATTTTGTCAAAAATATTCATTAAGTCACACTTTAAGGCTTCAGAAGAAGATCCAAGTGAAGATTCAATTTTGTTCACTTTGTCTTCTAAAGAGTAAAAAGATTCTTTTATACCCATAAGCCTACTATCAAACTCAAATTTCAATTTAGCTTCTTGATCCAAAATAAGATTTCAATTGCTCCATCTAAATTTCAGAAAACCAACAGAGGCCTGAGTGAATGAAGTAGAAGCTGGTGCAAGTGCTGGAGGTGCAGGACTGCTAGGGCCAGGTGAAGTATGTCTCACTGTAGGCTCTGCATTGTCCATCCCAACTGCCCTATCATCCATGCTTCCTTTCCTCTCTCAGTTTTCATTGAGTTTAATGAATCTCATCCGGTGCAGTGTAGCTTTATTGTAGTAATCAGTGTGTCTAAGACTTTTCATGTGCTCATTTTCTAATATGTTAACTCCTTGGCTCTGGAAAACAGTGGTCAAAATTATGCCATAAGGAAGGGTAGATCTCTTCTTTCCTCCAGCCTCGGCCATATACCAAATAATCATACCTCGAAGGTAATAGGCTGGCCCGTCACAACAGCATCCATAACTAGAATATCTCTCTCAGAAACATACTCAAAACGACATGTCTTGGGAAACAAGATCCTACCACAAATATTGTGTAACAATCTAAGTTCCAAGGGTAATTGGTTATCCCTAACCTCTTCAAATTCAACAACATCCCTGCCAAGCATTCTAGATAAAGCTGCTCCTCTGTCACTATGAGCATTGGCAATGGGTCCAGTAACTGGTATATCTAACAGTCTTCCCAAAATCTCGGAGGTGAGGTGAATCCTTGTTCCTCTCAGAAAGCTAATTAAACCTCCATCTCCTCTAGATAAATTTAAGTAAAAATCTTTAACAAGAGCAAGATAGGTTGGAACATCCAAAGAGCATACCTTCTCGCATCCCATATCTTTGATTTGCTTGCCTAAGGAGAAGCCCTATCCTCAAAGAATCCGAAGTTCACCTTCCTACCCATTGTAATCATTCTGCCCACTAATAAATCAACTTGAGGTGAAGAGGGACCTGGAATGGCACTGGGTGTGGAGGATGAAGATGAAGAATCTGAGCTGGGCGATGGTTGAGGAGCCGGACGCCTCTCACTCCTCTTTCTTGTTTCCATGGAAGCTCCAAAAATTGATCCTCTATGCTTTGGTGCCATTGGTTGCTAGGGAATGAAGGATTAGATGGATTCTAAGTTTAGGGAGGCTTGGAGAGGGTTTGGAGAGAGTTTGGAAATGATTGGGATGAAAGGGTGTTGACTCTGTCCTAAAATAGTCAAAATGGGACCACAAGGTGTTGACTCCCGCAAAGTCCGGTGTCGACTTCAAGTCGCTAACTCTATTAGCGCCCGAACTAGAGTCGGCTCCACTAAGGCGGGTATCGGCTCTAAGGTCTCAGACCGAGAGCAACACAGAAGATGTGTCGACTCCACTGACTAGGGTGTCGACTTCAAGATAGTTTCAGAAAAAAAAGAGTTTCAAAGATCCGAAACTTGTCAAAAGAAAAATCAATAAATTGGATAAAATTCTTTGAAATGTTGTGAATCAAATGGTTCAACTGTCTAGATGAATTGTCCTTAGAATCATGAAAGAACTTTCAAGAAATTGATTAAATTCTAGATAGTTATTCTTAGGGATTTCAAAATCATTCCAATGGGCCACAAATCCCTAACTCTCCTCTAAGATAACAAAATCTCTCTTCACTCAAAGGTTTTATAAATATATCAGCTAATTGTTTCTCAGTACAAACATAATCAAGATAAATATCATTATTAGCTACATGTTCTCTAATAAAATGATATCTAATTTCAATATGCTTAGTTCTTGAATGTTGGATTGGATTTTTAGTTAAGTTTATTGCACTAGTGTTATCACATCTAATAGGAGTTTTATCAAGTGTTATGCCATAATCTTCAAGTTGTCGCTTAATCCAAAGGATTTGAGCACAGCAACTTCCAGCTGCAACATATTCAGCCTCAGCAGTAGATAATGCAACCGAATTTTACTTTTTGCTAAACAAGAGATTAAGTTACTTCCTAAAAATTGGCATGCACCACTTGTACTTTTCTATCTAATTTACATCCAGCATAGTCAGAATCAGAATAAGCAATTAAATTTAGTGTTGAGTCTCTAGAATACCATAATCCTACATTTTTAGTTTCACTTAAATATATAAGTATTCTTTTTACAGCAATTAAGTGAGATTCTTTAGGTTCAGGCTGAAATCTAGCACATAGACAAATAGCAAACATAATATCTGGTCTACTTGCTGTTAAGTAAAGTAGAGATCCGATTATACCTCTATAATGCTTTGATCAACTTTCTTACTATCTTCATCTTTATCTAATTTGCATGAAGGACTCATAGGTGTTCCAAGGGGTTTGATTGATTCCATTCCAAACTTCTTGAGAATTTTCTTTGTGTACTTAGTTTGGTTGATGAAAATCTCCTCTTTATTTTGTTGATTTGTAGTCTTAGGAAGAAATTGAGTTCTCATCATGCTCATCTCGAATTCACCCTGCATTAACTTAGCAAATTCTTGACACAAAAGATTGTTAGTAGCATCGAATACAATATCATCTACATAAATTTGTACTACTAATAAATCTTTATCTTTTCTTTTCAAAAATAAGGTTTTATCAACATTTCCTCTAGAAAAAATTTTCAATTAAAATTTTCTTAACCTATCATACCAAGCTTTAGGTGCTTGTTTTAAACCATAAAGTGCTTTGTGTAATTTAAAAACATGATTTAAAAATTTATGATCTTCAAACCTGGTGGTTGTTCAACAAAAACTTCTCATTTATAAATCCATTTAAAAATGCACTTTTAACATCCATTTGAAATAAATTGATATTCATATGACATGCAAATGCAAGTAATAGTCTAATTGCTTCTAATCTAGCTACAGGTGCAAAAGTTTCATCAAAATCAATTCCTTTTCTTGATTATATCCTTTTGCAACTAATCTAGCTTTATTTCTAATTACTATACCATTTTCATCTAATTTATTTCTAAATACCCATTTAGATCCTATAACCGAATGACCTTTAGGTCTATCAACTAAGGATCATACATTATTCCTAGTAAATTGATTTAATTCCTCTTGCATAGCTAACATCCAATTACTATCTTTTTCGGCTTCTTCGATAGTTTTAGGTTCAATTTGAGATACAAATGCAAGATGATTATTGATATTTTTCATTGATGATCTAGTTCTTACTCCTTGAGATGGATCACCTATAATCAATTCTTTTGGATGACCATAAGCATATCTCTAATCTCTAGGAAGATCTACCTCATTATGATTAGTATCAATAACATCAATCCTAGGAGAATCATCATCTTTATCTTCTTGTTCATGATCTGAAGATACATCTATATTTAATTTTTCAATATCTCTTTCTAGAAAATTTGTATCTTCCTCATCATCAATTTTTTTTAAACTTGATGCTAAAGATTCATCAAAAACTACATGAATAGATTCTTCTACAATTAAGTTCCTCTTGTTAAATACTCTATAGGCTTTACTAGATGTTGAATATCCTAAAAATATGCCTTCATCAGATTTTGCATCAAACTTTCCAAGGTTGTCTTTACCATTATTATGAATGAAACATTTACAACCAAATGCATAAAAACAACTAATGTTTGGTTTCCTATTATGCCATAATTCATAGGGAGTCTTTTTAAGGATTGGTCTAATTAGGGCTCTATTTAAGATGTAACATGCTGTGTTTATAGCTTCCGTCCAGAAGTACTTTGGGAGTTGGCTTTCACATAGCATGGTACGGACCATATCTTCTAATATCCTATTCTTTCTTTCTACAATTCCATTTTGTTGGGGTGTTCTAGGTGCAGAGAAATTATGATGAATGTCATTTCAATGAAAAAATTTTTAAATAGATGATTTTCAAATTATATGCTATGATCACTTCTAAGAGACACTATGGTGGTATTTTTCTCATTTGTGACTTTCTTAAAGAATTTCAGGAATATCGAGAAAGTCTTATCCTTGTGAGCCAAAAACAATACCTAAGTGAATCTAGAATAATCATCTACTATCACAAGACCATATTTCTTTCCTCCTAGACTTGTGGTTCTAGTAGGTCCAAAAAGGTCCATGTGAAGTAGTTCAAGTGGCCTAGTAGCGGAAACAACATTTTTAGATTTGAAAGAGTTTCTAGTCTGTTTTTCAAATTGACATGCATCACATATTCTGTTATTTTCAAAATCTAGTTTTGGAAGTCCTTTAACTAAATCCATTCTAATTAATTTTAAAATTAGGTGTGTGCTTGCATGACCTAATCTACGATGCCATAGCCATTCAATCTTATTTACATTAGCATTATCAGCAACTAAGCAATGATTACTAGTAGACAAATTATCTAAATCAATTAAGTATACATTGCCATTTCTATTTTCAATAAATACAATGCTATTGTTAATGGGATTAGAAACAGTGCAAATAGAAGCTTCAAATGAAACTTTGAAACCTTTATCATACAATTGGCTAATGCTAATTAAATTATGCTTTAAACCATCAACATATAAAACATTCTCAATAAAGGTGGATGGAGTTATTTGAATTTTACCAAGGCCCATAATTTGACCTTTGCCATTGTCTCCAAAGTAACAACTCCTCCTCTTTTATCTTCAAGGGTGATGAATTGATCCTTGTCACCCATCATATGCCTTGAGCAGCCACTATCAAGATACCACTTTCATTTTGATCCTTTGGCCGCAAGACACTCCTGCAAGATAATCAAATCTTATGTTTAGGTACCCAAGCTTTCTTAGGTCCTTCATGGTTAATAGCAATAAAAATTGTTCTTTTGGAACCCATATTTTTTTTCTTTAATATTTAAATTCTTATTAATTTTTCTAAAATTACATTCATAGGTTTTATGTCCTTTCTTGTTGCAATGATAACATGAAACATTATTTTTGTTTGTTTCTTGATAAAGAAATTGTTTATAAATTTTTATTTCATGTGAGGTCTATAATCTAATCCGACTTTATCAAAAACTGCTCTTTGATTACTTAAAAGTAAATTTAGTTTTTCTGAGCTATATATAAATCTATCAACTATGTTTTTGTACTTATCAACTTCTTTCTTTAAATTAATGTTTTCATTGGAAATTGATTCTTTTTTTTTAGAAAACCTTCCTTTTCAGCTTTTAAATCTTTAATTTCAAGAATCAATTCATTTTTCTCTTTAAGAAGATTTAAATTTTTAGTTTTCAATGATTGTTTTTCTTTTTTAAAATTTTGAAGTCACTAACTAGCTCATTAAATGCTTCATATAATTCATCAAATGTAAAATCATGAGTTTCAGAACTTACCTCATCGTCGTTTACCACAAAGCAAATGTTTGCAACTTCTTTTTGTTCCTCATCAAAAGAGGATTCTTCGCTATCACTCCATGTTGCAACATATGCCTTCTTCTTCTTCTTATAACCCTTCTTTAATTGAGGACACTCATATCTGAAATGCCTCGGCTTCTTACACTTATAACATGTCAAGGGTTCTTTTTCTTTTTTTTGTCCTTCTCTTTCTCCCTTTCTCCTTTTATTTTTGTTTCAGACTTTTTCTTATGGAAGGGTCTCCTTCTTGCATAAATTTCTTAAATTTTCTTGCAAGGAAAGTGTTTCATCATCATCTTCATCATCCTCATTATTAGTTTCTTCATTTCTGTAGCCTTGAGTGCAACGGTTCTCTTCTTTTTGACCTCTTCCTCTTGATGTTATTTCATTGTTAGTTCATGGGTCATCATGATCCAAGTAGCTCCTTCAAAGGTAGAGCATTTAAGTCTTTAGCTTCTTGGATTGCAGTCACCTTGGCTTCCCATGATCTTGAGAGAGACCCAAGAATTTTGTGGACCAATTCAAAATTAGTATAAGTTTTTCCTAGACTTTTTAAATCATTCACAATATCAGTGAATCTAGTGTACATGCATATGATTGTTTCAGTTTGTTCCATGCTAAACAATTCATATTTATGCACTAAGATATTAATTTTAGATTCTTTAACTTGATTAGTACCCTCATGGGTAACTTCTAATCTATCCCAAATTTCTTTGCGGAAATACAAGTAGAAATGCGATTAAACTCATTAGCATCTAAAGAACAATACAAAACATTCATGGCTTTAGCATTGAGCTGAGCCAACTTCCTATCATGTTCATCCCATTCTGTTTTCGGCTTAGGAATCACCATGTTATCTACTCTATTATGGGTGTGTGAGGACCATTTACTATGATGCCCCATAGTTTATAGTCAAGTGCTTGAATAAAAATTCTATTCTAGCTTTCCAATAACCATAATTTGTACCATTAAATAAAGGAGGTCGATTAGTGGATTGACGTTCTGAAAGATGATCCAACTTGAGCTGCCATTTGGATCTTTGACTCTTGATCGTTAGACCAAATTTAAATGAGCACAAGCTCTGATACCAATTGTTGGCCCAGATGGCAATCCAAGAGAGGGGGTGAATTGGGTTCTTTAAAAATTTAACTCTTTAAAAATATTTAGATTGATATGAAGGTGCTTAAGTGAACTGAATTAATAAAGCTAAGCACAAATAAGGAGATAGAGAGAGAGAGATAAAGCACGGCAAACACAAAGATTTATAGTGGTTCGTGTATCAACACCTACGTCCACTCCCAAGCAACACTTGGGTCCATACTATAATCCCACTGATTATAGTTGAGTTATTTTACAAGCTCACAACTCCAACTTGTTGTTTTACCCGGGATCATACCCAGCCGATTTTTTCGGGCTCATCAGTACACAACCCAAGCCCAAGCTAACCTTAGCTTGTCCCGAGGTATACTACCTCTACTAATTCAATCCCCCTAATTGAATTAGCAAACAACAATTTGAAAATAAGGTTTACAATACAAGATAGCTCCTCAAATGAGCAAATATTCAATTTAAATAAGCAAGGATTAGAAAAGCCTGATTTTGGAAGCAATATGAGGTTGAGCTTTTCTTATTTTGTTCTTTTCCTCTTTTCCTCTCTCTTCTGAATGGATGAATGAAGATTGAACTTCGATTCTTGAATCAGGTTTTGTTTAAGAGAAGCTTGAAAATTTGAGGCTTTTGGTCGCTCCTTCAAAACTTTTGGAAATCTTCCAATTTTGATCTTTGAAGGATTGGATTTCTCTTGAATCTCTCTTCAAATAATGGGCGTGCACTCAGAGATTTCTCTTTGAAAAAATTCTCTCTCTTTTTCACTTGATTTTTTGATTTTTATCTCTCTTCTTCAAACGGTCGGTTGCCCCTTTTTATAGAACTCTTAATCCATGATTAGGTGAGAAAAATAGCCGTTACAAGGTACTTGGATTGCTTCTACACACAAAGAAATATAGCCGTTAGAGATTAGGTAAAAAAATATTACCGTTGGAGTCCGTTTTAACATTTGAAAATCCGTTCCTGACAGGTTGGAGTCGGCTCCAACTTTTAGGTGTCGGCTCCAACTTGGGTTTCTAAAAATAGTAAATAAAAAGTTTGTTGGAGAGTCGGCTCCAAAAAAGTGATGTGTTGGCTCGCCGCATTTAGGTATCGGCTCCCAAAACTGAGGGTGTCGACTCCGACGATGTCCAAAAAATATGCTATCTGTTCTCAGGTTAGAGTCGGCTCCAGAAATCCCAGGTGTCGGCTCCCGAACTCCAGGTGTCAGCTCCAAAAACTGACGCAGAAAGTACTTCTCTGTTTCTCAGGTTAGAGTCGGCTCCAGAGTTTCAGAGGTCGACTCCAAATCGTGCCAAAAATGTAGAAATGTTCTGATATGCCCTGGTGTCGGCTCCAAACACTGTAGGTGTCAACTCCAAGGTCTGAACTTAAATATTTTCGATTTAAAACCTAATTCAAAACTGATTTTGTGTATCATTGGAATAATTAAACATTCTTAATACTTGGAACACTTCTCAAATTTGTTAGAAACACAATGAATATACTCATATCTTTTCTTAATCATCAAAATCAATAATTGGGTCAACAAATCTCCATGACTCCACCACTCAGGTTCGGAAGTAGCCCTCTCTTGATCAGTTCTTTCGTCCCCCTACCCCCACGTGGCCTAGGCGGTAATGCTACATCCTGTACACATCCCGAGGATTCTGTTCCATAGCTGCTGCCTTAAATTTTCTAGTCACCACAGAGCCCTCCAACCTATATAGGTTGTTCTCCAGCCTTCTTCCTCTCATCACCACCATAACTCCATTAGAGATGTTCAGAACTCCACTCTTAGCATGACTGCTAAAGCTGTATCCAGTTTGCTCCAGCTACCTCAGTGACACCAAATTCTTCCTGAGTTTTGGGACATGCTTCACGCTGATAAGAGTGTGCACCATGCCATCAAACATTCTTACCCTCATTATGTCAATCCCTTTCACCTTACAAGGGTAATTATCTCCAAGAGTCATACACCCCTCATCAACCTCTATGTAAGTATTGAATCACAATCGATTGGGAGTGTAATGATGAAAACAAGCTGAATCCAAGGTCCACACTTCTGTGTTGTGCCTGTGACTATCTGATACTACTAAGAAATCATCCTCCACCTCCTGGTTTGCAACTATACTCATAGATTCAGATCCTCCCTTTTCTCTCTTCTGATTTTTTTCTTAGGACAATCTCTTTTAAAATGTCCTACCTCACTACACCTGTAACACTTAGCCTTCCTGGAATTTAACCGTCCCCTAAGCCTGCTCCTGTTCCTGCCTCTACCTGACCCTTCCCCAATTGATAGACCCTTCTAGATAATAGCTTCCTTGGTCATTTTCTTCCTTTGCTCATTCGTTCGAAGCACCGAGATAATATCTTCATAGAACAATGTCACGTTCCCATAGAGCAGCGTTGTAACCAATGAATCATATGATGTGGGCTGTTAACACAATAGTAAAAGTGCATTATCTTCCTTCTCCATTTTGATCCCAACATTCAATAATTTATTGCTCATCTGGTCGAACACTTGGATGTGGCCCAGCACATCTCTACCTTCTGACATCCGAAGGTTGTAGAGGCGCTTCTTCAACATCAACTTATTGCACATATTTCTTCCCATATATAGGGTATGCAACTTTGACCAGAGTCCCTTTGGGGTCTTCTCCTCTAGCACTGAATAAAGGGTTGAATCTGCCAGACATCCTCTAATCGTTGAACATGCTTTCTCTCCCATGACATCCACTGCTTATCTGTCATCCCATCTAGCCTTTCCTGCCTTTGCCTTTTCTCCAAAGCCAGATCTAAACCCTACTGCATAAGAAGGTCCTCTACCCAGACTTTCAACATAGAGAAATTTTTCTTCCTATCAAACTTCTCAAAATCTAATTTTATGCTACTACCATGGCCAAATCTCAACCAAAAAAAAATACAAAAATATTCTAAAAAATTGAGAGATCTTGATGAAGCCTTACTGAAATTTTTTAGCTCTTTGAAGATCTCCAAATTATAACTTCTTCCTAAACCTGGCTCTGATACCAACTATTAGGGTTTAGTTGCTTGATGAACCGCAATGGAATCAACCTCGCTGGAGAAGTACCCTAGGCTCTCACCTTTTGTTGCCAACAATCAGATTAGCACAGTGGTAATGCGCTTACCCTCGAATCCTTTGATCTCAGGTTCGAATCCCCACAAAGCTGTTTGGTGCAAGCCTAGATCTCCACGTTCATGAGGACGTCTTCCTTCTGCAAAGCTATCGCTGGATCCACAAAGTCGTGCTCGAAAGGAGTTCCATGAGGTTGTACGGCTTCCTTCTTGGAAGGAGGATCCCTATGATGAGGGAGAAGCTTATTTTGGAAGAAAAGAATGTGTTATTTTACTCAAACCCTAAAGACTAGGTTTAAATACATCATCAAGTGGGCCAGGCCCAAACTTAACAAAAACTTTCATGGACTAACCCAATAAGATTAAACTAATCCCCAAGTCCATGTATACCCGTGACTTGATTTAATCTCAACCCTTGGATCCACACCTAGACCAAAAAGTTAGCCCAACCTAGGCCTTGATAGCACCACACCAGGCCCAACAATAGACGCCATCAGCCCTCAACAAGGCGATCTCGCCACTGCCGAGGATGATCGACAACACCGGCACCACCATTGCCAGCTTCCCAAGAGCTTCCATTGTTTGAAGCTTCTTCGCATATAACTGGATGCTATGAGTACCACCTTCTTATATAGGGGCTATGAATTTTGAGGTGGATTCATTGAAAACGATAACCCTATCTATCAAAACAAATTGGCAATTACAGCCACAAAAGAAATTAGAAGGTCAACAGCAGCTGTTTCCTATTAGTTACTATATTCCCTCATTGACTGAGATGATTCATTCTCATATAAATATAAACTTTCTTTTCTAAGCTGCCAATTTAGAGCTTTTTTTTTTTTTTTTTTTCCGATAGAAGCATCCAATGTTCTTTAGGACTTCTTGTTGCCAAAGGCAAACCAAGATAGGTAAAAGAGAGCTTATCTTTCTTGCAATTTATCATGGTAGCAAATTCAGTAACTCCTCTTCCTTCCATGTTGATTCTCAAGATTGAGCATTTATGAAAATTAATTTTTAAACCTATTGCAAATACAAAACTAGAAGAATGGCTTGATTGGGTGCTAGAATGTTATTTTCCTTACCCACATAGAACAAAAGAGTATTCCAAGCAAAGTGCAAGCTTAACTTAAAGTCCTAGGTATAACCACTACCTTTAATAAGCCCAATTACACTAATTTGTTTAAGGAGTTTGAGTAAGGCAACGGTTATCATAATGAAAAGAGTTGGCAAAATTGAATCGGCTCGCTTGGGTCCTTTGCATGCAATATATTTACTTAGAATCCTATTCATTTATCTCGAATCCCATTGACTGGAGGGGCCACAGAGCTAGAAGATAGGAGGCAATGAATCCAGCTAATTAGCTTTTTTATTATTATTTTATCATTATTTTTTATTATTTTAAGGATGAGAGCAATAGAAGCATGATCTATAGATGAAATCAAACATCTCCTTCAACAATGTGCAAGTAGAGTTAGATTGCATTTGGCAGGTAGCTACATTGCGCAATCGAAGTATATGTTAAAGGATTATAGCATGAACGAGATCAACATTTTGTTAATAGCTCTGTTAGCTCTAAAGTACCAATTGAATGCTTGAATTCATGGACAACCTCTATTGACACGTTACAAAACACCTTCTACCCTTGATATGATAATCATATTGCCTCCAAGGACCACATAAAGCAAAAGTTCAACCACGGTGACCATTTAAAGAGGCTCAATTAATTGCTTGGGGCTCTGTTTTCTGTTTTAATTAGAGAAAGGTAAGAAGGAGCTCCAAAATTTTGATCCGAGAATGATATGAAAACCACTTTCTTTATATTCGAAGAAGCTAGTCAGCTAAATTGCACCATATGTACATGTCCTATTATAATGTATTAAAAAAAATTGCTTGAATATTTAAAAAAAATAAAAGATTTTTTAATGTTTTACAAGGATTAAATTTTTAAAGCTCTCATTAATTAGTCTCACATTAGATATTTAAACGTAAGTTCACTTGCTCTTAAATATTGAAGCCCTAGGACTTTTAGGATCAATCAGTTGGACCTTGTGGGTGTTGGGCTGGCTGCCACATGCACGAGCTTGCTCAAGTTGGTTTGGGCTGTGCTACGTGCAATAGTCATGTGTGTGGCTACCTTGTTTTGCTATATGCCTTTCTTGGTTTAGCTCATTTTAAACATTTGAATTCAAGTTTAAATTTTAAATCTCAGTTGGATTGACTCACATCATAATAAATATGTTATGATAATAAAGCTATCGGGACTGAGCTCGTATATAGTGCACTTTGTGAGACTAGAGTTTATTTTCTTCCTCTTTCAATTTCTAATTCTTTTTCATTCCTTTTTTTTTCTCTCTCTCTCTCTCTTTTAGTGGATAATTGAAGGAGCCTTTTTAGGTCACACCTTTATTCAATTGTGTTCATGCCTGGAGGATTCGGGTTAATTTGGATAATTATATGATCTTGCCAAAAACCTGCATGGTGGAGGGAAAGTTATTCTTAGGACAATGTTTTCAGTCGTCTCTTCCCAAGCTGAAGTTGAATCTGATGATAGAAAGGAGAGAGAATAATCAAACCTAGCTTCTATTTTTTTTCTTTCTTACTCCCAATTTCACTTATCCTGTAACATGATGCGAAGTCCTCCGACTGGTTTAGGGTCGATTGATTCTTTTTCGAAAAAAAAAAAAAAACCAGAAAGAAAAAGAAAGCATTCCATAATTAGTGATAAAATAGGATACGGGTTATTACATTACCCTGATCCAAGATTTGAGGTTCAATTGAATTGGTAAAGTTTACGAGCCATGGAAGCACCCTTGCGATTGGAAGCAGTCTGAAGCGTCCTAATTAGATTCAGACCATATCAGGATGGAAATATTCCTACAAAACTTCAGGATGGTCAGTTCTCCTTATTCTTCAGTGGTATATATACCATTTGACTTGCCCTAATATCTGAGAGCTGCAAGAGACTCCAACATTGAAAAGGATTTAATATGATTTACCCAGATCTACATTTCGACAGGGAAAAAAAAAAAACTTCAGGTTGGGATTCAATAGATTTTTCGTGTCAGTCCTGTCAATTATATATAACCTAGTATAAAACAATTAAGATTATTTAGACCTTAAACATCAACCTTTCTTCCTTCTTGTCCAAGCTTGGAAACAAACAATCACAACAGTGTTTGCATATATCGATCCATAATAAATTATGTTAAAACAAACAGTACGTCATATTCAGCAAGAGATTTTAAGAAGAGAACCGAGGGACACACACAATATATATATAGTGTGTTACAAAGCTAGCTAGCTAGCTATTCAAATCACACGTACGTACGTAGTCCCAAAGGTTGGCAAAGAAAGTTAACCAATGGAGACTACTACTTCATGAGCACTGGGCAGGTGGAGTGAGGTTGCATTTCTCTGGGAGTTGCATGGCAAGGTCTGGGTCTATTCCAAGGGATGGCAGCAGCAGTGAGTGGCGGTAAGAGCAAAGGCATTGAAGGTCGGCGTTGGCAAGGGCTTCACAGCACTCCTGGGACGGCTCGGTTGGTTCTGAGCCACTGACTGCAGGCTTGCATGCATTAAGACCCTCCATCGTCATGTTACAGATCATGCCATCAGCTCTCGACGAGGTGATCATCTCGCCGCTGCCGAGGATGATCGACAGCACCAGTAGTACGGCCGCCATTGCCAGCTTCCCAAGCGACGACTCCATTGCTAGAAGGCAGAAGCTTCTTCTTCTTCTTCTTTGGATACGATCGGAGAGGCGAGGACTACTACCACCTTCGATCTTATGCAAGAGCTATGGATTGTTAGGTGGATCGGTTGATAACGACAGAGATTCTTATAAAAAGAAATGGGCAATTACAACCACAGATTCTGAACCCGTGACTTTGTTTTGGCTGCAGGCCCCGGGGTGGTCACGGGTGAGATGTCCCTGTTGGCGAGGGCCAACAGATCGATCGATACCACAGGGGTTGCCTAATAATAATAAGTTTTGTGGCGGTCCTTGCAGCCTCTGATAAGCAATGTCTCGTCTTTACTGTGGCTGGGCTGGTGGTGGTCAAGGTGCTGGAAAAAGACATTGTGCACGGCATCCAATGCAATAGATCGCTATATCGTTTATATATATATATACGATATCATTATATTCAAAAAATTACAATACATTACGATACCGTATTTTTAAACTTATGATACCGTAGTTATATAATTAAGATACCCATTCAAAAAGTAAAAAAAAAAAATTACGACACCCTAGTTGTAAACTTACGACACCATAGCTATAAAATTAAGATATCTATTCAGAAAACGTGTCTGTACACAAATTTCAAAAAAAAAAAAAACGCTAAACGGGTATTAATGGAACGTAAAATTTTAGATGACACCCAATTTTAAACTTACGATACCGTAGTTATAAAATTAAGACACCCATTAAGAAAGTCAAAAAAATTTACGACATCCCAATTATAAATTTACGATACCGTAGTTATAAAATTACGACACCCACTCAGAAAACGTATCTGTACATAAATTTCAAAAAAAAACTAAATGGGTATTAATGCATGTTAGATAGTTTTTTTTTTAAAAAAATTTATGTACATACACATTTTCTGAGTGAGCGTCGCAATTTTATAACTACGAAGTCATAAATTTATAACTGGGATGTCGTAATTTTTTTTTTATTTTCTAAACGGGTGTCTTAATTTTATAACTATGGTGTCATAAGTTTAAAACTAGGATGTCGTAAATTTTTTTTACTTTCTGAATGAATTTTTTAAATTTTAACTACGGTATCGTAAGTTTAAAATTATGGTGTCGTAATTTTTCTCTTGGGATTTCGTAAAGCTTTCTTAATATTTTTTTAAAGGATGTCGTATGCATGTAGACTAATAAAAAGGGATGGTGTAGTCTATATAGGCCTTGCTGCACTGGATGTGGTGTAGAAAGTCTTTTCCCTGTGTAGCTTTGTGGCTGGGAGAATCAAGTGGGCCCAAGTGACGAGGCCATGGTTTTTCTCTGGAGCCATCCTACGTACGTTTCATCTCTACAATATGGTATATGATAGTATGCACAGCAAGACTAATGAACAATCAATTAATCAGGATTGATGGCCATCATAGCGATAGCCCACGTACATTTCTTGAGTCTGGATTAGTGGAGTTTGAATCCAGTATGTTTGTGTCAGAACGGGGGAGAAAAAAGTTCAAATCAATGGCCATCTATGTAAGGGTTGATGGTAGGTGCATGGACAAAATCATAATGTACATGTTTCATCCTATCCATTGCCATACCAAGAGATACATGGACGGTATGGGATTGAGCTAAATATATCTCTTCAGCAACGAGAGCATTGAAGTCTAATTTGTGTAGTAATTGTATTGTTACTTATAAGGGAAGAAGTTAAAAGATAAAGTAGTATTTGGTACGGGGTGATCTTTGAAAAATCTTCAATAATCTTAGGATGGTAATAAGATTATCCTGATTAGTACTCCCATTTTAGTAATGATCTGTGATCATTATCAGATTAAGTTTGCTACTCAAGAAGGTGTTCTTAATTCCACCAAGGTATAAAAAATGTTGGATCACTGCAGTAATAGTGATCTATATTAAATATTTAAATAACTTTATCTCTATATTTATTAATCTCTTCATTTATATTATAATATATATATATGTAACATATTATATAATGTAATAATATAATTATTATATAATATATATATAATAATATGATATATTATGCAATTAAGTTTTCAAGAGTAATATTGGTATTGCATTTATAATAATCTTTCATTTTCATGGTATACCAAGCAAGATGTTGACTCTATTATCGATGATGGGATCCAATCACCCATGATCCTATTATCAGGGAAAGTCAACATGGTGATTGACCAAATAACTCCTAAGTCTAGATTGCATTCTTTAGAAAGTAAAACTACATATTAAACAATAAATCTTTATGAAACGATTTAATAATTCAAGATTCATAATTAAAAATGACCTATGCCTTTCAAAATATCTAAAAACAAATCTGATATATTTGGAAGATCTCTAACTTATACATACATCAAGAGAGAAAAATTACAAGCATTAATATACTAGTGCTAAAATATGTAATAAAATATACAAACTACAAATCAATTTTATTGATTATAAACAAGATGCTTAAAACATGAACAGTTTTAGGACCGCTAGGCTTAATAACTTGATCATAGTAAAATAACATATCGTACTAATATAATTGTCTATCTTTATATGTACATTGATCGATATTTAATTTTGAGACTAATAAATTGAGTAAATTTTAGTTTATAGATACTCATCATAGAGATTGGCTCGTAAGAGAGAGAAAGAAAGAATACATACATATATAGAATGAGAGAGAGTTGTTGTTTTGGTTATACTTATAGGTAACCAACCTAAATTCGATCCCATTTCTTATCCTTAGATCTATATAGATTTGAAAGCAAAAAATATATTTGTTAACCATCATTATATACTTTTTAAAAAAATTCTAACAAAGTATATAGAAATGTGTCAAAAGTAAATAGAAATAAGATGAAAGTAGATACTAGCTATTTTAGGACCAATGATAAACACTTATTTCACAAAATAAACACCAACATGTTATAATAAATAGATAATTTGAATTAATAAATATCTAGTTTTGATGGTAAAAAATAATATTATAAAAATAAATAGAAACTATTCAACCAAGAATGTGATGTTTTGCATATTCTAAGCCATGAGATACATTAAGGCTAAATATATGGCATGCTAGTGTTGGCTTTGTATCATGTCTATCTGATCTCTATTACATGTAAAACAATTGGCAAAACTTGCCAAAGAGGAAGGCTCTGGAAAGGTGATTGAAGTCCCAACCAATTCTTGGTTAGACATGAGCTTCAAGTGCTGAAAAGTTTTGCTACACCTAGGGGGTGGTGCATTGGCCCCAAGCATGCTCATTGGCTCTTGGTGCAGCAAGATTTTTTCCAGAGTTTGGCTCCACTATAAATAAACACTTTCCTTTTCAAAATCGGACCATCCCTAGCTATAGGTGCTTAAGCGAGTTTTGCACGGTGATGTCTTAGGAGCTCATCGAAGTTAAGGTAACAATAGTTCCCTTAATGGGTAGCCATCATTGCTGTGTTGGGGTTTAGAGACAGGTAGATTTTTCATTGAGCAAGAACGAAGGTTCTTGTTCCCAGTTCAAATTGGCTACCGTTCTTGAATCACGTTCAAAGACCAACAGCTTTAAAGGATTTTAGTTAATCCCTTTCCTTTGGATTTTTGCATGGCTGGAAAGCGTACCAATTCCTTCTCCACTCCAACGCACGGATCACGAACGAATCAAGAAGTCTTCTTGGCACCAGCACGTTCTCACGTAAGCCTTCTTCCCAGCTTCCTCCCGTACGTGATTCCCCCACTCCACGAAGAAAGCTCCCTCTTCTTCACCTCCCGTGGAATCCTGGACTCTCACGTCATGGATCACGATCACAAAGCCGTGCGATTTTATGGTGGCTCCCAAGAACAAAATTGCGTGGTGGTGGATTCCGCGTGAGAAATTTCAGCGAGCTCTTTATTGTCCCAAAGGCTTGCGGGACGTGGGAAGTTTAGAGATAGTAATAGGATTTTTTGTTGAATATGAACCAAGGATTTCTATTCTATTACCAATGATCGAATTCGTTACGGTGGTAAAGCATCGACTCTTGAATCCCTTGATCTTGAATTCAAAACACAACAACCGCTTCCTCTTCCATCTGAAATTAATTCCTCCTTCACTGACTAAAATTAATTCCTCTTCCACGACTTCTATTTCTATGGGTCAACGGGTCAAAGAAGCCCAAGAACTTTCCTAAAAAGCAGTTGACCGAATGAAAGACTTTTGCTCTTCTTGGCTCACTTTTTCTTCACGTGGATTCCAAACGCACGTCTACGCATCCACGTCTTCTTGGGTGGAGGTGGAATTACTCCACGAAGCCTTCTCTTACGCACGGAACCAGTTCCTCTCCACGCCATGGCCTTCACGTGAACTTCCAAGCTGTGAACTCGTTAACTAGAGCGCTGGAACGTCCTCTTTCCCACGGCTTCTCCACGTGCGAGCCTGAGTCTACCGATAAGATTGTGCGATAAAAAGGATTTATGAGAGAAAAGAATAGATTCTCTATTCCTTCAAACCCTAAAGACTAGAGTTTAAATATATACACATAGTGGGTCAAACTGAGACTCAACAAAAACTCCCATAGACTAACCCAATGAGATTAAACTAATCTTCAAACCCGTATACATCTGTGACTTAGATTTAATCTTAACTCTTGGACTCAAACCCAGCCCAATATAAATTAACCCCCCTCAACTTTAATAGCACCACATCAGGCTCAACATGCTTATCCGTTCCCATCAAGAAACTATTATAATTAGGGTGGATTAAAACCCCCCCTCATTTCTTCCACTACCCTTTATATTTGGTTTTGACCATTGCTGATCATTGTCCTTTTCTAGCCAATCACTTATCCCTCTTTTCCTCCTTTTTCTTCTCTCACTTAACTTGATATAGCGTCGAGTGGTGCTTGATTGCCGCCATTGATTGTGGATCAGTAATAGCCCCTCTCCCTTGTTTCCTTTGTTTTTCTCGATCGAAACAAAGTTACATCGATTATCAGTGATGGCCAACGGCAAGGTCGTTAACTCACCGGCAAGATCTCAACTGGTTTCAATCAAACATCATCCTTCCCTACTCGTACTTGCCTTGTATTCTTGAGGCAGTTGAGCTGTTGTCGTTTGCCATAAGGCTCCACCAATGTTTTAACATGATAAAGGTGAGGCATTCCCCTATTCCCTCTCACTTCCTCTCTTCTCCCTCTTTCTGACTTTGAAAACTCTTTCATGGTGCAGGAATGCGCACATGCGGGCGATGATTGACTGCATGCATGTGGCTACGGTGGAAAAAGAATAATAATGCCTTTAGCGCATGCGGAGCCACACATGCGCATGGCTAATTGTCATGCGCAGTGCACACTTCCTGTGCAAAGATTTTTTTTTTAACTTTTTTTTAGCAAGGCTATAGGGCCTCAGTGATGAATATGTGGGTGGCCCTAAGGAAAGGATTTGGGCATGCCGAACCCTACCATGGATTTATTATGTGCCATTAAACTCCCTTGATGTCAATTGGCTTGTCAATGTTGATTTTCCTAATACACCATTGTCTCTATTCTCAAGTAAAAATTTTTTAGACCTATAATCTTGATTGATGTGAAGATGTCTAAGATTTGAAGAATTAATTTGAGATATAATTATGTGATGATTATATATAATTTTTGGCATAGGTTTTAAAGGAAGTAATCGAAATTGTTGAGAATTATTAAGATTCATATTTGTAAGATAAGTGATGATTCATCCCTTATATGTTTTTTTATACATTATTTTATACATATTATTCTTAGAAGAATTATGATTGACTAATATGCAAAATGTAAATTATAGATTTTATAAATGTATATTTAAAAGAAAAATAAAATTGTTAATTATTATGTCACAAAATATCATGCTATATGGAATTTGATATTGATTGTGCTTATCAATTTATGACTTGATATATGTTACATGTTTATCGGCTTATAATTGATATATCATCATTCTTATTAGATTTTGATCATACTCACATATGGGCGGTACGTGCCCCAACCTCCACTTTCCCGCACCTCTACTACCCCCGTTTATATAACATTTTTTAAATTCCAAGCCATCGTTGGAGAAATATTTTAGTTAGTACCCGATTACTGGGGTTAAATACTAGTCCATTCCTAGCATCCGAAAGATGATAGATTTTGGGTGGAGCTCTATAACAATAGGAGTTAAATATTAGTTAAGATCTGATGGCCAATAGATGATACATATTAGTTAATATCTTACCAGTAGTGGAGGTTATATATTGATAGAGCTTGATTCCAAGACTATAGTTTCAGATATAATTAATCAGATTGAATGTCAAAATACATCATGATTAACTTATATGATGATCTAAATATAAACTGAACATTCTTAAAATTATATATTCATTTTCATTATTTCTTTAAATAAATATGCTGATTAATTATATATATCAATTATTAAAAATATATTTAAGTTCTATATCTAGATAGCAAAATTTATCATTGTTTACTAAACCATTAATCTAATTACTTTTTTGTATCCTCCTTTCATATTCAAAATGGTAGTGTCGCCGAGTCATTGGTTAGAGCAATTTCAGTGACAGAAGAATCTCTGTGCTGTGATTTAAGATTATTTTGATTATTTTATATTAATATTAAAAATATTGTTATTAGTAATGTTATTTAAAATATTAAAAAATTATTATGAACTTGTTAAATATATTTTTTTTGTTTCATGGATTAATTATTATTATATCATGATAATACCTTACATACTTATAAGGTCATATTTTGTAAGCAGACTTGAGATTTTGGGTTAAAGATGTTATAATAGATTATATTCATTAATTTGGATCATTTTTTATACTCCTTTTGGTTTTGTATCATTATTTTTTATTAAAAATTATATTTATTATATATAATAATAACAATAGTAAAGCTTTATTCTTAGGGAGTGTATACAAGTGTAAACATATATGCTAAAAATTGCTAGCTCAGTTTGGCACCTTGTTGGCGTCTCTAGGAGGGGATGAAAGATCTACCAAAAAATAATATGGCAACCACCATTTTTTTCTTAAAAAAAAAGAAAAATTTAATCCAAAGGAATCAGAAAAAGGTAAGGAAGGGAATGAAAGCCAGGGAATGCCTAGGATACCGGTGGAGTAGGTGTCACTCTAGGCTTTGAGCCCTTTTTCAAACTGTGTCGTTTGATATTGATTTTACGTAAAGAAGTCATTTGAAATGGCACTTTTCTTATATATCATGATAAGATAAAAATATCATTTAAAATGATGCTTTTAGAAAGCATCATTTCAAGTGACGCTTTCTAAAAGTGCTAATAAAAAAAATATCACTTGAAGTGGTGATTTTTTTTTACACCAACTTTTTCTTTCTTATCCATTACGTAAAATCGGTGTCAAAAGCCATCGGTTTGAAAAACAGCTCTTTTATGATTTCTTGATAAGCGTTCATGAATTGTTTTTGTCAAATATGAGAGTAAATCCAAGCTAGTCTCAAATCGCGGTGCCTCCAAAAAAAAAAAAATAAAGAGAGAGAGAGAGAGAAAGGAAAATTTGATAGCTACGAGCAAAACCGTAAGTGCAAATGAGATCTAGCATTGATAAGATTTCAAAAAGCCTACATGGCCACAACTAGTCAAAAATGGGCAAAAAGTATCCTAAGGAGGTTCTCTCTTGAAGATGACCCTCCGAAGGAACTCCTATATGCTAAGAACTCCGTAGAGGTTCTTAGCTTGCTTTTTCTTTAGCAACTAATGGTTCAAGGAAATGAGTGTAAATTTAGGTTGTGTTAGGTATATCGCCAGGTAATCTTGAATGGAAATATGGATTTATAGATTACCACTTGATAAAATACTAATAATGTTGATTATTGTGTTTGGTATACACAGCTAATGCTATAGTAATATTGATTATTGTATTTGGTATGATAAATAAATTACCAATCATAAACATCAAATTCTCAAAACACTCCTAAATTAAATTTATTAAAAATTTATATATTATTATATATTTGATTTAAAAAAATTTATATTTATAAATAATAATATTTAAAAAAATTTATATTTATAAATGATATTTGAAGTGACCAATAACTATAAGAATGCCGGAGGCCATCGATCGAAAGAAGTTCGACTGCCTCTGAAGATGGACTTGGCGGAAAGGGTATGGCTCGTAACTTTGACACGGAGATTCCAGTAACCTTTGACACGGAGGTTCCATCAACCTTTGACATGGAGGTTCCAGCAACTCGGTGTTGGGTTACGGAATGAAAAATTCCAATCTAATTGGAATAAAATTGCAGCGGAAACAAAATAAATTTATAACCCACCAAGAATCACATGCGTTTCATAAAAACCGAAAGAAGGATAAACAAAATATTACCTTTTGTTATTACCTTTTTAATCAGTATGTAATCCTTCTGTTCTTGTGTTGGGTTTTCTCGGATCTTCAAAGGTGCTGCCTTTCAGAAAGACGATCACCCTCTACAAGTATCCACACACGAACGGACACCAAAATGGTTTTGAATGCTAGTTCAACCATTCCATTTTTCAAAAAATGAACCCATATTTTCAACTCTCTGTTTTTTCATCTTTAAGGCAAAAGATATGACGCTTCAAAAGCCCCAATCGACGTGACCTTTCAAATGCCCCAATCGACGTTACCTTTCAAATGCCCCACAGACTCTAAAACGTATATATCGAACATATATACAAGCTGCTAGGAATTTTGGTTAACTAAGATTTTAATTGATATTTATTTAAAACTCCTTTTAAATAATAACAATTTAAATCCTTTCCTTACAAAATAAGGAATATATATTTTTAACCAAAAAAAACTTTATGGATTATTTCCTTATCCAATAAGAAAATGTAACAATTTAATTACTTGTCACAATTTAAATTACGAATTTAAATTTTCTCAAAATTAAACTCGAATCTAAATGACAACTAATTATTATTTGTAATTTAAAATAATCTCATCATTTTAAATTATATAGAGAGTAACAAATCGTAACCATTATTGTCCGTTCTTAGTGTGCGACCCTATAGGTTCAATTAACGTTGGCAGTAGGCCTAAATCACATTTTGAACCTACAAGTCATAAGCGGCCTCTAGCAAGACATTATGACTACCCAAGTTAAATGAAAAGCTCATGTTCCGAGACAACCTTAAAGTAGCTATTAACATAATCCTTTTGTCACATGATATCTTGATAGAATATAAGGCATGGATAAAGTCAACCTTATATCTCTCTATCTTTAATTTCTCGAAACCCAATTAGACTGACTAAACAAATGATATTGATCTCCATCAATTCATTTGAGCATGGCCATGCATTTCTCAGTCTCAATCATCGAGGGGCCCAGAGATATCTCTCTTATAATAAGAGGGACAAATTCCATCTTAATCACTCACATCTCACTACATGATTCTTATTATGTTCAATCATAATCTTTATAATCATCCGGTTAAAGACAACGTTTGATTATGTCAAAACATAATATTCCTCATGTTGAGAACTATGGCAATCTCAGGTCTAAGGATTTAATGACACAACTACTAGAGATTAACTTATGACTTTGATCCATGTATTAATCTCAAGGCGGGTCTTGTCCAATATTTGTTCTCAACAAATACATATAAATTTGATTTGTATCTCATACACATATTCATCCCATGAATATCAATCAAATTTCATACTAATCTTAATTTATTGTTATTCCCACAACAATAACCGATTAGGGACATTTAGAATAATTCATAATATTATTCAAGGACATTATTATATAATAAACATGCAAATTATGATAATAGTAAATGTTCATAAATATTCAAAATACCATGTCCATACAATAGGCCTAGGGCACTATTACTAACAATCTCCCACTTGCACTAGGCCCACTCATCAATGTATCTAATACCTATGAACCTAGCATGACGATCATGCTTTGCTTGTGGTAGAGGCTTAGTCAATGGATCAGCAACATTGTCATCTGTTGGAACTCTGCATATTTTTACGTCACCTCTCTCAATGATTTCTCGAATGAGATGATAACGCCTAAGAATGTGTTTGGATCGCTGATGTGACCTAGGTTCTTTTGCTTGTGCGATAGCACCATTATTGTCACAATAAACATCAACAGGATTTGTGATGCTAGGAACCACTCCAAGGTCAGTAATGAACTTCTTGATCCAAACTGCTTCCTTTGCTGCATCAGATGCTGCTATGTATTCAGCTTCAGTTGTAGAATCAGCAACAGTGCTTTGCTTCGAACTCTTCCAGCTAACAGCACCACCATTTAAACAAAACACATATCCTGACTGCGATCGGAAATCATCTTTGTCAGATTGAAAGCTTGCATCTGTGTAACCACTTACAACTAGATCATCTTCCAATCCGCCATACACCAAGAACATATCTTTAGATCTTCTCAGATACTTAAGAATGTTCTTGACCGCCGTCCAGTGACTCTCACCGGGATCTGACTGGTATCTACTCGTTATGCTTAAAGCATAAGAGACATCTGGTCTAGTGCACAACATAGCATACATGATAGATCCTATTGCTGAAGCATAAGGAATCTTACTCATGCGCTCTCGCTCATCTTTTGTGTTAGGACACTGAGATTTGCTGAGTGTAATACCATGAGACATAGGCAAGTATCCTCTCTTGGAATCTTGCATACTGAACCTTTTCAGTACTTTGTCTATGTAAGTACTTTGACTTAGACCAATCAGCCTCTTAGATCTATCTCTATAGATCTTTATCCCTAGGATATAGGCAGCTTCACCTAAGTCTTTCATTGAGAAACATTTCCCTAACCAAGACTTGACACTCTGCAAGGTAGGGATATCATTCCCAATGAGTAAAATGTCATCAACATATAGGACCAGAAATACAATGGCGCTCCCACTAACTTTCTTGTAAACACAAGGTTCATCTTCATTTTTGATAAATCCAAACTCTTTGACTGATTCATCAAAATGAAGATTCCAACTCCGAGAAGCCTGCTTCAAACCATAAATGGATCTTTGAAGCTTGCATACTTTACTAGAATTCTCAGGTTGTACAAAACCCTCAGGTTGTGTCATGTACACATCCTCAAGTAAGTTTCCATTAAGAAACGCTGTTTTAACATCCATTTGCCAAATCTCATAGTCATAATATGCAGCAATGGCAATAAGAATTCTAATAGACTTAAGCATGGCTACAGGTGAAAAAGTTTCATCATAGTCTATACCATGAGTTTGTTTGAAACCTTTTGCAACTAGCCTTGCTTTGTAAGTATGCACTTTACCATCCATGTCAGTTTTCTTTTTGAAAACCCATTTGCACCCAATAGTCTTTGTACCTTCAGGTGGCTCAATCAAGGTCCATACCTGATTATCATACATGGATTGGATTTCAGACTTCATGGCCTCTAACCATTTCTCAGAGTCTGGATCTAACATAGCCTCTTGATAGGTAGTAGGTTCATTTTGATCCACTAACAATACATCATGATTATCAGTCACAAGAAATCCATATCTCTCGGGCTCATGACGTATCCTATCAGATCTACGTAACTTTTGTGCTACAGGTGGTGTGTCAACAGTGGTTTGTTGACTTTGAGCATCCACAGGCGGTTCAATGTTATCTTGTGGTTCTCGAATCTCTTCGATTTGTACCTTGCTCCCACTGGTTCCTTTAGAAATAAATTCCCTTTCTAGAAAGACACCATTCCGAGCAACAAACACTTTGTTCTCAATGGGATTGTAAAAGTAGTATCCTTTAGTCTCTTTAGGATATCCCACAAAAAAATATTTATCAGACTTGGGTTCCAGCTTATTTGAAACTTGACGTTTTACATAAGCTTCACAACCCCAAATCTTAAGAAAAGACAAACTGGGCTTTTTACCATTCCACATCTCATATGGCGTCTTTTCAACCGCTTTGGTTGGAACTCGATTTAGTGTGAACGCAGCTGTGGCAAGTGCATAACCCCAAAAGGTAAGTGGAAGATCTGTTGGACTCATCATAGATCGAACCATATCTAATAAGGTTCGATTCCTTCTTTCAGACACACCATTCCATTGCGGTGTTCCAGGAGGAGTTAGCTGTGGAATGATTCCACAACTTCTAAGATGGTCATAAAAATCTTGGCTCAAATATTCTCCACCTCGATCAGATCGAAGTGCCTTGATTGTCTTGCCAAGTTGGTTTTGTACTTCATATTGAAAAGATTTAAACATTTCAAATGATTCAGATTTGTGTCTCATCAAGTAGACATAACCATATCTACTGAAGTCATCAGTAAATGTAATGAAGTACTTGTAACCTCCTATGGCTTCTGAACTTAATGGTCCACATACATCTGTATGTATTAGGCCCAATAATTCATTGGCCCTTTCACTGTGTCCAGTAAAGGGATCCTTTGTCATCTTACCCAATAGACAAGATTCACATGTATCATATGATTCAAAATCAAATGAGTTCAAAAGTCCATCTTGATGGAGTTTTGATATGCGTTTCTCATTTATATGGCCAAGGCGACAATGCCAAAGATAGGTTGAATTTAAGTCATTGGACTTAACTTTCTTAGTAGTTATGTTATAGACAGAAGAATTGTTGGATTTTTGAAGATTCAAAACATAAAGACCATCTAGTAATTCGGCATTTGCATAGAACATGTCTTTATGATAAATGGAGCAATTATTATTCTCAATAATAAAAGAAAAACCATCATTATCCAAACAAGAAACTGAAATAATATTCCTACACATTGTAGGAACATAATAGCAATTGTTCAAAACTAACAAAAGCCCACTGGGCAAAGAAAGTTCATAACTTCCTACAGCTAAAGCAGCAACTTTTGCTCCATTGCCTACTCGAAGATCAACTTCGCCCTTCTTCAGTTGTCTACTCCTTTTGAGCCCCTGCACATTTGTGCAAATGTGAGATCCACATCCAGTATCTAATACCCAGGAACTAGAAGGAGAGAAATTAATCTCTATAACATAAATACCTGAAGAACCGGTCTCACCAGTCTTCTTCTTCTTCTTTAGATCCTCCAAATACAGCTTGCAGTTTCTCTTCCAATGACCAGGTTCATTGCAAAAGAAACAGACACCCTCCTTTGGGGCTTTAGCCTTGGGTTTAGGATTGGGCTTGGGTTGAGCATTGGACTTTCCAGCCCTTCCCTTACCCTTTCCTTTTCTTTTCTTCATAAGGCCCTTTCCCTTTTGAACCATCAGAATATGGCCAGGCTTGGACTTAATATTCTGTTCAGCAGTTTTAAGCATCGTATGCAGCTCAGAAATTGATTTGTCCATTTCATTCATGTTATAGTTCATGATAAACTGATCATAACTATCAGGAAGTGAATTTAGGATCAAATCTGTTGCCAACTCTTGGCTCATTGGAAATCCAAGCCTATCAAGGTGCTCAATATAGCCTTTCATTTTCAACACATGAGCGCTAACTGAAGCACCCTCAGCCATTTTACAAGAGTGCAATGCCTTGGTAGTATCATACCTTTCTTGCCTTGCTTGTTGCTGGAACATTTCCTTTAGATTGACAATCATATCATAAGTTTCCATGTTTTCCAAATCTTTCTGAAGTTCAGAACTCATGGTAGCTAGCATCAAGCATGCAACATCAATAGAGTCATTATGATGCTTCTCATAAGCATTCTTTTCAGCTCTAGAAGCATTATCGGCTGGTTCTTCAGGGTGAGGTTGATCCAGGACATAAAGCTTCCTTTCTTGTTTGAGAACAATTCTCAAATTTTGAAACCAGTCAAGGAAATTAGTCCCAGTAAGTTTGTCCTTCGCAAGGATTGATCGCAGTGACATAGTAGAATTGTTATCATTGTTGGCCATCTACAATAAATGCAAAGTTCGTTAAGTATTTTGATTATGAAAAACTCCCACTAAATTAACAACCCTCAATGATAAAATCATATTAATTTAGTGAGCTAAGATCCATATTTATACTCAACTTTAAGTCAGCTTTGGCATGACGCTTAAAATTAAGTTTTTTAGGTAGGTAACTCTTACCAATTGCAACTCATGCAACTCTTAGAAATTTATGGGATTATGACATCATATGTCTCGGCATGTTTAAATCCCATCTCATGCCATTAGGCCCAAAACCATTTTGATAACCTAATTAAGTTAAACCATTTTTAAACATATGGGTAGCACCATTACCCATCTTGCCTCACTAATGTAACCCAATGTACTTCTACTTTGGTAGAACCCACATTAAGGTGATAAAAGCCTTGACAAGTGTTCAAATATGGATGGCATGTCAACTTAAGATTTTATGTGAGGGATCTAGATAGATTACAGATCTCATCATGCATTTAGTATCACATACTCATTGATATCATACATAGCATCACATACTTATGAAACATCATACATAGCATCTCATACATGTATATAATAAACATGTCATAGTATGACCTTATCAAGATTGATCTTCATAAGCCAATATGAAGATCAATGGTCAATCCTAGGTAATAATGAGCAACACCATAATGTCTACTTGACCATCATCATGTGCATAGACACCTAGCTCCTCTATCACCATGGTTGGATTGCAGGATTTTAAATGGTTTGCTTTGTCTTCTTGCTTTATTACAATAAATAAACAAATACTACTAAAAGTAAAAGAAAAATTATAATGAAACAAAATAGCACGCAGGCCATATATGATAATTACAACCCTTGTAAAAGAATAATAAAAACCTGCCAATCATATTGGTCACAAGGCCATACCATGCACCATACAAAGCAAAGCAACACACCATGCAAAATATATGTTATCATATAGCATATACATATTGCATTAAAGAAAATAGGCGTGTTTTTAAAACCAATTAAATTTACAAGGCGCTCTGATTAGGTAGTACTGCGGTTCCTAAAATTTGGAGATACAATAAAGTTTCATCCTAAAATTTGATTTTATTGATCTCATCAATAAATTTAAGGCTCACATCCGCACCACCATAAACAGCAATTGATAAATCCTTATTGATATGTGAATTCAGTTCATGTATTAATCTAATTAAGACATCACCGAAATCATATATCAAGCTATTAAACACTTTAATTGCAATATCCCATTCGGATTTTTAATCATATTAACGAATCCTTACAGGAAACAGATTCATCAATTAACACCTTAGAAAACCTATTATCTATGTCGTTCGTGCAAACACTAATATCATATATATATACAAGAACGCAAACCATGCCAAGATCATATACATCTCATACATACAATCAAACATGGCAGTTTCGATTTTTATGAAAATGCAAGAGGCTCTGATACCACTGTTGGGTTACGGAATGAAAAATCCCAATCTAATTGGAATAAAATTGCAGCGGAAATAAAATAAATTTATAACCCACCAAGAATCACATGCGTTTCATAAAAACCGAAAGAAGGATAAACAAAAATATTACCTTTTGTTATTACCTTTTTAATCAGTATGTAATCCTTCTGTTCTTGTGTTGGGTTTTCTCGGATCTTCAAAGGTGCTGCCTTTCAGAAAGACGATCACCCTCTACAAGTATCCACACACGAACGGACACCAAAATGGTTTTGAATGCTAGTTCAACCATTCCATTTTTCAAAAAAATGAACCCATTTTTTAACTCTCTTTTTTCATCTTTAAGGCAAAAGATATGACGCTTCAAAACCCAATCGATGTGACCTTTCAAATGCCCCAATCGACGTTACCTTTCAAATGCCCCATAGACTCTAAAACGTATATATCGAACATATATACAAGCCTGCTAGAATTTTGGTTAACTAAGATTTTAATTGATATTTATTTAAAACTCCTTTTAAATAATAACAATTTAAATCCTTTCCTTACAAAATAAGGAATATATATTTTAACCAAAAAAAAACTTTATGGATTATTTCCTTATCCAATAAGAAAATGTAACAATTTAATTACTTGTCACAATTTAAATTACGAATTTAAATTTTCTCAAAATTAAACTCGAATCTAAATGACAACTAATTATTATTTGTAATTTAAAATAATCTCATCATTTTAAATTATATAGAGAGTAACAAATCGTAACCATTATTGTCCGTTCTTAGTGTGCGACCCTATAGGTTCAATTAACGTTGGCAGTAGGCCTAAATCATATTTTGAACCTACAAGTCATAAGCGGCCTCTAGCAAGACATTATGACTACCCAAGTTAAATGAAAAGCTCATGTTCCGAGACAACCTTAAAGTAGCTATTAACATAATCCTTTTGTCACATGATATCTTGATAGAATATAAGGCATGGATAAAGTCAACCTTATATCTCTCTATCTTTAATTTCTCGAAACCCAATTAGACTGACTAAACAAATGATATTGATCTCCATCAATTCATTTGAGCATGGCCATGCATTTCTCAGTCTCAATCATCGAGGGGCCCAGAGATATCTCTCTTATAATAAGAGGGACAAATTCCATCTTAATCACTCACATCTCACTACATGATTCTTATTATGTTCAATCATAATCTTTATAATCATCCGGTTAAAGACAATGTTTGATTATGTCAAAACATAATATTTCTCATGTTGAGAACTATGGCAATCTCAGGTCTAAGGATTTAATGACACAACTACTAGAGATTAACTTATGACTTTGATCCATGTATTAATCTCAAGGCGGGTCTTATCCAATATTTGTTCTCAACAAATACAATAAATTTGATTTGTATCTTATACATATATTCATCCCATGAATATCAATCAAATTTCATACTAATCTTAATTTATTATTATTCCCACAACAATAACCGATTAGGGACATTTAGAATAATTCATAATATTATTCAAGGACATTATTATATAATAAACATGCAAATTATGATAATAGTAAATGTTCATAAATATTCAAAATATCATGTCCATACAATAGACCTAGGGCACTATTATTAACACTCGGAACCTTCGACATGGAGGTTCCAGCGACGTCAGTGAAGGAGGAGGCAAGTAAAGAGTGATCAGAAAGCAGGGCAATATAGATTATCAGCTACCAAATGCAACCGGCTTAAGAAAATGATTGGAAACTGGATAAAAAATATCGAGGCTTTAGACAGCGTAGGTCTAAAGCCTGCTGGTTGAGTTCTTGGCTGCAAGGATTCCTATGGGGGTTTAAAGTTAAAGCGGTAAGGTTATAGGGGCCAGGAGAAACAGAGCACGGGTCTGAAGGCTTTCCTAGAGAGGAAGAGCAAGTCTCTCTCTCTCTCTCTCTCTCTCTCTCTCTCTCTAACGTGATATTTTCATAAGCGAGGAAGGTCTGGTTCAATGTTTGGGATCAGGCCATTCAGGGCGCTTTCGAGATCAGAGGGCTTTAGATGAGTCCAAGCGCCAACCATTTAAAGTTCTCTTGATTGCAAATTCATTAATACAAATAATCGATGGTCGATAACTAGAACACCAAGCAATAGAACTAGTCATTGCCATGCCATTTGAAGAACAGCTAAAGATTTCAAGTGTAGAAAAAAAAAAAAAAACATTATGTTTTTTCGTGATTGATATTAACATTACAGACTTCATCCTCAAATAAAGGAGATCCAGATAAATTGTGCATGCACATTTAGTGCATTGGAAGCATCTAATATGGTTTATGTTACAATTAGATTTAGCTTTGTTATTTTCTTTCTTGAAACTTATACTCAATTAACTTGCTTGTTTTGTTAAGTCCTAAGGCTTTTGGGATAGTTTCGTAACCTCTATTTTCTGAAAAATTCATATTTTCTTTTAGGGATTTTTTTTTTTGGTTGAGTTGTTAACCTCTATTAACAAGGTCTTTGGTACAAAGTCTTGATTTTCATAAGTTTTGATGATCTTTTATATGAAATCTTATGAGTTTATGAATTGAATATTTTAGAAAAATGAGTGGATTTAATAGAATGGAGCATTGATTGAGTTTAAATTCTATGACGAGAGAATTTTAATTGGCCCGGGCTTTATCTCTCTTCAACGACAATTTGATTAATGGAGATTGAAACAAGAGAGCTATGTAGATGATGATAATTCCTGGCCCCAGAATTCTGTCACTGGAGTAGGGGTGACCGTCTCATCATCATCCTAATGTCTGCATGGATGGGACAATGACATCCTTAAAAAATTCAAGACAGCTCCACCAGACAACCTTTAAAATTTTAATGGTCACTTCCAAGCAAGGATAAAGACGAGGTTTGTTTTTATTTTGGCCCACTCCTTGAATAGTGTGTTACAAGCTACTGGATTACTAGTTTATTTTTATTTCTTTTGACTAACAGTCTATCAGGTTCTCAAAAACTTCTCAAATGAATTATAAACCCTCCTGTGGGAAGGTTGTGATTCGAGTTTCATTCCCATTCTGGTCCACACCAAACTGAATCAATGACAAGTCTGAGTGACAGGATAATATGATCCAACGAGTTTTAAGTTCCTGGCTTTTGTCGAACTGCAAATGACACGCTCTATCATTGATTGAAGCCAATGAAGCAGGAAGAAACATAAATACAGCACGAATCCTAAATATATTGCACCTGTTCTTTCCCGTCTCTTTTTCCAATAAAATGACGCAAACTTTCCCCACAGGATCATAAAAAATTGATATCATTTCCACAAACGAAGCAGACAAAGAGCACATTGACGATATTTTGAGAAGTCCGACAGTTGGAACTCCAAATTTGCTCAATAGTCCACACCAAAACCGTGATCAATATTTCTTTAACCATAAGCCATACATTCCAAGATGATAAATAGGGTAAAAGTTAGCGTTCAATCAGCATAACAATTTTTTAGCAACAGGAAAATATGGCGTTACACGCCCTTGTTTCCTTTTATCTCTTTGATTATGCCTTCAGCAAGCGCATCTGCATCATAGTTCTTACCAAAGAATTTGATAAACTCCATGTTTGGGTTCATCAAGTACCTGAGAGTTGATCAGCATAAATCAATGATATTGGATACAACCATCATAACATGGTAGAAGATTTCCATTCAGTTAGTAAATCAGAGTTTTGTCAAAACCACATGCAAATTCAGAAGATGGCATCATGACGTGAGATGCAAACTGTGGACCAGGCTAATATCTTATAAACCTAGAGTCAATTATTTAACCTGGCAAATAGTGGGTCTAGGAAAAAATAATCAGAGCCAACTATAAATTAGGCATTCAGCACAATCCAAGAAACTTTAAATGAGCAGAAAAGCAACATTAAAAATAGCATTTTTTTCCCAAGAACTAATAGCAATATTAACAACAATAATAACTAATAATAACTACTTACCACTTAATACCTAAAGGTAGGAATGGTAATATAACTAAGAAGAGCTCGATTTGGCTACATTTGAGAAGACCTTCATTCTAAATTCAACAAAGTCACGAAGATCCCACATTTATGATCTGAATTGGATGTGATGTACTATCTTTAAAATGCTTACACAACACAAATCATGTAATTTGGAGACCCTTAGCTTTTGTATCAAGTAATTAAAATTTTGTACAATCTAAATGACACTAAATAATATATGCTTTTTCTTACATCTTTGATGCATCAACTAAGCATCTCTAAATCACATGATCTTTTATAAATATTCTAGAGGTAGTAGATCACAGGTGTCTTCAACATCTCGGCTTATAGATGTCAGATGTCTATCATTCAAATCAAAACCTAACTAGATCTGAGTGGAGATATCCTTTGAATGTTGCCGAGTCAAGCTCTAATTAAGAATATCAATATTTTTTAACACTCCTATTATGCCCACATGAAATCATATCAAACCTAACTACCAACTTAAACCTATTTGATCTACATAAACACATAACAGTGGAATTCATGTACAGCCCCAAAATCCAAGGTAGACCACAAATACCACCATATAATGCCAAGATGGCCACATATGCGGCCACACAATGCTAAATGAATTAATTGCCTTTTCAGCTCATGTGCAGTATGACGGCATACAGAAACCATATAAGCAATTTGGTGTGGTCTAAGGACAGCGTCTGGATATACAGGGTGCATAGCTGGCCACATGCATTGCATTTTGAAACATTAGGTCTCTAGCTAAGATGGACCAGGTAAGACCGGATCTTGTCCTGACTACACAATTGTTCAATCAAATGGTCGAGGGGGGCATTCAGCTTGAGAGCATTATCTTCAACATTTTTACCATCAAGCTCTATATGCATGGGTTGGAGGAAGAGGTGAATTAGATAATAGAATGAAGAGGGAATTTGAAGTATTATCAATTGTAGAGCAAGAGTAGCTACGGGAGGTCCTCAGAAGAGACGCGCCACATCGGTGCCCGAGTGTGATGAAAAATAAGCAAGAATTCTCATACCTTCGTGAATGGATGTAAGTAAAGAAGTTAGTCCAAGAAAATAAAAATAAAATAAAATATATTTAGCAATTTGAAATCTAGGGTCATTAATAGGAGAGCTAATGGAACTAAAAGATACAATGACTAAAAGGATAATTAATATAGATTGCTTGTAGGAGACCAAGTAGATAGGTGAAAAAGCAAAAATATGATGGTTTTAAACTTTGATATATAAGCAAAGATAGGAATAAAAATAGAGTAGAAATTATTGTAAATAAAAACCTAAAAAATGAAGTTGTACACATTAAAAGGATAGAAATAGAATAATTTTAATTAAATTAGTGATAGATGATGAGCTACTAATATTACTAATGCTTATGTTCTTCAAGTAGATTTAGATATTGACCAAGAAAGTTTTGGGAAGGATTAATTCAAAAGATTCTTACTTAAGAAAATATATTTATTGAAGGAGATTTGAATGGACATGTAGAAATATATAATATAGGTTTTGAAATAGTACATGAAGGTTATGGTTTTGAAGATAGAATGACAAAGAAAATATCATTTTAGAGTTTGCAATGGCATATAATTTAGTATTAGCCAATACATATTTTAAAAAGGACTCTCATTTAATATCTTTTAAAAGTGAATATAATGCTAGTCAAATATATTTCTTTCTTACTAGAAAGATTGATCAAGTGTTTTGTAGAGATTGCAAGGTTATATTGAGTGAGAGTTTTAACTATATAACATAAATTAATGGTTATGAATGTATGTATTCAAAAATTGAGAAGAAAGACTAGAGGTATAAGAATTCAAGGATTAAGTGGTGGAATTTGAAATGAGAGAAATTAATAACTTTTAAAGATAAAATGATGAAGAAAGAAAAATGGAGTATAAATAAAGAGATTAATATCATATGAAAAAAAAGGCTAATAGTTTAGAAATATAGCTATAAAGGCCTTAGAAAAGTCAAAAGAAATAGGACCACATGATAGAAAATCTTGGTAGTGGAATAAGAAAATTCAATTCCAGTTAAAGCTAAAGAGAGTGTTATAAAAACTACCTAAATGTAAGAATGAAGAAGCATATGAAAACTATAAGATGGTTAAGACTTGCCAGAGTAAAAAATAGAAAACTAAAAATATATTATTAAAATGATGGATACGATAGGCTATATGTAAGGCATATAAGGAATTATATTACAAGTTAGAAACTAGGAATAGAAAGAAAGACATACAGAATTGTCAAAGTAAGAGATAGAAAAATTAGAAATATGTTTCAGGTTAAATGCATTAAAAATGATCAAAAAAATTTTGAATAAGAAGAAAAATATAAAAAAGATGAAAAAACTATTTTAATAAATTATTAAATATAAATTATATAAACAAATTAAGATATCCTATTAGCTCCATTGAGGATAAAGTTATGGTGTATACTCAGAATTAGAACGTTTTAAGTAAATAAGGCTATAAAAAAATAAAAGTAGGAAAAGCTGTAAAATTTGATAAGATTCCTACAGAATTTTGAAAATGTTTAGGTGATGCTAAGGTAAAATGGGTGACAAATTTACTAATAGGATTTTAGAAACTAAAAGATGGCTAATAAATGAAGGAAAAACATTATAGTACTGGCTTATAAGAATAAAGGTGATATTCAAAACTGCTCTAATTATTGTAATATTAAACTCATGAGTCATATTATGAAACTTTGAAAGTAATTGAACATTGGTTGAGATGTACTACAAAAAAATATAAAAGAATCAATTCAGTTTTATATCAAGAAGGTCGACCATAGAAGTTATTTTTCTTTTCAGAAGGTTAATAGAGATGCATAAAGTAAAAAAACAAGTTTTCATATAGTTTTTATTGATGCAGAGAAAGCATATGATAGGTCCTTAAAAAAAATCTTATGGCGTATATTAGAAAAAAAGTACCTTTAGATATATTAATATAGTAAAGATATGTATAATAGGGTAGTTACTAGTGTAGAAATTATTTATGGTAATACTAGCGAATCTTCTATTACAATAGGCTTACATCAGAGATATGTTCTCAATCCTATCTTTTTGCTTTAGTTATAAATGAGTTTACTAGATATATTCAGATGATATTCCATGATGCATGTTATTTACAAATGATATAGTACTAGTAAATAAAATCAAAGCTGAATTTAATAATAAGTTAGAACTATGACAAAATGCATTAGAATCTAAATATTTCAGGTTAAATAAGACAGACAGAATACATGAAATGCAATTTTAGTACAATTAAAATAAAGACGAATGTAGAGTATAAATTGGGGACTATAAAGTTATTAAAAATGATCATTTTCAGTATTTAGGATTGATTATTCATAAGGAGAGATTAAAGATGATTTCCATAGGATTAAGTAAGTTGAAAAAAATAGAGAAGTGCAATTGGAATATTATGTGATTATAAAGTATTTGTCTAATTGAAAAAAAAAGTTTTATAAACTATATGACCATCTATATTTTATGGCACAAATATTAGATAGTTAGAAAATACACATATAGAGATGGAAAAATGAGAATGTTAAGATGAATGTACGGTAATATAAGAAAAATAGAATAAAAATGAAACCATTCATAAAAAGGTAAAGGCAACTCCAATCAAGGATATAAGAAAAAGACAACTTAAATGGTTTGTACATGTGCAAATAGACCTAGAGATGAGCTTATACGAAAAAGTGACTTAACACATGTAAGGAAAAAGTAGGTAGAGATAGACCAAAAATCATATAAGAGGAAGTGATAAAGAAATATTTAAATTTTTTGCATCTTGCAAAAATGACTCAAAACAGAATTGAATGAAGAAAGGATTCATGTAGCCGATCCCAACTAGTTTGGGAGTAAGGCTTTGTTGTTGCTGTTGAATCAATTGTAGAATACATTCTTTCTTATTTCATGTATTCTGCCAAGAAGAATAATTTGAGAGGCATTGTCTGTGGTGGTAAATATGCACATTAGCTGCAGTAGTACATAGGAATCATTAATGATATTATAGAATCACCGAACAAAAGAAATTGTGATAAATTCAGCCATGGGTGCAAGAATTAGGATACTGGGTGAAGACAGCAGGGGAAGAGAAGAAGAGTAGCAAGAGACTAGAAAGAAGGTTGGGTACAATTGGATCTAGATTGGCAGCCAAATCAACAAATTCATGGCTGGGGAGGAAGAGGAGTTTTAGTTATGCACTGCAATTGGAGAGAGTTTGGAAGGAATGGATGTAAGCAGTGAAAAATGATTGAAATTGATCTCAACACAGATTGTGCTCCAAACTTACAAAAAAATAACAATTTATAATTTTTCAATCTTCACATTGATGAGTGATGAGATGATGATTATTAAAATTTTGCTAGTAGAACAAATGTAAACAGATCCAACTTCAACCAGGTAAAATATATACTGAATATCTGTACATATGACTATGATCTAATATCAAATGTATATCCAGCCCAGATGGTTAGTCCTAGTTAAGTGTCGACTTAGTAAAGTCAGTAAAGCTTACCTGACCACACAACCATGGAAACTCCGTCACAAACTACTCAATATTGACTCCTACTATGAAGTACATGGACTATGTCTAGGTCCAAAACCTAGGGTCCACTAATTAGCCTCAGGAGTGCATATTTAATTCTTGGCTCAAATTTAGCATTTTTTCAACTTGAGATTATCGATAACATGGGATAGGTGTAAGCCCTGAGAGCAATGGAGAGGGAGACAGAGGGATGAGAATCTAACAGTTAATTTAACTAATGAATGAAAAGTGACAAAAATTTGATATAACAAGTTTTAGAAAGTAATGGTTAGAAAACTTTATGATAGCTTGGATGTTTTACACTGGGTGTTTGATAACAAAATAACTAGATATCAGAGCTTGTTGTTTGCAGATTGCAGCAGATATGATAGATTTACGGGTTACAAAATAGTCAGATTTTTTTATAAAAAAAAGTTATGAGCCTAGAAGGATTGTTCCTATCGGAATCCACATATGTAAGGAAAATTTAACACAGCCATCCTCAAGCAGAAATAATCATTACAAAATCTAATAATGAAACATCTGGATTTCCAAATGTACATTTGATAAAAACAATATATTATCATGATCATGGAAGTCATTATAAATGACCCTAGATGCCAATTGATATGATTAAACAACAGAAATACAAAATTTATACAACTAACAATTGAATCCTAGAAAAATATAAGCCAAAAATGCAGCAGCAAACTTGAATGCAAAATTAATAAATACATGTCAAGTAATTTATAGGCCATACTTACATAACGATTGAGTGGTCAACAAGGTAATCAGAGCCATCCTCCTCTGTCTTCATATAGTAAACTCGATAAGCACGAGCAACTTGTCTTATCTCATCCGGTGTACCAGTTAAGCCAACTAAATCTGCATGAAATTCTGCACAACGAAACACATGGCATTTATCTGGATGAAACCATGCTTTAACATAGACTAAAACTACATTATTCATATGCATGAGAGAAATGATGACGTAGTATCATAGATGTAAATTACAAGAGAATGAAATAATACTTAAATTTGTTCAGATATAGATTTATCTGAATAAAGTCCTTGTCTTTCAGCTTCTCTGCCTTAATAAGTGGCAAACAAGTTCAGTACCTTATTCAGATATGGTCTGCTATGGTGCAGCAGAAATTGTATCACATGAATGCAGAAAATTATTAATAGAAAAGGAAAGAAGGGTTGAAATAAAAAGAGACAAGGAATAAGAGGAAGAAAATAAGCAAAGAGAAAAGCCCTGCAGTCAATTTTCTTTCTCGAATAAAATCAGCTTCAATTTCTAACAACCCTGAACAGCTGGCCATAATTTTTTTGACAGGAAAATTCTTTGGAGAGCCCATTATGTGCACATGAGAAATTCCTTGAGCCCATTAATGCTTGATAACCCCACATTCAACCACCACCATGCATGGCACCAATTTCTGAGAGGTGCACTAATCCCCTCAGGCCACAAGCCAGTAGAACTTTTCATGCGCACAAAACAGCTATCCCTTAGTACTATCTTTTCAATAAATTCATCCAATGTCTAATCCTACTCTAATTGGTACTCTCAAAGCCAAAAATAAACAGAAAACTTCTATTCTGGAAGGACCCTTAAATAAGTCATAAATTAATGATAGTTGATCCGATCCCAACAGAATATGGACTGAGCAGAACCCAATTAATTTGACTAACAATTGAACTCTCAAAGACCTAGGAAAATATCTCCAAAAAATATATAAAAATAAACAAAAATAAGAATGAAAATGCTAAAAGTTGAAAATAAATCCAGCCATCTTAATGAAATTCTAAATGCATCACTTGAGCACAAAAAATGGTAATATACTAGGATAAAGCCTACAGCATTGCACTTCATTTTCTTAACAAGAAAATAAATGAAAATATGAAACTGTGCTCACAACCACTATTACAAACAAAAGAAGAATGGGAACACACCTTTGACATAATCATGAACTTGCTCAACAGTATCCCTCTCAGGATCCACTGAAATAAAAACAGGAACGATATCTATCCCTGCCTTTCCTTCTGCAAGAAATAGAAATCTGTTATTAGAATAACAGAGAACCACCAAATAGTAGCTAGAGAAAAGGACCATCTATATTGGAACATATTTGTCAAAAATTGCAGAAATTTAGCCAATGTTTCTAACAAGAATTTCCATATTTTTCTTTAAAAAATTTAGCATAATATTTTATCATAACAAATTTCATAAATATAGAGAACCAACATGGCTTGCTGATATCATGTATGCCAAATTAGAGATATTCAATAATTCCCCCAAAATCACACATTACTTTAAAAAAAAAAATCTCTCATCGTTTATCTAGTTTTCCATATATTATTGTATTATCAATGCTAATGTTTTGAACCCAGAAAACCCAAACTAAACCACTTTGAGATTTGGTTCACAGGTCACCAGTTAGACTAATGTGGAGCCACAATTCAACTAGATAACCTGCCCCCAATTTTCCCTTGAACCCAACTCTCATCCACCCATTTCTTTTTAACATATTCTCCACCTTTGATTCTCTATTTCCCATATCTGAGTGATCAAGCCCTGCACCTGAGACTGCCTAGGTTCTCATTCATTGCCAAATCAAACCACTTCCAATCTGGCTGCCTCAACTCTTCCTGCTTGCTGTCTCACCTCCTCCTAGTTAAAGCCTGGAGCCCTCAGCCCCTCGTGGCCTCATAACCTTGACTCCCTTTAGCTTCACCTCTCTAGCACTAGTACTCGAGCCCCCCCAATGGCTAAGCTTGTTTAGACACTACGCTGCTCCCACCACCTCAACACCATCCAGTGGAACTACCTTGATTTCCTCCAAACACACTACCCAAGAGAAGATGAGAAGAGGAAGAGAAGCATTGCCCAAACTGATCAATCATCATTGATCGTCACCCCACTGCTTCAATCAAGAAGATGACAGAGATTGTCAAATCAAAGTTCAGGATAGAAGAAGTTAGTGTTTCACTCTTTTCTCATACTTTTCTATTAATCCAACCAGCTTATCAATTGTCCAATTGAAGGATTTGACCAGTTAAAACACTGGGAGATAGTTCAAATGGTTTTCAGCCAAATATGGGTTCAAACCCAATCCAATCCAGCCTGCCATGGTTGATGGGTGACAGGTCAAATGTGTTGCCACATCCCATTTTCAAACAATACTCAATACTGGTAGAACCCACAAATCACACCATATTGCATCTTCTCATTAATCACAACAATCTAACATTTGAGATCCTTCATAACTAATTTTTCACTAACTTTCTCGATCAAAGACTCAAGTGGCATGTTACAATCTCCTGCCTACACGCTCTGTTATATATCTTAATTGCCCATCCTCAATCTCAGTAAGATCTCCCAACTTACCTCTCATTCCAAGTCTCCTCATATATTTTAGTTACTTGTTAGTGATAGAACTAAGGTTGCATTTAGTGGTGCCAGCAATTCTGAATGGTAATGTGGATTACCTATAAGATAGATTACCACTGGATGGATTGCTAGTAATGCTGATTACTGTGTTTGGTTGGTAACAGTAATATTGATTACTGTGTTTGGTATGACAAACATATTATCAATCATATAACATCAAATTCCCAAAATACCCCTAAATCAAATTCATATAAATCAAATCTATTAAAATTTTAAAACACCTCAAAATATCCCTAAATCAAAGTATTTATATATAAGTATAATATACTAGATTTAATTATTTTTTAAGATTAAAATATTTTTAATCTTTAAACATTTATTCAAATTTTTTTTTTCTTAAACTTTCAATTATCATAATTTATTTATTATATTTTAAAATAATTTATTTTTTAATATTTTGTTATTTAAAATTAATTAAGATTAATAGACTAGTTGATATATTTTTTAATTTTTTTTTAATATTAAATTAATTAAAAATTAATTTTTAAAAAAAAATTAATTAAAAATAAAAATTTAAATTAAATTTTTAATTAATTAATTAATTTAATATTTTAAAAATAAAATTAAAAAAAATTAAAAAATTTTTAATTTTTTAAAATTAAAATTTTAATTATTTAATTAATTAATTTAATTTTAAAAATAAAATTTAAAAATTATTTTAAAAATTATTTTAAAAAATTAAAAAATTTAATTTTTAATTAAATTTAATTAATTTTTTTTAATTAATTTAATTGTTTAAATGAAGAATAATTTTATTTTTACAAAAGAGGCGGGAGCAATTTTGTCAAAAGAAAACTTATTAGATTACAATATAGTCGGTAATGTGGATAGCCACCTCCCCTTGAAGTAATCTGGATTACCACTCAAGTGGTAATCAAGTGGTAATCCAGATTACCACTACCATGATAAGATTGCTATTCAAAAAATGTACCAAACATGGTAATTTGGTGGGGCCCTTTTAAATTACCGGTTACCAAACGCCCCCTAAACCTTAAAATGCCTTTTTGGCTATGCTATGCATTTGCTCTCCTCTGCTCCCATTTACTTGCTTTTGACTTTCTTCTGCAAGCACTTAACATAGATAACCACTGAGATGGTGCCAAATGGATAATGATATGGGTACTCCAGTAAGTGGATTAGTAGATGCAATAATGAACAAAATCTGACATTTCAAATTGTTAAATTGTAGTACTCTATATACCCATTTTTCAGAATACCAAAGTCAACTCCCTAAGCTGACATGTGAGAAAAATATAGGGCCAAGCTCATGTGACAATGAAAGGGCATAGAGTTGGAGGTTTTGCAAAGTGAATGTATTAAGTATTTCCTTTTTAAAAAAATGAATAAATGATGTATTATTAAATTAAAATAATTGATTTTAATAACATTCGTTGCATCATATAATTGAATTTTTCTCAAGCATGCATTGCATGTGCTAGGCTTAAAAGAACATGCATGTACATACCTAGGTACTTCTGCATATATCCCATACATACATACCTATGCAAAATAGAGTTTAATTCCACATAACCACTAACAGTTCAAGATTTTTTCCTGTTGATGTAAAATGAAATTAACGGTTCCAATGGTAGCATAAGTGTAGAAAATAGCAGTAACAATGACAACATTGAAGGCCCTTTTCATTTTGAAAACAATGGACAATTGGTATCGACCAAAAGCAAACAAGAGATGCAACAATTCTCAATTAATAAGTTGGGTCAATAATTAAGGCAGTCCAGATACAGTAAATGCAAGTAGTTATCTCCAAGTTAAAATAACAACCTCTAGATAAAGATGATGGCAGGATCCATTCTTCTCAACAAGATGCTAAATAACAGCAAACTCACTCTTATACATAGAAATTATCACAATGTCCTTTACTATCATAAAAATTTCAATGCACCAAGTTATAAAAAAGACTTAGAATCTTTGCATCTGACAAAAAATATGACTCAAAATCAAGTTGAATAGAGAAAGATAATTCATGTAGCCGACCAAACCTAGTTTGGGATTAAAGTTCTGTTATTGTTCCTATTGTTGTTGTACGAAGCTGTAAACTTATGATGAGGGACTAGCTGTTGAATTATGTCCAAGCAACAAACCTCAGGTCCACTTTGCAAAGGTGATGAAACCACATAGACAACAAAATTGTAGAAGCATGTCTCAAACCATTTTTCAATTTGGATTGTTATCAACTAGTTTTTTGTTGCTTATGTTGTTCATAACAATTCTATAAAAAAAAAAAGTAGCTAAGTTTATCTGCCAACCACAATGCAGTTTTTCATCAAATGCAAAATCAAGGAAACATAATTCATCATTGCTATCCTACAGTAGGTAATGTTGCATCATGCTTTGGGGTGGCAACAGTCATCTTATTCCAATATGTTGGACATTTTGTGAATCAAATGACATAACATACTTATTTTATCAACTGCAGCAGTCAGTTTTTGGAGTTCATCAGGACATATATCAGGGCAGTGTGTGAACCCAAAATATAGCAGCGTCCACTTCCCCAGAAAATCCTTCTCAGTAACCGATTTTCCACTGTGGTTCACCAGCTTGAAAGGGCCACCAATAGCAGCAGTCCCCACAGATGGTCCTTGTTTCACCACACTTGATCCAGTCTTCAGTTCTGCTACCAAGAAAAGAAAGCCAACTAAACCACAGAGACAGAAAATATACAAATTTAACACTTCTTGATACAAAAGGGAGAGAAAGAAAGAAGGAATCAGAGAGAAGAAAGAAGAATAGAAAATAACTTTGATAATGAGAGAAATGAAGACAGGAGAGAGAGGTTTTCTTTTCTCACTGAACCTCCCTACTTTGGAGAGGTTAAAAAGGTGGGATCAGAGAGAAGCTTCTTCTCCATTTCTTTTCCTTTCCTTCCTCATTTGACCTCCAAATGAGGGATTCTGAGTCAATTTTCTTTTATCTCCTAACCAAACTGAGGGATACTGACTTTCACTCCTCTCTTTCTTCTCTTTTACACAAATCTCTCGATCTAAACAAAATGTAAAAGAGACCAAGTTCTATGGAATTGATATACTAATCTCTACCTGTTTTTGAAAATTTGAGACATAAAGTCGCGAAGTTCAGACAATAAATAAGGTTGGGTGTAAGTATCAAGGCATGAGGCATAAGCCTTATTAATTCATTTTGTTTTTTTATAAAAAGAATCAATAACAAAAATAATGTGAAATCAGATGATGTAAAGGGTCTCACTATTATGTTCAAACCTGACTAGGAATTTGGGGTAAACCAAATAATCTAATTGTCAAATGTTCACAAACCGATAGCTGGAAAACATGTCTTATCCTCCACAGATAGAGTCCTGCAAAAGCATGAAACAAACTCCACTTCTCCACTTCTATTTGTCGTGGAAGCTATCAAGTTCTTACTGGCATGCCTCAAATATAAGGACAATTAAACTTACAACTTACCAGGCATGCACCTTACATGGACCTTTTAATATAATATTTTTCACGTGATAAATTCCCACAAATAAGACTAAAGATATTATTCTAGTAGGGTATTTCCTTGAGACATAAGGCAAGGCAAGCCTCAAAGAAGCAATTTTAGACAATAGAGTACAACAAAAATACACGTTTTAGTCTATCCCATATTTACCGCTTCATGGAATCACTTTATGGATGAACTGAAAATGTTGTCTTTCAATCTTTACATGGTTTTATACTGGCGTTTTTGAATATTGCATCATGCACATCAAATGCCAAAATTCACTGCATACCTTTGACCCTAAGCTCTCATGAGCAGAATGTGTCCTCAAATAAAAGAAATGATGTCCATATGTCCGGAAATGATCTTAAATACAAGTGGTAGCACAGTTGAGATACAGTAAGTTGAGTACATCATAAACAACAATCTAAAGAGGATGGATTTGCAAGTTGCATCATGACATCAACTTCTAAATGGTAGCGCAATAAGAGGTAAATCATCTCATTTGTGGAATATGAGTCTCACATACTTGGACCAAAAGCAAGGGAACAAATCTAGAAATTGCGCATATTATTCTAGAGCTGTTTCAAGTAATCTCTGCTTGATAGACATAGGTCAAATCAAGAAATTGCAATTTTGATTGTTCTTACTTGGGATACAAAACATTCAGTCAAGTTGCTAGTGGCAAAAAATATCATAAACAGCTATAACATCGATATGAGGCCTCACAATGATTTGCAACATATTAATTTTTTAATACATGAGGAAGACAAGAAGCACATAAAGCAAGTCTTGGCATAACGATGAGGTTGCTCCATTATGACCTGGGTGTCAGCAATTCAAAACATGGAAACAACTTCTCCGCGCACAAGGTAAGATTGCAATACATTTGACCCCTCAATGGCATGAGGTTTGTGCACTATGACACCCTTTTTTACAATTAATGTGATGTATTTTGACAAAATGGTTGACTAAAAGGAGACAGTGAGATAAACAAGTAGAAAGGAATGCTGAGGAAGTCATTCTGACAACCCCAAGTTATTTAGAGTAATAAAACTCATCTTTACACGGATTTTGGCATTTTGAAGATCTAGGGATTTTAGGACTGAGATAATCTGCAATCTCTTAGTTCCCTAGCTCTATTGACTCTTCTTGCCCAATTCCCACCATTCAGAGATCTTACATGGACACAATAAGCATGCAGCCATAAATTACCTTGAAGACTAGTAAAAGGGGTCGTTTGGGTTTCCATTTGCATCATGTTTGCGGCAAGCCTACAGCTCAAATGCAGCCTTACCTGTTTGGAGATCAAAAAACCCACCATACTGCATCACTTAGATTGCATCCCACTAGGTGGGACACCCACAACAAGATAACCAAATACCCTGCTAGACAAAGTGGGACGTGGATTGTTTCTTCCCATCCAAATAACGAATCTTCTCAAACTTCCTTTTATCCTTTTAATTTTCAGTCGAAATTTTACATTATCCTTAATCTTTTAAGTTACCTCTTATGCCCCTTAAGTTACCCTTAATTAACAAATTCTTAAAGTCTTTTTCTTCTCAAACTCTAAATAGATGGACTCCCCATATCAAAGAAAACAACCAATTTTCACAGGTTTGAAACCTTTCTCTTGCTCTTTTAGCTATTTTTTGTTCCAAATTTTATACACATATTAGTGTTGTGTCCGAATAAATGCCAAACAGTGACCAAACACTTCTATCTAACAAAATGCAACATTGCGTTTCAAACACAATGCAATGCAATGCAACACATGCAAATGCAAATGCAAATGGTATGCCAAACAAGCCAAAAGAGATAAAAAATATAAAATTGTAATTCTCAATGTTGTAACATTGATATCATACCAGTGAAAAATCTTGGCAGCATGAAGGATATTAAAGTAGGGAGAGTGCATAGAATTATAATTTTAAATTTACAAGGATAATTGATTACATAATATTTGAATTCTCACATTGATGTGACAATGCAAATATTAACATGATTGATTTCTTTCTACTAATTGACATTTTGATGAAAAATAAAAATATTTTGAAATTAAACATTCATACATGGAAACATATAAAGAACTAAAAGCAGCATTAATCAACAAAAAATCTTACAACTGGTACTATTAATCTTACTAAGAGACCAACTGATTGATCTCCACTCAAAGATAACATTCCTACTCCTATATTCCTACTCACCATAGTAATCTACCTTCAATGTGTCGTTTCTTCTCTTTGTCATAGTAAACTATCAGTCCTCCACCGGTCATAATAAGCAGAAGAAGGCTCAACCACGAGACAGGCTGCAGAATCAAGTCATCAAAGATTACTTCAAAAGTACAAGCTCTCAACTTCATCAAATTTAAAGTTTAGTCTTAAAGTCTGATTAAACTATATTTGTACATTAGAGATTTGAAATATCTGGAAGATGGCTAAAGAAACTCTGTCATGAAATTGAATTGATCAATATAGTAAATGCATAGCTTTTGAAGTGGAAAATAAACACTTAAATAGACATTAACAAAATGATTTGCACACAAGTTAACAAGCTTATAAAATTTAAAATTAGTTAATATTTTAAATTTTGTTCCACAAGCATTTAGAAAAAGATTAAGAGAGTTGATTTAATCTACCTGATGATGGCTTCCAAGATCCTATTTTACCATTTCTACGAATTCTTCATTACTTCTGTTTAAAAATTCTAAGATATCTTTCAAGCAACTCTTTGTTTGACTAGCAACTCATCTTACATAATCACTTATTGTATTGCATATTTTTCCTATAAACAATTACATCAACATGATAATACATATCTTCTAGTCAAGTGTGGGCTTCACCAGCCAAAATTTGGACAGATGAAGATGATGATCAACATTTAGACATGCAATACCATTTGATCCACCTTATGTGACCCTATTTGATACATTTTAGATGTGCAATACCATTTTGGTACAGTATGGTCCATATGGGTTGGTATGACATACCTTGTTTGAACATTGTATAAATATTAAGCTTTGCCGGCGGTACATAAGAGGTACATAAAAGGCTTATATACCATTGAACACCATGATTGTTAACCTTTGATCTAACATAGATTGATGGTTTATCGTTACTATGTCATATCAATAGATCAGTATTTCAAATCCTCACTAGATGAAAACAGAGGAAAAGAAATATTAAAGGAGAGTTTCATACCATTAAGAGTACGAACAAAGGCTGTTTAGGATGGCCAGTTACAAGATCAGAAATGGTAAAGTAGGTCACAACATCGTACCACCATGTATCCTCACAGACCAATGTGTAATTTAGTGAGACACATCGATATATGCCAATATGCATATGGATGAGCTGGCACACATGGTATAGAGATATGCACTCTGGTACCGAGCTAATAACCTATTGGCATAGTAGATTTTGCAGGTTTTTGCATACAAATGAGCACATTAAACATTCATTTTTCCTACCGTAGCAATCAGCACTAGAGCAATTTATCTATAAACCAATTCTATCATATGCATTTAGGCATGGATGAAATATCAAATGATTCTCCACGCATCTGCATTGTTTATGTCTCTGAGGCAGGAAAGTACTAGCAATGCAATGTAAAGTTGGTTTGAATATCTCAGTTCAACATGGCATAGTTGATTTCCAGAGTTTGATGGTACAAGAAACTTAAAATGGTTGGGAGTGGAGCCTATAAAACTCTTGAATAAGCCCTACAAGAAACTTAAAATGGTTGGGAGGGGAGCCTATAAAACTATTGAATAAGCCCTACACCTAATCTTCGAGTAGATCGGTAGCATAGTCACCTATAATTTCAAAAAAGAGGTCAAAAAAGTAAACATGTTCTAAGGATGAAGTGGGAAATACATGTTCTATACATGAAGTGGAAAATAAAACCAAGTGTAAATTGTAGTCAGAAGAAAAGATTGAGAAGAAGAAAAAAAAAAAAAAGAGAAGAAAAGGTGGCCAATCACACCAATAATGCATTGGCTATACCTTGCACCAAGATAGTATGGTATGCGCATCAGATGGTTAAAGATAATTAAAGCATAATGTATCTTTCTCTCAAATATTTTGTCCTAATTGTCTCAAAAAATGTTTCATGGTCGTTGTGATTCAAGTTGGCTTTTCAAGTCACAGTCCATGCCTATGAATGAAGCTTCCTAGAGAAAACAGTGCTTTCTCCTCTCTTTGTATAGACTCTTTGAAAGTATTGAAGAAACTTTGAGAGCTAGTCCACTTTGCCAAACATTATATAACATGACCAACAAGGTAGGTCTCCCTACATACCAACCAGCCCCATAGGTCTACTGGCACACCCTTGGAGTTGCCTAAACCAAGGATGCAACTTTAATTTAGAGGATAAATTTTGGTCAAGGGTCAGTCATAAGACAGTCTCAACTATATATAGGATAAAACCTACTTGTTTGTTTTGTTATGCAGCTGCTTAAAAAAGACAGGATATTTAAAACATAGTAACATTTGCTTCTCAAAACAAGGCAACGCTATGCCACGCAAATAGTCCATCTTACAGTTTCCTATTAACGATTGGCAGGGCAAGCCAGAGTAGAATGTGACTGCTCCAATGACTGAATTTCGCATCCTTTTCAGCTTGACCATGCATAGATAAGTGAAGGAAATGTCCAAGCAAGAAAAGATTTATGCGCTCCAATATAGGAGCAAAGTGCAACATAACAACTGAGAAAAAGAAAACAAGAAGATCTTTTGCTCACGAGCATAAGTGAAATCCTTAATATCAAATTCTTCCTAACCAATAACATTAAAGCAACTGGAATCAATTACTGCATAACGGTTTTTCCTGAGAAACAAAGCAGCTGCACAAATAAATCCTTTAGCATGATAGCTGTCATTTTCTATAGTAAAGCCAAAATTGTGGTCCATGAATGACAAATAGGAACTTAGTTTGGTCCTTTATTTAAGTACAGTGATATAAACCCTTAAAATGGATTATAATTTAAGTTGCAAAAACCACCCACTTACCAGTAGAGATGGCCGTTCAGTAATATGAGAACCCATAAATATTCACCACCTGTCCTAATTGAGAAAAAGTGTATTGGCTAGTGCCTTTGCAAAAGCAAGAATGACTCATTTTTGCAGCATGCAAGCATACAGTTTAAATTGCATATCAACCTTTGATAAAATTACAACTGTGTAACTCTAACAAAAAACCACATTTCTTCTTTTTTGGCTGGAAACAAATAGTTCTTCTTTTTAAGTTCAGTGGTCTTTTTTTCTTCAAATAGGTGAAATATAGAAGGAATTTAAGACCTATGGAGAAAGGTGGTTATGGCTTTTGCCAAACTACAAGGTCATTTATAAAGAAGGTTGACTGTTGTAAATTTAAAGAGACTATAACAGATAAAGTTTTCTATCCTATTTAAATCAAATCTTTTACCCCTCCTCGAATAGGCTTCTTAGAAGGACCAGTCTGATCCGATTCCCCAGAACCTTTCCCTTCATCAGAAGCAACTGTTGATGGCGTCTTCGAACTGGCATTATCTGAAGACGTTGCAGCAGTGGCTAGATGGCAATGAGAAAAAGCTAAAGTTTGCCTCACAGTTGATAAATGGATAATCTGCAAGGAACATAAATCATTATTTAGAGAGATGCCAAAGAGAAAAGTTAATGCCCATTGCAAGATGATAGATGCACATCCAATTATCGATGATGATGACGACAATAACAACAAAACCAATGAGAAACAGGCTAGCAAAACTTTATTTTATGTCATTCAAAATATTATGAAAATGGAATGTATAACACTCTAAAATATGACATCTCCACAAAAAGAAACAAACCACATGTCAATAACAAATGATCAAAATCCATATGAAATCAGGTGGTTTGCATGATGTCCTGTTTTAGAATCTACCTAAAATCTCCATTAAAATTTTCTCTAAGAAGATCAAATTTTTCACAATAATGCATTTCACAAAAATAAAACTTACACATTACTATAGCTAGTGGTGAATCGGGATCGTATCCTCGAGAATCAAGGGCAATTATTTTACGAAAAAGAAAAAGAAAAATTATCTGTAGAGGATTATATTAAGAATAGCGGTTGAGTTAAGTTGAGTAATGCATTTCACAAAAAATAAAACAACAAACCATGCTAAATTCAGAAAAGTACAGCTATAGACGATGAGGTGCAATGTGCTAACATGCTTTACTATATAAATCAAGCAAAAACTGTTACTTGAAGCTTGCATTTTTCAACAGCAATAGACTTATTAAAAGAACATTACTACATTGACTAAACCAATATGATTTTGATGGTGATTTCCTATTAGAGTTTTCCATGTTGCCCTTCTTCCTCTTCTTTCCTCATTTTGTCTTGTAGTGGGTTTCTAGGAAAAATTACTACTAACAACATAAGCCGCCCAACATCATCCAATAGCATTTATGGCCCAAAAAGAACCATACCACACTGAACCTGCAGGCTCACTCTTCCTATGAACTTGTCCTATATTGGCTAAGCTGTAACAGATACAAACCCACTATAAATCAAAATTAAATAGCTGAAAACAGCTTGAGAAAATAATGACCCTAATGTAAACATCCATTGTAAAGGAAAAGTAATTTAAAAAAAAAAAGGCTTTCTGAAGAAACCTCCAAGGCAACAACACCGGGGCAATTCACTCATCCAGAAGGAAATACTTAACAGGATGTTGTCACCAACCTTCTCGTAGGGTAATTCACTAGAAACTATTCTGATTTCTTAATCACAAACTTGCACCACTTTCCATGGGGAATTGGAGTACTATTCTATTAATTTATGCTCTCCATCCTAAGGGATGAATAGTTTTAACTTTTAGAGAATCAACCAGCCCATCCTTGATGTTAGGGGCAAATGGTAACACAATTCTCTCTAGAAAAGGCAATATATATGCAATGGTACAACTAAATGTAAAACTAGATGTCATAAGTGGCATTATCTGTTGTAAAAATTTCCTTTCTTTAAATGGGGCATGCATGGTGATAGGATATCATACTTGAAATGTAGACAGACTGATATCCTACTTATCTCAGTCTGACAAAAGTCAGTGGCAGGATTGAACCAAATGCGTAATACCAAAACACAGAATAAAAACAAACAAGGATCAATCAGTCAACAACACATCCAGTCTATTGACACCCCTAGACAGAAGTAAATACAAGAATGTATTAAGGTCTCAAATATCATCAATTTCTTTAGTGGAATTAAGGGTCTCTCTTTTGTTTTTCTTATCCTAATCATCCCACCATGCTATTCAAAGGAATAATAATCAAAGGAAATATCTCAGGATAACAAAACATCAATGCATAACTCAGTGGACATAAATGGCCGAACAAGTTTAGTGTGGATATAAAGGAAGGCATTTTAAGGTAAAATCCATAATAGAAGGTTGGTTTCAATCTGACAATTAGAAGTTCTTAGAGCATCAGATGTGGAAGACATGACAAGAAAAGAACTTTCTCATGCCAAGGAGACACATAGAAGCTCCTCCTCTAACCACTTGGAAAGACAATTTCACTAAAATTTTTACGAAGAGACTTCTTAGCACCCTAAGAAAATGGTTGAGAAAAAGACTTGCAAATTTTGGGTCACCATGGAACTACATATGCAGAAACTTTTGAACATCAAGGAAAAAAGCAACACAACACACTAATTTACTCTGATTAGTATGTGGCATCCAGCACAGTGATATTCATCGAAAACAATCTGAAGTTCCAAAAAATTAAAACAGATAACTAAACAAACATTAGAGTCCTGAACACAAGATAAGCATAAAAACTGAAAGAGGAACAGTGACCTGAGGATAGCTTCTCCCAGTTATTGATCTGAAGAATCCTTGAAATCCCCTAAGCCCGCTCATCATTCTTAACAAGACCTGAAGGAACAGATAGAACTGGAATTTCACATATATGTCATACAAACTAAAAAAATGCTACATTAAAAACATTGCAACAGAAAAACAACGAGAGATAGCAAAGGAAAAACATTGCAACAGACAAACTAGATGCTTGATGTAATCATAGCTCTGTCCTTGGTCTAATGGAGAGGGAAAAAAGCAGGGCCGCAAGAAACAGAAATTGGCTATTATATGGAGCAGCATATAAAGCTCTTGACTCTGTTTTGGAACCAATGACAGCAACTTGTTTGAGGAGGAAGTACCTGGACTCCTCAGCTAATCTGATGGAATCCACCTTTTCCAAATGGTTTTTGTTGAAACTTTTATATTGGAGGTTTTATCTTCAGTTAATTGATCAAAAATTTGGAGTACATGTGCATATTTGTTGGATATGGATTCAATCAAGGCTCTTAAAAGCAAATGAGAGGATCCTGTAACTATTAAAAATTTTACTTAGTGTGAATAAAATCCTTATCACTGCTGAATACTATAGTGTTACACCATATACGTTTACTTAATCATTTGATTTATAAATAAGAAAAACAATAGATTACAGTGAACTTGAGTCACTGGTTAGCTCTTCGGCAAGGAAGAATTTTTTATCAAAAAAAAAAAGGCTTACAAATTGTCAGCTTATTGTTTTTATGGAATCAACCACTGAAAACTTTACTTCTGTGTACATGGATGGTATGAGTTGTGAATATTGCTTGTTCCAGGATATGCATATAAGTTAGATACAAATGTACGATATAGTTTCTCTAGAAATGCTAATACATTCTAAAATATAATAGTGTCATTTATTATTGTTTATAACTATTAAGTATTAATTATTAATTTTCATTTATACCAAAAAATCTGGATGCCCTTTGTGAATGCACTGTTTGCTGATACATAAAAAAATTGTTTAAAAAAATCATATTTTGTTAACTTTTAAAATAACTTCTGGTCTTCTATCATCACATGGCATTTGCAATAATGTGCTATATTTAAAATAACTTTTGAAATAAGAAATAACTATTCAAGAAACAAGTACAACAAGATGAACAGACCATATCATGCTGTTAAGTTTCATTAAACACAGTTGTGTTTTCTCTATTGTTTTACAAATCAACAACTGAAGAACTGATTTACAAAAAAAAAGGTAAAAAATTGAACATCTGAACATGTTTAGCCTACAAAACTAATATGTCAGTAGAGAGCGAGCATGAAAGCGTGCACGTAAGAGAGAGAGAGAGAGAGAGAGAGAGAGAGAGAGAGAGAGAGGGGGGGGGGGGGGGGGGCACCTTAGGGTGCAGTGCCAGTGCCAGGTGTTGCTGTCCTTTGTCCTCACAGTGGAAGTGGAAGATGAGAAGAATCAAGGGTGGCGAGTGCAAAGGGACCAAACACAAGCTATTTGATTTGGAACCCTAATCCTAAATGAGATCAAAGCTTTATATCTTTCAAAAACTAGCCAGGTTCAAACCAACATTCTAAAAACTAGACCAAGAAAGGGACCAGATTGTGAGTCAATGACTCAATGGTTCAACCATTAGGTCAATTCGAGTAACAAATATATTAATTATTAATTAATTATATAATAAACATATTACAATTATATATAAAAATTCTAAAAAATTTAAAAATTAGCAGTAATGTTCTAGTAATTATTGGTATTGCAAATTTATAATAACAACATATCACAAAAAATGCATAATATAATAGCATCATTATCACCTTATATTAGAGAAATAAACAAAATAAAAAGAAGCATATCACGGTGCAACTTAAATTGAAAAACAAGTTTAAAATTTTTATATTTCAATAATATATCATTTTTTAAGATAAAAGCAATAAAGATATGAAAGAAAAGCATATAAACATATTGATGTACCTATTTAGTGTCTTGCATAGTTTGTAGAAGAATTAAGACTTAACATCCAAATACTTACTCTTCATTTTTATAACAAATAAATATTATTTAGGAGCACAAAACTTATAAATTTAAATAATAATACAATATCATAAGAGAGAATAAAACATAGATTCAATACATATGTGGATAAACTATAGCACATATACAAAAACAATAAAAAAGCACAAACCAATGTTATAACATAAACATTAATAAAGCATAAAAGTGAATGTTATCACCTAAAAGCCACATAATATGATGCCCCCTTATATCATATGTGAATCTATGAACAAAAACATATAAGGGGCCATTGATCCTACAAGTGCCGCTATTATCTCCCTATGTTCTTAGGTTGCAATCACCATGCAGAATGACCTTATACCTTTCTTAATACAAATCAATACCATCTCATTATATTTTTTAAAAAGTCATCTCTCATTCTCTCTAAAGTTTATCATGCACCGCATTAGAAAAGTCAACTCCATTCAATCATCTATTATTATGCAAGATGATAAGCATAGTTACCATCTAGACAAACCAAGAAAAAGTTTTATATAACCTTTATTTCTAAAGCACTAAAACATCAAGCAAATAGGAATGCATTAGGAAGCATTCCCAAGGAGAAAAACCACTATGAATCAATTGGTACCCCAATTACAACAGGGTGGTTACCTTTTTTTGAGGAAAATGGGAAGCGATTGACAACCCCCACACAATTTATAAAGGTATTAAAACAAGATAGGTAAGACTCAAACCTAGGTCACTAGCACCCAATCCCATGTAACTTTATGAACTAAACCAAGTGGCACTTGTTATCAATTGGTGACAAATAATTTTGAGAAGGTGATTTATTTCACAGAAGTAGAAGAGGAAGGGATCAACGAATCATACTCCACCTCAAAATTAAGGCAAAAGAAACACTACAAAGAAGATACTCTAAAATCAAAATTTTCCAATATAGCTACTCCAATTTAAATCTAATCCGGAAGCCAATGGATATATATCATTTACCCACCAACTAACTAAACAGCCCATAATTGCCAAATGAACATCAATAGAAACTATCAAGAATAGAACCCTAATCTTGGGATGGTCTCTAAAGCCAAAGTATAACATTGTGTCAATTTGGAATACCATTAACAATTGTTATGCCCATTTAACAATTGATCAAATAGCAATATCCCTCTACAAGGCCCTATTTTGCTATTTTATTATAATTTTCACAAGAGTTTATACTAGTGTTATTCATACACATCTATTGATTACAATTAATTACTTAACAATATTAACCATTTAGCAGTTAGAGATTGTGAACAGTATTAGTGTAATTCAAAGCAGAATAAAATAACATGATAAACAGAGTATGACAGAGAGAGTAAAGACACTTCAAATGGCCATTGAAAGGGATGTAAATAGAAAAGGTTAAAAAGAAAGAACTTTTTCCCTTTATTTTCTTATTACATGTAAGTTCCCAAATTTAGTTCCAAATCCCTCTCCAATTCCACCATCGGATCTTGGAATCCATGCAGCCTTTGGTCTAGCCTCTTCATCCTCTCTCAACTCAATTCATCTAAACCTTTTCCCAACTACATGGGGTCGGCTACATGAATCTGCTTCCTCCACTCTGCTCTATTCAGGACCAAATCGATATTTAAATTACAAATAGTTATATCTTTTTTAATTATTTCTATCATATTAGTTTTGGTCTGCCTCTACCTCTATCTTTACCATGGATTTTTAAAAGATCACTCTTTCTAACTGAAGCATTTAAAGGTTTACGTTCTATATATCCAAACTACCGTAGGACCAAGTCGACATTTAAATTACAAATAATTATATCTTTTTTAATTATTTCTATCATATTAGTTTTGGTCTGCCTCTACCTCTATCTTTACCATGAATTGTTAAAAGATCACTCTTTCTAACGGAAACATTTAAAGGTTTACGTCCAAACTACCGTAATCGATTTTTTCTCATTTTATCTTCAATTGGGGCTACTTCTATCATTTCTCTTACATGTTTATTTCTAATTCCATCTTTTAAAGTTTTACCATATATCCATCTTAATATATGCATTTCTGTTACACTTAATTTATTCACATATTATTTCAATATTGTCCAATACTCTATTCCATATAGCATAGCTAGCCTAATAGCGGCTTTATAAAATTTTTTTTAATTTTATTGGGATGTGCCGATCATAATACTCCTGAAGTACTCCTCCACTTAATCCATCATGCTTTAACTCTATGATTCACATCTTCATCTATTTCACCTTCTTGCTGGATAATTAATTTTTCCCATTCCCTTCGTTGCTACATGCCAATTTTATGGCTGGGTTTTCGGAACCTTTGTCTGTGTGTCCCATTCTAACCTAGTTTACGATATCTAGAATCAACTAATATAACATAGGTGCATGTTCCATTCTATCTATTTATCCCGATCCATTTTCGCATTGGATTTTGAGTAACAAACAGATCCAACCATAAAAAATAAAATAAAATTTGACAGGTCCAAGAGTTAAGTTGAACCAAATAATAAAACTCAAGCATCAATTTAACAAAAAGTTCCAATGAAGATCCACTGATACAATCAGAATAAGGGATAGGGTTAGGGTTAAAAAAACTGATCAGATATGATTGGGGCACCGGAGTGGAGGATCTGAGAGGCTGAGGTAGTGATTGGAGCCCTGCACCTAGAAGACAACAATGGGAAGGGAGAGGAGACTGACAAGGGAGTGATGAGTCATGGTATAGCAGCCATCGAGATCCAGCTACTAGGGCTGCAATGAAACCAACCCATGGACCAATACCCTAGACATCCTAGAACTCTCCAATTTGCCCAAATACGGAGCAGAACAAACCACAGTTCAACCACGGTCTCAAGTACTCAACTCAACTCATCTAAGCCTTTTTCCAACTACATGGAGTCGGCAACATGAATCTGCTTCCTCCACTCTACTCTATTCAGGACCAAGTAACAAGTGATTTTCTAAATTTGGACCAATGTTTTAAAAACTAAACCAATCTTCGAATTGGAAAAGGGAGAGGGACAAGGGCCAAAGGTTCAACGAGGGTCAAACTGAAGGCTAAACCATGATGATATAATAAATAATTAAAAATAATTCATTAATTAAAATACTAAAAAATAAGAAAATTGTTTTAAAATATCTAAAATAACTAAAAAGGTCTTTTAAAAATTACACATAATGAAGTAAACTCCCATTAATAAGTCCATAAATTAAAACTTCATAACCCCATAATAACACAGATAAACAAAGAAAAGGTTTTACCGAATTGGCTACAAAGCTAAAATACAAACAACATTGACCATGTAACACATTACAAAGAAGTGGTTCTACCACTCTTACAAAATTATAAATTAGCTAATGACTAATATCACCACTACTAAAATTAACACCAAATTCATCACCAAATCTAATATCATCATTTTCCATTTCTTGCACCAATGATTGATTTGAATTTAGCAAAACCCTAACTTAAATGCTACTAACGAATCCAAAGAAGAGCAGACCAATCATCACTTAAAAACACAAAAGTAGTAGGAAAACTATAATGATAGATAATCAATTGGAGAGATTGTACATAAACATTGAATAATCATCACTTAGACGTTCTGTCAAACATGTATCAAGCAAAGGTAATGGATATGCTTAGAAAATACATATGCTCTTAAATCAATTTTTAGAAAAGAACATTCATCCATTTTCGAATTCAGAATTGAAATTTTCGGCATATAAATCATTCAATACCTCAGCAGATCAAAACAACAAAAATAGAACAATATGAAACATACAATAATTTTTTCAGCAATTGGAAAGTTCCATGCATAAAAAGGAAGACTCTAAAGCCAGGGCTCAAAAACATCAAGGAGGGGCTCAGTTTCAAGGATGGCTTCCCGAGACATTCAGGAAAAATAAATTTGAATATGAATGCATGCAACATAAATATGACTACCTCTATTCCTGAAATTGTAATGAGCTTAACTTCTGAAAACAATGTGGCAGAGAAGATGAAGCAGATGCATGGAAACTTTATATTGGTGATTTTAGATGTATCAAAATAGTGGAACTCTTGGAACACCTCGTTGCTTGTTCTTTATCATGTCATTTATAATTGGGGCATTAAAACAAATGGGTAGAGAGTGTAAGAATCACATAGGTGAAAAAAAAAAAAAAAGCAAAAAAATCACATATAAATAAAGGCATATGTCACCACAAAACCCAACAAATCACTCCTACGAGGGGGAAAAACCAAGGAAAAACTTTTCAAGAAATGAAAGATAAATATCACCGAACAGCCACTCTTTCCCACTATCGTGCAATGTAGCTAGGGGAACCAGCAACCACTGAATGTCCGCTTTCTTGTTTTTTTCTTCCAAGCCAGGACTAGGAAGGAGGGAGGGATGACAGGAGAGCGGACATGTATGAGTTGCAGAAGAACAAAGCTAGCATGCTTGCAATCCGATTCTATTTTTGTTTTGCACATCATTATATACTTTGTAATGATAGGCCAGAATCCACTGAGCTTTTTGTTTCTCTTGCAGATTCATAAATAATTTACTGATGGACACCTTGGTGCCTCAGGAGAGTAAGAAGGACCAGCCCAGTGGAGTGGGATGCCATGGCAGGATTCCAAGAAAACTACTCTCCTACCTTCACTGGATTTTAAACCAGAATCATGATTACGAGAAGAAGCAGCAGCAGCCAAATTCAAATAAGTTTTTCAAGCATTCGACAACAGAAAGACGAGTTTTTGCATTAAGAAACGAATCCAAAACTAAAATTTTAAAAATAGAATCAATCTGTGATGAAATAACCAATCTCTTCTACGTATTTCAGAAAACAAAAATCAGATAGCCAGGGGATCCAAAGCCGACCTGGAAGCCGATGGTCGCTGGTGGTGATGATCGACGTAGACGCCGGAGCTCGAAATGTTGTTGAAACCCTTTAAAAAGCTCCGGGGCCTCTCTCCTGTAGTGGCTGGAGACTTCTCCCTCAGGGACCCAATGGAAGGGGGAGCGGCGCGGCGTGCGAAGGTTCTTCGTGAACGAGAATGAGGGCAGATTAAAACGAGTAAACGACGCTGTTTAGGCTTAAAAAAGGATTAAGAGAAAAGCGGCCGGCTAAACAAACCCATGACCAGTTCCCCAGCTCGGCGGATAAACCGGCGGCTCGAATGGCTTTAAGCGGGTTTCCTCTTAAACGGGTCTTAAAATATTTCCGGACCGGCCACCGGATTGGTTTCCCGGTCAACTCAATCGGACCGGCCGTTCAGGTTCAATTTTTAAAACATTGATTTATGCCCTTTTTTTTTTATTGAAAGAATAGAAAAGAAAGGAAGAGAAAATGAAGAGAAAAAAAAAAAGTAAAAAAAATATTTTGTCTCCTCTTGGATGAGTAGAAAAAAATAGAAGAGAAAAAAAAGAATTCACTGAATTTACGAACTGATGAGATAATTAGTTATTATAAATAATTAAAAAATATATTATTTTTTTTTTGAAAGGGTTAATATCGGAATGAAAAAAAAAAAAAAAGTGAAAGAGCATCCTTGAATTTTCTTTCCGAAATCTCTCTAATTTTGAAGAAAAAATTTTTAGATGAAGCCCATCATTTTTTTTCCTATTTTTTCCTTTAATTTTCTTTTCTTCTCTTCTTTTCTCTTCATCGAAATAAATAAATTTCATTTTTTTCCTTCTATTTTTCTTCTAATTTTCTTCCTTCCCTACTTTTTCTCTTCATCTAAACATAGGCTTAGCCTCTTTTTATCCCAATCCAGGTTTAAACGATCATTCAGACCGAACAACAACAGGTGATCAATCGGTTCAAACGAACCAATTTTTAAAAATTGGTTCGAACGAACGACCCAGTTCCAGTTGCAAGGAGATTTCAAGAAATTGAAGAATATAAGCTTCTTTGGATTAGATAATAGCGTAATTATTGGCCAACATCGATCTCATATAGATGCCAGCCAATAATCACTTAAAAGGTGCTTCAATGGTTCTGAGCAGCTGATCCAAAGACTTTATATCACTAACCCGAGTCTAGATGAGATGGAGGTTTGCCGGTCGATATTTCAAATGGTTCTTTTCCATCATAAAGATTGGTGAAGTTCCTACCAACTAGAGTAGCACAAGATAACAGTTAACAATCTACCTATGGAGAATGTCGTTGAGCAAGGCTCATCAAATGATTTAGCTTTTTAAAAAAGTTTTAAAAAATAAATTTGTTGGAATTTGATGTGTCAAGCATGGTACTTCTTTAAATAGTGAAGAAAAAAATACTAAATTTGGAACAACATGTAAATCTATAATCTATTATTCTAAAGTAGCCAAGGGTGGCGCTTAGTTTGGAAGAGAAAGTAACAACAATATATGTCAATTATTGAACCATTGTTTGACTAATCAACGTGAAGGCTAAACATACCAACCAAATATAGTTAATTAGCTTGGATTCAGAATAATGTTTTAAAAATTGGACCGACAACGAACCGGCTTAACATTTGGGTCGCGGGTCAATTGGTTCGACCGAATGAACTGGTTTGATCAGACCGGATAATATTATAATTAAATTTTAATTTAATAATATAAAATAATAAGATATGAATATAATTTAAATAAAAAATTAAAAAAATCTAAAATCGGGTTGGACTGGTTGAAACCCTATCGATTCAATGGGTTTTTTCGATTTTTACCGGGTCATATAAAAGTCAACTTTAATAATAAAACCGGACCGAACTGATAACCGGTTCCCAGTTGGACTGGTTGGACCGATTAGTCCGGTCCAATTTTCAAAACATTGATTCAGAAAAGTTTTATGGTTGCGAAGGACATCAATAATGATTATGGATTATAAAACATGAGATATGACTTTTGATAAGTTCAAAAAAAAAAAAGTACTACCCCTGAGATGTAATGAAGTGGAGGACCCATGTCTAGAAAAAGACATTGTAATGAAGACATTTATGTTTATCTCTAAGTTGAAATGTATCCTACTAATTAAAACTTAGTTATTTTATTATATATATATATATCCTTAATCTTGAATTAAAGAAGGATCTTTGGCACTTCAATTAATCACTTTACCTTTATATTTTATCTTAGTCCTACTTAATTTATCCTAAGAATCGACGCAATTTAGCTCTTAGCAATCCAACCAATATCGCCATTCTTCTAATCGATGGCATTGTAGTAGTAGAAGTCTTTGAACATTAAAGCCGTATAACCCTTATTTCTTTTGTTCATATTAGTGCTATGCCCTACAGCAAACCAGCCCAGTTACAAGCCAATCAATGATCATTCCAGACTCTAGACAATAAAGGCTCAAGCTTAGCCTTTTCAAGTCCTACTTTATGTCTAAAGAGGAAGAGAGGGATTAAAAAAAGGTAAAATAACACTCTTCTCTCATGCTCAATAGGTGGTAGGTAACTATTCTGATGGCACCAAAGAAGAGGATTGGATGTTGTAGTTTCTAAGAAACTATATTTAAAGTAAGAGTCCTACTTCGCATGTGATAAGTATATAAATACTAGCCATAGAAGCATTAATTTATAGACCAAATTATCATTATTTTTCAAAATTTGTTACTTTTTTGTAATTTTTTTAAAAAAAAAACTGCCAACTTGAAGAACTTGATTTTAGAAGTCCAACGGTACAAACGACACTCAAATCGAACTTGAAATGAGCTCAAAATAAAATTTTTAAGATTTAACCTAGAAATTGCACGAAAATTAAAGCAATCATGGACTAGAGGAAATTGCGATATTTTTTTGCTGCATTTTGAAATTTGAAAGGAATAAACATGATCTGCAAAAATACGAAGCAAGGCTACATTTTGAAATTTGAAAGAAACAAACATGATCTATGGAAATAAGGCGAAGCAAGGCTGCATTTGAAAATTTGAAAGAAATAAACATGATCTGCGAAGATAAGGGGAAGTAATTGGGAGTAGTTAACATGGATCACACACGCAGTCCACGCGTCTTCAATGCCTATGAAAGAGCACCATTGGAGCCATTGCAAGAATCCATTCATCCCTCCAATCCATGATTTCTCATTCTCTCTGTGTTCCACCCCACTCCCATTTTTGTTTTTACCTTATCCCTATGAATAACCCTCTTCGTAACCCAAAATGTTCCAATCCACCATCCATCTTCATCCGTTCTCCATCCACCAGCCATCCAATCCGTCTATGGCCTCGACTAATCAGTGATCCTTCTATCTATCACTCTCCATCATCTCGAAAAGCTAAAAATTTTATGAAAATTATTTTTAATTCTTTTTATTATATACTCCTTTTATTTTGAAATAAAAGAATTTATTTTTTTTCATGCTTATTCATGATATTCTATTATTTCATTTGAAGATGATAGCTTAGTCTTTGGAACAATTCATGATCTAAGGATACGAGTTGTACTCTAGAGGTAAGATCTCTATCTATAAAGGTAAACTTGGATTTAATCTATTCTTAGAAGGGATGGGTCATGATCTTTAGATATGGACCGTACTCTTATTAAAGATAGGTAATATCTAGGTTATCTTCACGAAAAGAGAATAATAAAAAATAAATAAGATTTTTTAAAGTTTCTTTCCATTTAAACCAATGAGTAATCAGCATTTTATTTGCATTTGGTAATCAATAGTTAAAGCAAAAGATTCGTTACATTTATCGCTAATTGATATGAGTCAAAATAACTACTTAAGGTCTATGTGGGTTCAACCTTTGCTTCTGCTACTCTACGTAGTAGTATAAATTAAGGTAATTAAATTGGTGCGCTATGATACGCATTAGATTTTTGGCGCTATTGCCAGAAACCTAAGCAGTTGTTTTGATATATATATATATATATATATATATATAATATTGTTTTATATGTTTTTAATACTTTTTAATTTCCTTAGATTGACTTAGGTTTTTTTTAATCCAAAATTTTAACACTGATATCTCATAACTTATTAAGAAATTAGAGACTTAATCACAAAAAATAATTAAATTTAGTTCTAATTGTTTGCTAATTTCAGAGCTTGAACATATGCTTTGTTGCATATCGTTTTCATAAAATACTTAAGGGCATAAACCATTAATCAAGATAAGGTAGGGAGTTGATTACCCTTTCTTAGCCTATATACCATATCCTTCATTTTGCATTGACACAAGCTTTTAAATTTAAAATTAATTAGATGTCAGCCCTAGAAATTTTGAGCTCAATAGGACAAAGAGGCCCTGAAGTTGGACCGGGTTCGGATTGACTTCGGTATCTAAGGCAAATGGTTCAGGAACAAGAGCCAGAAGGAAGGTGGTTATTTAATTAGTTTCGTTAGCTTATCTGGCCAATCTAATTGGTATCTAAGGCAAGCAACGAGAGGACCCCCACCAACCTTACACTTACCTGGCTGAGCTAGTAGTCAGTCTTGGGCTTGGAGTGCTCAAAGGTAACTTTGGAACAGTTAGGAGCTATTTAGTTCTAGGATAATCCTAGGATATAGAGTCTAATTTCTGTTAACTCAATTGCAAAATAATAATTAAACCCTAACTAAATTCTTCTTTATTACTTTTTAACTTTAGGACTCTCATAGGACACTTCTCTATAGAACCCCTTTCCTTTTCCTTTCTTTTGTCAATATAAAATTATAAAAAAAAAGAGAGAAGGACCTGAATTATTGTTTGCTTTAGAGTACATTGATAGGGTGTATGCTTGGTCGCCGATTATTACAACCCGATCTTGTACCTTTAGATTCTGAGATAGAAAGAACCTTTAGAGCAAACAGATTTAGAATTATAGACCCTAATAACGAAAATGATTCACCACGCCAGTTGATTGAATATTTCGCTCCTTCAAAATATGCCTACTCTCCCTGCATTCAAGTGCTTCTAGTGAAGGGAGACCACTCAATATAGATCAAGAAAGCATGATTCAAATGTTACCTTCATTTTACAGACTTACAAATGAGGACCCTTACAAACATCTAGATAAGTTTTCGAGATTTTTTGATAATGCTCTAAGACTTAACTTGTTCCCATTTTCTCTTAAGAACAAAGCCAAATATTAGTTAAACTTTTTAGATACTGTAACAATTTCAACCTAGGACCATCTTCAAAGGAAGTTTCTCAAGAAATACTTTCCTATAGAATAAATTAATCAAATTAGAAAAGCCATAACAAGTTTTTTCTAGATAGCTAGAGAGATGTTTCATGAGACATGGAAGATATTAAAAGAATTGGTTAGAAAATATCCGCATCATGCCATATCCAAATGGCAACTAGTCCAGTGCTTTTATGATGGTTTGTCAGAAAAGCACCGATAAATGATTGATGCTTCATATGATGGGACATTTATGTTGAAGAATGAATATGAAGCTTGGCAACTCTTTGAGATACTGAGTGAGAATTCATTACATCACATGTCAGCTGCTCATAGAGACCCTTACATATGACCTAAAAGAGGTGGAATATATGAAATATATCATTTTATAGATATCTATACTAAGGTAGATGAATTGTCCCAGAAACTTGATCAAATTCTATAAGTTAGAAATACCTCTTCCCCATCTACTCAATTACATGAGGTTTATATAATTTATTTGACTCCGACCCATCCTATAGGTGATGTCCAATCGCATACCAATTTTCTGAGCTTGTTTAGGAGCAAGCCCACCAAGCCCAAACCCGAGTGTCTCCTAGATCAGAAAATGGTCCATATTTGAATACTTACAATTCTGGCTGACAAAATCATTCAACTTTTTATGAAAACCCCAACCTATCATCAATCCAATATCAATCAGGACTAACCATCGGGAGACCTAGTTCAGAAGCATATCGTATTCCCAATATCCAAGTGCTTCTCAACCTCCACCGAATAATCATGATCATACTTTTGAAGAAAGGGTGCTACAAGCATTGAAGGGGCTATAAATAAATACTCAACTCCTTCACTCCGACACACAATCCATCGCTATTCTAGAGACCCAGATAGGTCAGCTAGAAATAGCTTTCAATAGGAGGGAGGATGGTAAACTGTCCAGTCAGCCCATTAGTAATCCAAAGGGTAATACATAGCTGAGAGCTCCATTGGTCCAGAAACTTCTCCCGAACATGCCAAATCCGTCATAATCCTTAGAAGTGGGAAAACTTTAAATCAGCCTAAAGTGACTCAACAAATAGAGCAACTCATGTCGGCCAAGCCAAAAAGGAAGAATATTAAGAAAAAAAAAAAGAACCAATTGACCTAGCACCCACACTTAAGGCTATATTCCCAAGTGCTTTAGAATCTCCTATATATCTTGACAAGAAAGGTATCAAGATAAATAAAATGTTAGAATTGTTTAAACAAGTTCAAATTAATTTATCCCTTCTTGATGCAATTAAGCAAGTCCTTGCCTATGCTAAATTCCTAAAAGATTTATGCACTAAAAAATGAAAATCTAAGGCACACATACCAAAGAAAGTCTACCTAACTGAGCAGGCCGGTTCAATCTTTCAGCAAGTTACTTCACTCAAACTTAAGGATCCTGGAACCTCAATTATATCCTATGTCGTAGGAAACCTTACGATTAAGAAAGCATTGTTAGATTTAGGTGCAAGTGTTAATCTTCTCCTGAGTTCAGTGTACGACTTATTTGGATTTGAAGAATTGAAACCAACGATGGTAACCCTACAATTAGCAAACCGATTAATTAAGGTACCCCGCAAAATATTGAAGGATATGCTGATTAAAGTGCATGAATTTTATTTTTTAGTAGACTTTCTAGTTTAGATATGAATCTGGTTGCAACCCCAATCATTTACCAATCATTTTAGGGAGACCCTTTCTAGCAACTGCTAATGCTTGTATAAATTGTAGAACCAGGGTCATGGATGTATCTTTTGAAAATAAGAAGCTAAGGTTAAATATTTTTAATGCATCTCAAGGATCACCTCTATACGACCATAATGAGATCAACATGCTAGAGAAAGTTATAGAAGATAAGACCCCTTCTTTATTTGACTCAGATTCTTTACGAGCATGTCTGACACATTTTAGAGTGGATGATTTTGATATCGATGGTTATACTAAAGAAATAAATATAATTTTAGAGCCATCCATTTTAGCACCATTCCCTTCTGGACTGTAAATATGATCATTACCTACATGCTCTAGTACACTGATGGTATCTTCCCTATAAGCACCATCTTTTCTAGAGTTAAAGCCTCTCCCTGCTATGCTGAAATATTCATTTTTTGGATCCAATGATACTCTTTTGATAATCATTGCATCTGATTTAACCATTGATCAGAAGACCGGCGTTTAGGAGTGCTCAAAGAATATAAGAAAGCAATTGGATGGTCAATTGATGATCTAAAAGAAATTGACCCCTCCATCTACATGCATCATATTCATTGCGAGAAAAATGCCAAACCTTATAGAGACATTCAGAGGAGACTTAATCCTAATATGAGGGAGGTTGTGAAGAAAAGATAGTAAAATGGCTAGATGCAATGATTATCTACCCAATTTCTGATGGTAAATGGGTTAGTCCCACCCAAGTTGTACTTAAAAAGTTAGGAATTACTGTGGTGAAGAATGAAGAAGGAGAATTGCTTCCAACTCATACCATAACTGGTTGGCAAATTTGTATAGACTATAGAAACTAAATAAAGTTACTAGAAATGATCATTTTCGCTACCTTTTATCGATCAAATCCTAAAACGATTAGCTGGTTAGCAATTCTTTTGCTTTCACTACATTTAATCAAATACCAATCTTTTTGATGATCAAAAGAAAATCACCTTCACTTGTCCCTATGGAACGTTTATTTTCAGACGCATGACATTTGAACTTTGTAATGCACCTGCTACATTTTAACGATGCATATTAGAAATTTTCTCAAACATGTTAGATAAATTTTTAAAGGTACTCATGGATGACTTTTCAGAATTTGGGACCACTTTTGAGAATTGCCTTAATAACCTAGGTTAAGTATTAAAACAATGTAAACAGACAAATTTGGTATTAAGTTGGGAAAAGAGCCATTTCATGGTCAGAGAGAGAATTATGTTAGGCCACATTGTTTCTGAGAAGGGGATTGAGGTAGATAAGGCCAAAGTAAAAATCATCTCAAAACTTCTACCCCCAACTTCAATCAAACAAATACGATCCTTTCTCGATCATATTGGATTTTATAGGAGATTTATCAAACACTTCAGCAAAATTTCTAGACCCTTATGCAAATTGCGTGACAAGAAAACCCTTTTTATTTTTAATGATAATTATCTAAAATTCTTTCATACTCTTCGACAGCTTTGATAACAACACCAATTATTAAGCTTCCTGATTGGTCCTTTCCCTTTGATCATGTGGGATGCATCAAATTTTGCAATTGGTACAGTGTTAGGATAAAGAATAAATAAGGAACCATGTGATTTATTGTGCTAGCAAAACCCTTTTAGATGCACAATTGAACTATAGTACTACTAAAAAGGGGTTTTTAGCTATTGTGTTGCCCTAAAAAATTTTGATCATGTCTTTTAGAGTCTAAGGTTATGGTCTACTCTGATCACACGGCTTTGAAACACCTCTTGTCAAAGAAAGATACTAAATCATGATTGATTAGATGGATTTTGCTTATACAAGAATTTGACTTAGGAGATCCATGATAAAAAGGGTTTCAAAAATATGATAGCTGACCATATCTCCAAAATTTTAGTTGAACATACATCAAGCATATATGAGATCAGGGAGAAATTTTCTGATGAACAACTTTTTTCAATTTCCTTCGATCTTTCCTAGTTTGCCCATATTGTCAATTACTTGATAACAGGACAAATTCCTTCCCATTGGTTTAAACAAGAAAAGGATAGATTTTTTTTACAAGTAAAGTATTATTTTTGGGAAGAACTTAAACTATTTAAGCATTGTCCTGACCAGATAATTAGACGTTGTGTCCCCTAGTGTGAGTTCAAAAGTATACTTACTTTTTGTCATACCCTTGCTTGTGGAGGATACTTTAGTGGAAGAAACTGCAGCAAAAGTGCTATAGAGTAGGTTTTATTGGCCAACACTTTTCAAGGATGCACATGACTTTGGCCAAAATGTTTGCGGTGCTAGCAAACTGAAAATATTTTCAAAAACGATATGACCGTTGACCCTCATATTAGTAGTCAAAATCTTTGTGTTTGGGGGATCCATTTTATGGGACCTTTTTTCTATTTCATTTAGATATTAATATATATTGGTTGTAGTAGATTATGTATCAAAATGGGTTGAGGCCATAGCAACCCAAACTAATGATCACAAGGTCGTAATCAAATTCATTCAACATAATATCTTTAGTCGGTTTGGATGCCCAAGAGCTATCATTAGTGATGGGGGTACACACTTTACCAATAGGCACTTTGAGAACTTAATGAAGAAATACGGGATAACCTATAAAGTTGCCACGCCATATCATCTTCAGATTAATGGCCAAGTAGAGATCTCTAACAAAGAGATCGAACAGATTTTAAAGAAGTCAATAAGGCCCGATAGAAAAGACTAGTCAACGCATTTAGATGATGCACTATGGGCTTATCGTACTATATTTAAAACTTTCATAGGAATGTCTCCTTACTGGTTCGTATTTGAAAAAGCTTATCATTTTTCAGTAGAATTGGAATATTATGCATTTTGGGCTATTAGACAATTTAACTTTGATATAAAAATATAGGTTCTAATAGGAGACTTCAGTTGAATGAGTTAGAAGAGCTACGCAATGAAGTGTATAAAAGCACTAACATTTATAAGGCTTGAACTAAAGCATACCATAATAAATATATTTCAAGAAAAACCTTTGAACCTAATTAGAAAGTTTGCCTCTTTAACTCAAGACTAAGACTTTTCTCTGAAAAACTTCGCTTCTGTTGGGATGGACCATTTATTGTAATCCAGGTATTTCCCCATGGGGCGATAGAACTCAAAGATCCTGTGCAAGGGAATACTTTTAAGGTGAACGATAAATGATTAAAGCCTTATATGGATGAAATTAATGATGAGAATTTAGTTGAATCTATTGATCTTTTGGATTCAGCATCACTATGATTCTAAGTATAGTATGGCTGAAGACTTTAAACTTAGTACTCCTTGGAGCAACCCGGTTTATGCATTTATCCTCAGTTTTTTTTTTTTAGCAAACCCGAGAAGGATAATAAAGTTAGGGGGAGCATCACTTGATAGAGTCATGCAAAGCATACTTAAAGAAGGACATAGCATCCAGAAATAACAAGTACATTAAACCCAGGTGGTATCCTAAATTGCAATTTCTTTTTTTTTAGGATAATAGAAAACTAAGTTTGGCAAAAAAAAGAATAATTAAATTATTCTAAGTCCTCGAGTATGACTAAAATTAATTAGTGTGATGTACCAAATTTTATCTTGATTTTAAGTTAATCGAGCATTCTAATTGATGAATGATTAACGTCTTAGATAATTTTAGAGATACCGAGGGATAAATTATTAAGGAAACCCAGTAAAAGATAGGGTATAGGCTAAAAAATTTTAGAGTAATTTTAGACCCTTCTGACTATTGATCTTGATAAAAAATTTACTTGATGAGAGTATAGGTAAAAATGTCAAAGAATGTATCAAATTCTTCTTAAAGTTTAATATTAATACGTTAGGTTCTTAGCATCTCTCACTAAGTAACTGGGCCCTATCACCTAAGCAAGTGATATTGTTCACATAAAAAGAAGAGAATATGAAGAAATCCAAATAGAGTCAGTCTTAAGCTGAAGCCTCGAGTCAGTAAGCCCAAGGGGTGTTTTACACCTAATGCCCTAAAGCCAACTGGTTTAGGAGTCATTGGCCTAAAGCTCGCTACAAGGATGAACTGAAAAGTAAGGGGTTAGAACATTGCACTAACTTAAAAAAAAGAGGGGGAGGACTAAATTGCAAGAAGACACTACACCCAACCCAAATTAAGTAAGAAGACTTAAAGAGTGAGGTGAAAAGTTGATGATGGAAGAACTCTATAATTTATATGGAATTCACTCCATCACTAAATGGGTGAACTTGATAATCTTATGAAGTATCTCTTTTATGGTCTAGCCAAGTATCTACTGATCTTAGAACAGTAAGATAACTATCACTTCTTGGTTTGATTTGATACTTATTACTAGATTTTCTATTTTACTCAAAGACGAGTAAGATTTAAGTTGGGGGAGCGATAAGTACAAAAATACTAGCCATAGAAGCATTAATTTATAGACCAAATTATCATTATTCTTTTAAATTTATTATTTTTATACAATATTTTTATGAGTCTAACGATACAAATGGCATTAAAATTAGACTTAAAATGAGCTTAAAATAAAATTTTTAAGATTTAACCCAAGAATTGCACGAAAATTAAAGCAGTCACAAACCAGAGAAAATCGTGCGATATCTTTTGGCTACATTTTAAAATTTGAAAGGATCAAACATGAACTACAAAGATAAATAATGTAATTGGGAGCAGCTAATGCGGATCACACACGCAGTCCACGCATCTTCAATGCCTATAAAAGAACACCATCGGAGCCATTCCAGGAATCCATGATTCCTCCTCCTCTCTATGTTTCGCCCCCCTCCCATTTCTGTTTCCATATTATCCCTGTGAAAAACCCTCCTTCGTAACACAAATCTTCCAATCCATCATTCGTCTTCATCCGTTCTCCATCCGCTAGCTATCCAATTCATCCATGGCCTCCACCAATCAGCCATCCTTCTATCCATCGCTCTCCATCATCTCAGGAAAAAAATTTTATGCAAATTATTTTAATTATTTTTATTATGTACTCCTTTCATTTTGAAATAAAAGAATTTATTTCTTTCATAAGCATTCATGATATTCTATTGTTCCATTTGAAAATGATAGTTAGGCTTCGGGATAATTCGTGATCGAAGGATACAGACTCTAGAGGTAAGATCTCTGTCAGTTAAGGTAAACTTGGATCTGACCTATTCTTAGAAGGAACGGGCCATGATCTTCGAGTATGGACCATACTCTTATTAAAGATAGGTACTATCCAAGCTCTCATCATAAGAAGAGAATAATAAGAAACAAATAAGATTTTCTAAGGTTTCTTTCCATTTGAACCAATCAATAATCAGCATTTTATTTTGCATTTGATAATCAATAGTTAAAGCGATAGATTTTTACTTTTATTACTAATTGATGTGAGTCAAAATAACTACTTAAGGTTTCTATGGGTTTGACCCTTACTCCTACTACTCTACATAGTAATAGAAATTAAGGTAATTAAATCGGTGCACTACAACAGGCATCAACATGCTACTAATAAATAGTGATGGCCCAAGTTTCTAGGCATGGCCTTTAGGCTCAATGTGGGGTCTACCTTCCAAGGATACAACAACTTGACTATATTAAGGGACCAAGTTACCAATGATTAAAAACCTTATGTGGTATCACCTCTTGGGATAGCTAATTGGCCTAGTAATGTTGTCTCATAGTTTTAATTCTATCTCAAAGAGAGTTAATGAGATATTTGAATTAATTATTAGCTAGATGGCTACTATTATGAGACTACTTTTTGAGCAATAGCAAAATGTTATGGCTGCTATGACTAGGTAGCTCTCTGCCATAGCAAGCCAATATAATTGTCACAAATTCCTTCAATCAATCTTCCTACAACCTGGTTATTACTAGTCCAAGAAATCCTTAGAATCTAAGTATGAGAATGTTAGGAACCAAGAGAGGCTTGATGTTAATAAGATATCAAGATATGAAAAGGCAAGGTCCAATTCATGTTGAAGAGACTTCAGTTTTGGATTATTAAGATGATTCAGAGATTGGTGATGCTAACTACTACAAACAATTTGGCCACCATCTTACCATTAAATAGTGTTAGGCTGATCTTGCAACCTATAAGAGGTTTAAGGAACTCAGATACCAAAAATAATATGAGGCGAGACACTTTCAACCATGTTGTCCTATATAAGAATCGATAACTTATATGATTGTCGATCAATGATTTGTTACCATCAGGACTGGATAGTATTATCAATAACAATGAATACAGGTATTATGCAAAACTAGACTCACCATCACCTTGGACCCGGGAGGCAATAGCATATAGATCCTAAATGATGATACAACCCATAATGGATGCCGGAACCTCCTAGTTAGGCTCAAACTTTAGAGCTTACACTTAGGGCAACCCCAAGCAAACTTGTGTGAATGTTATGGTAATCCAACATACCACTCAAATTCACCTATTCTAAAATGCAGTGTAGCTAACTGAGATTATTAGGTAAATCTATCTCAATTCACGCTAATGTCACTCAAATCCAAGTTAGCGAACTATTTAAGGCACATTGACACAATTTGCTACCTCTATTTAAGAACCTATTTGTTCTTGATCATTTGATATTGAGGAAAATGGTTCCGCAATATGGTTTACCTTCATTGATTTCATCTCTTCTTATATGACTTTAATCGATTTCCTTTTAGTAGGGTCTGAAATAGTCTCTTGAAAAGGTTTAGATTCCACTTCGTTTTTTTGAAAAGGTTTAGATTCTACTAAATATATTACTCCCACTTGCCCCAAGAGATTGAAAAATCATCTTTTGTTCCTTTACTTCTTAGTTAAGTTCTAGATCTGGATCTTCTAATTCGTAAAACTAAAAGTTCTTGTTATGTCCACTTCTATTAGAAAAATCATTTTTAAAAAGTAGCACATCATGACTTCCTTTTTACCATACTTCCAGTATCTTCTTATCCAATGAACACATGGCCTTTGAAATGTTTTAGGTATTTTATGAAGATACACTTTTCCTTAGGTCATAACATCCCACATTTATAAGGAGTGTATGCATAAGCTATTTGAACTACATGGTTGTAAATTGTCCAAATCAGGCTTTTTGTCAATCTAAGGTTCATCTCAAATCTAGAGTTCACATAGTGGAATTTATAGATTTAAAGGTACATGGTTAAGGATATATCTTGAAAGTAATAGTGCATCGACCCAATATGAGTGGAATTTTTAACTTCACTATTTTGTCAAATTAATTATTTCTTGAGCTGCTTAGATAGATACATGCTGTAACAATCAATTGTAAGAACCTTAATGCTCATATATAATTGATTTTCAATGTCTTAAGCAATCCAATTCTCAATACAATATAATGAGGTTATTAAAAATGATCATTTAGTGGTAGCATCAATAAGTATAACCTAGGTATTACAAATTACAATGCTAATTAAATCCTCCATGGTTTGTTTATTTTTTGTGCTTACTACAATGGCTCTCCGACTAATAAAGTGAAAACTTACCAAATCCTTCTATGAAGGTCCACCTTAGTGTCACATTAACATTGAAATATTGACTAATTTATTAAAAATGTTAATTTTGGAGTGATTAATAGATGCCTTCCATCCAATCTTTGGTGACCCTCTTAAGGTATGCTGAAGTATTTTGTTTGGAACATCTTCATCCTAAGTCACTTTGGATACATATTGGAATATGAATTCAAGCAACTAAATAAGCATCCATTGTGGTCATCTTTATTAATACAAAGATTTTGAAATTTGAGAAAAGTGTTGTTTTACAAACATGCATACACTCTTTAATGACAAATCATATTTAGACTTTTTCTTTGTGTATATCTTTCACTCGAGTTTTCTTATAGTTTAAATAATGATGAGTCATCACCTTATAAGTGGGTTAATAGAAAACTTCCTTTGAATATATAATTTGACTATTATTGCATACTGGTTTTCAATTTAGACATGTATATGTATATGAACAATTTCTTGCATAGTGTGGTAGGGATATTTGTTTGCAATAATTTTATAAAAGAATTAATTTTTACAACCATTTCACTTAACTTTGATAACATAGATAAAAAGCACAAATTTGAAATTAACATATAGAAATTTGAGATTTATTCAAAAATCTTATGATCATCACAATACAAATAAGATAGTAAGTTACAATAAGAAACTAAGTAACAAAATAGGTCAAGCTCTCAATAGCTTTTGTTTTTCATTTGCCTTCAACATGTTTGAGCTTATGATCCAACTGCATTAAGAAGAAAGCATGTTAGAATAATTATTAGATGACTAACATAAAAATGAAATAAAGAATTTTGAAAGTCATGAATGCTTGTGTCTATGCAAGCATGTATATACATGACATCAAAAGTCTCATTATGCATATTATTTTTAGAGTAATAATTTTATTAATAAATCCATAAAATCATATAGTAATTTAGAATTATGAAACATAAGGATTCTTTAAAAATAAATACCTTAGTAAAGGAAATAAACCAAATATATAAAATGATTTTAATTTTAATAATCTAGTTAAAACTATTATGATAAGTAATTGCCAAAGTGCTAGCTCCCCTTAATAAAATTTCTTTATGTTGAAGGTATAAGGTGATCATTTTACTTAAAGCTAAACCTTAAGAGGTTTAGAAATTCTTTCATATATAATGTAACATCAATCTTATCTAAAGAATATATAATGAGACTACAAAATTACTTGGACTATTTCCTCCAGCTTGGGTTGCAATTGAAGATATGCTTCCTTGACGTTGTTAAGAACCATCTCACATCTAAATGAAGAAAAAAATCATAATTATTAGTATTAAACAATATCTGATGAATTAATATGACTTAAAAGAAACTATGCAAGCAAATATTGAATAATGCCTAACAAATAGAAAATAAAGGAAAATCATTCTAATAATTTTAAAAAAAGAAATCTAAAACAAATCTTTATGTGAAGTATATTTATGATGATACAACTGATATGTATTAAAGAAAGAAGACAAAACATAAATGCCATATTTAATGGTAAAAAATATCTCTCAAATTATAGGAGCAAAATGAAGATAAAATAAACTCTCAAAATATTTAAGAAATATATGTTGCTAATATATGTTTTTTTACTTATTTTGTTAAAAGTTCTTAAAAGATCTTGAAATTACAAACTTTTATTTTAAAAGGCACTAGAAGTCATAGTAACTCCAAACTAGATGTAACAAAAGTTCTATTCTCTATGTATAATTTAATGAATTACATGTACACTAGAAAATTTTATATTCAATGTGCAATATTATGTCCATAATCTAAGAAAAAATAAAAGCTATGTGAATCATTTAATGAATGCAATATACCCTAAAGTATATCTATTAGGTACACTTCTCATGCAAATAAACATTCCTATTCATTAATTATTCAAAACATATGTTTGAAAAGAGTAGAAAATAAATTTCCAAAAATTGATCCAATTTTTTGGTTGGAGGAAATCTCAACTACAACAAAACTAGTATGAATCAAAATTGTATAGATTGAATTTGATTATTAAATAAGAATCATGATTATAGCATAAGAAATGATATATTATTAAAAGAATTGCATAATTCAATCAAGAAAAGTTTAAATTATCTTTTAAAAAGCCTATAGTGGTACAAAACTATACAACATTCAGTATAAACAAACACATATTAATACTTCCATATTGTAATACTAAATCAAAAAAATTAGAAGAAAATATAACGTTATCTAAAGACTAATTCATTGAATTGTATTTTTACTTAAATTTAATAGAAGAGAGCACTTTACCCTTTAATATCTCTCAATTGACAATATTCTTTCATATTAATAGCAGATTGCTGTATAGCTGGTGCTCCAAAACTGCAATATATAGAGTCAACGTAAAAAGATAAAAGTTTTATTACAATCCAAATAATATGAAAAAAATCCCACATAATGATATATATTAATTATATTTAAGAACTGAATGATGTCCATATAATGAAAAGGAATGTCTCTTTCTTTTTAATTAAATAAGGCTCATAGATAATGGGCTGAATAATGGAAAGAGGAAGGGAGATATCATTGAGCAAATTTCAAGGTAGACCCATAACGTGGAGTAAAATCAACATTATCTAGCACATCAAGAGCATATAAAAAAGCCAATCCCATAAATTTTTCTCATTCATACTAATACTAGGACAATAACCAATAAGTAAAAGAGAAATGATACCAAGCACTACTTCCTCTGAGTTTATAAATATAATGATCCATCTTTTCATAATCAACTTCATCCTCTTTTCTGCATAAAAGAATCATGTGCCACAAACAATTAATCATAAGTAACTTAAAAAAAAGGCTAAAAGTCAATAACCAAATTATACATAACAAAATTTTAAACTCACATTAAATTTTCTAGGTCTTTGATGATGTCTTTAGTACTAGAGAGGTATAGAGTGACCATTTCAACAATGAAATTAGAGGAGTTCTCATCTTGCAACATTTGAAGTTGCTGAAACTGTCCATCAAGCAATCCCTGTGCCACAAAATGACTTGAATGATAAAAAAAGTAAAACTCTATCTTCATTATATTTTTCGAAGATTTATGAAAAATAAGGTAAGCCAAAAAGATATCACTTTTTTTAACAAAATCAAACATATTTTTTTAAGAGATTGAAAATAAAAATGATCAAAATGGTGCTACACTTTAAAAATACCAAAAACCTATAAAAATAAACTAATTAAACTTCTAAACTTGCTTATGATGAGGGAGAGAAAGAATGGTGTACCTCTTCTATCATAGATTCTATCAATTCCATAAGCTGTTCTTTAAGCTTGATAGACTCCATTAAAGAGTACAATAGGATAGAAGGAAAAAAAGAGATGAAAAGTTAGAGGTTGAAGAAGAATTTGGGGCATTATTCTCTTTATATAGGTTTCATCCTTTAGAAAGGTAAGTTCTAAAAATCTTGATTCTTATAAATATTTACTCTTTAATAGCTATATCTTCTATGCACGCTCCTTGCATTATAGGATGGATAATCTATTTGGATTTGGTCAATAGATTTTATAACTCTCTCTCTTTCTAATTTCTTGATGACATAATAATATTGCCTTCATCTTTTACCTTTAAAAGCACAATTCTTTTAATAAGAGTAGAATAAATTAGTATAAAGTTATAAGGTGTCTATAAAAGTACTTATTGCAATATTATTATATACATGCTTTAAGATATGTATATTTATTAATGCTTCTCTTCTCATATTTCACGTAATTAGAAGAACTATGGTTGTGTAAAAAAATAACTTAACAAATCTCCAAATTAATGCATGTCTTGGGTTATTGAAAAATACCTAGATAAATATGCAATAATAATTTGTTTCTGATGTGCATTATCATTTAGCATATCAATGTGAACTATTTTTCAAAAATCATGTACTCTGCATTTCAAAAAAAATCTTTACCATATCAAGATGATGAAATATTCATTGCAATATTATGATAGATTTTCCTAAAATATAAATTAAACTCTATAGTTATTCACAACAAAATGAAAGATATATGTATCATTTAGCATATCAACGTGAACTATTTTTCAAAAATCATGTGCTCTGCATTTCGAAAAAATCTTTACCATACCGAGATGATGAAATATTCATTGCATTATGATAGATTTTCCTAAAATCTAAATTAAACTCTATAGTTATTCACAACAAAATGAAAAATATACGTATCTCATAAAGATATCATTTTCTTCATATCACTTGTTTTTTGGTATGAGATCATGTGATTTGGCATTAGAAAGTATTAATTTAATGATGTGGGCCCATAATGGTTGCACTTCTAAAGATGAACCTCATAATAAATAATAGCTAATAGGCACCCTAACCACTCCTTTGGACAATCTCGTACTAATTGATTGTTCCTTCAACGTTATACCCCATCTTCTACCTTGGTAAAACCTGTGAATCTTCATCATCTAATTTAAATCATCACTCCTAAACTACAATCCAATTTTTTAAGATGTATCTTAAGAACTCTTGAATATATGCATGATTATTTATAGCCTATATAAGCCAAATGAAGCAAAACTACCTATTATGTTGTCCTACTCTTATATATCTACGTTCACTTCTATTTGATGGTCAAAATAGCACCAAACTAATGAAGCCTAATATACCTGGTACTTCCTACCCTAAATGCTTGTTATTGTGAAGTTGCCATAAAATTTGTTTATATGGTATCCTAACACACAATCCTAAAACCAAAAAACATTACCCACTTTCTTGACCTCAAAAGGAGCTAGACTCATTAATACAATATTATAATGATGATAGGATTTAAGTAAATTTTTCTTGAAATTTTGATAGAGTTATATGCTAATAGAAGCTGTTCACCTTATATTATCTCCTGACAAAATTAGGAGAGATCTTTAGAAGCCCCAGGATCTACCATTCATCTATTATCTTTGTTTACATGATCCTCCAATATAAAAACAAATTTTCATCTAAGGTAAAAATTTATTGAAATAAACATATTTTCATCTTATTTCCTTCTTCATTATAAACTAGCTGGTTTAAAACTTTGAAAAGTCTCTTGTCACTTAAATCTAGCACCTTCATCCCCTTCTACACCTATTTTCCTATCCTTTATATTTCATCCTAATCTAATTAGAGAGAAAAAAGGAATTCCTCCAACCTGCTCAACTCGAATCTCTCAAAAGAAAATTTAGAATATAGGAAAAGTAATAAAAGTAAGGTCTGAATCTCTTCTTCTTTCATTAATAAAATATAATCATAAATCGTGATATATATCAGGGTAGAAAGCAAAGTTTATGCTATTTTCTATCCATATTAGGGGTGGAAATTGGAGTCTATAATCATCGCTTTTACTCTCTCTATTCTCTCTCTTATTTTCTTACCTTCTATTTTTCCTTTCCAAATATTGATTTATGTTTTCTATTTATGCTAGTGGAATCCTCTTTATTTGAATAGAATTCTTCTTCTGTGTAAAAGAGAAAGAATAAATTCTCTACTATACTATAGAGATCAACTTTCTATTTGAGTTGTGTTTCTCTCATGTTAAAAAAGAATAAAACTTTTTTCTTTTTATGTTAATAAAATCAAGTGAAATTAGATTGGATGCCTCTCCTAATTAAAATAGGATACAAAGTATAAAATAGTAAAATATTTTAAACATTTCAAAATCGGAAAGAAGTTAGACTTTGACTTTTATAATAACTCTATCTTTAGCCGCATTGCTAAACTTCCCGAATTAAAAGTTTATAGTTTGGGTAGAGAATGGAGTCTCTCAAATTTTGTCTAGTCCTATGTAGTGACCAATATAGTCTACATCAAGTTAGTGCTCTTCTTTGATCACATCCAATGCTAAAAGAAGCCTCATTCAAGAGAAGCATGGGACTTAATTTGCAACCCTCAGGAAGGGACTCCTTAGGTTCTCTTTTTTTTTTTTTTGGTACAGACGAGCGATCAGACCAGTCTAGACTGTGTCAAGCCCGATATATCAGAAGACAAAATAAGAGAAAACACATGCGGGCATGGATCCCCTGGCACCCAATACCATGGTCCCGAATGATGGGCAACCCGGAAAGCAACCCAGTGAGCCGCAGAATTAGCTTCCCGATAAATGTGCCGAATCTGAACAAAATCAGCATGATGAATCATCGACCGTATGTCGCACATCATAGGGTTGATTAGATAGGAGTCGCCCACTTCCTGTCGGAGCCAGCGAACCACAGTGATAGAGTCACCTCAATGATAAGCCGACGAGTACCTAAGCTACGTATGGCGTGCCAGCCCATGCAGCATACAACTCAGCAGCCAGAACAGAGATGTCAAGGAGTCCAAACCCGCCAACCGCCGTCAAAGATCCATCAAACCACGGATTACAAAAGCCAAACCCGCTAGACAACCACGAACACTGCCATCAAAATTGACTTTGACAAGCCCCAGTGGAGGGGGTTCCCAAGAAATGAATACCGTACATTGGTGTGCTACAGAGGCAGCAGGGGAATCTCAGAAGCTAGGGCTATCAGAGTCAAGGGCAGACTGATGGAGAGTATACTCAGCAGAGAGGGACATAGCTGTCCTGATAATTCTCTTCTTTATCAATGAGCCAATGTCAACCATCCAAAACATCATATTTTGCTTCTTACTATATTTCTTTGTCATAGTGACATGATAGTTGCTACTTATATTCTACATCTTTATCTACTATTATTTAGTTTACTTTACTTAGTATCTTATCATTTTATTCAATTCATATTGATCTTTTAATTGGATTCTAGATCTAAAAGGAAATAGCACTCAACTACTTGATTTCCATCATAAAATCATTCCTAACACTCATTATGAATTAGTATAAATTGAGACCCAAGAAAAGCTTTAGACCCCCTCTGTGGCTTTTGGTTTTAGGTAAGAGGCCAATTATGAATGCCTATTAGACATTCATAATTGGAGCTCTTTCAATGGATACCTAGTCAACCAACACTCATAGTAGAAGCCTTTGGTTAGTGGATAATTTGGAGCAAAATCCTTTTGAAGTTTAGGCAACCTTAGGGGTGCCTTTCTTTCGTAGCAGCTAGCTTAACACTTTCAGTTTTATATTTAGACCTCATCAATTCACTGCTAGACTTGTTTACTATTTTCTTTTAGAAACAATAGGTGACAACATCATAATCTCCTATGTAACCATGGTGCACCCTTTTTTAAATTTTCATAATATTTTATATTGGAACTTATTATCAATTAATGAAAGAAAATAAGCTTAAAAGCTTTACTATCAAAACTCTTTTATTTTTAATGTTTTTTATGAAAAGTCCAAGCTTAGTATATTGAATGAATTGCTTCATTCTTTATCTAATTAGATGAAGTTGGTATCAAAGCTAGAGTATTTCTATTTGTGGAGCTTAGTTTGTAGTCCAAATCTATGAGTAGTGTAAGCAATCAAAAGAAAATCTTTTGATGTTTGAAGTACATTAAAAGATAAAGGCAAGGATAATGGAATATGCCTTTGTAGATCAAGACACAAAAGGTTATCTCATTAATTAAAGGAAAATATAGTATAAGTTAAAATTCTTGTGGCTTAGTTGATGCCTTCAATTTCAACACCTTCTAATCCTATTAAAAGGCTAACTACAAACCATCTAGTAATGATGATCAATTATTGAATAAAGAGGACAAGATTCAATCCATAGATACTCTCCTCCACTTTGAATTTTTAAAGTTGAAGTATGAATTGAGATACATAGTTATGATAGATCTATTGAGATACAAAAAATAAGATAACTAGCCAGATCGGTTAAAGACTTATTTTTAATATATATGTTCAAAATTTAGCTTTTGTTTATTTAAAACTATTCTTGTCCTGGACTTACCTAATGAATTTATCATATGAGAATCAATGAAATGTTTAATATAATGTAGAAAACTTTTAAAATTTGATTAAAAAGTATTTTTCATTTATTAGCCATAAAATAGGTTGATAAATTCGGTGATTTTATTTGTAATTAATGCATGCCAATCTACCTAGGACTTTAGTACCAAGTTTCATAATTAGGCTTTTCCTTCAAAGTTTTCTATCATTAATCATGCATTCTTCATGAAGTATAAAGGATTCAAAACTTTTTATGATTAAATGCATTGATGAGGCTAGAATGAAGGCAATGAAAATTCAGAAGAAACACAAACCAAGGATGGCAAGAAGAGTAATAAGTCAAAAAATCGAAAAAAGGCATTAGAAAACTAAGAAAAAAAAGGGAGCAAGGTAATTAAGATGCAAGCTAGCACTACCCAAAAGAATTACTATTATCATTATGAGATTAATGGGCACTTGAATTGAAGTATGGGTAACTTTATATATGTTGTGGTACATCCTAAAGGAAAGAATTCAAAAGAGAATGCTTAGGAAAAAGAAAAGATATTTTTTAACTTTGATAATAGTTGAAGGCATAATTGAGCTCAAGCAAGCATATGCTAAATTAACTTTGAAGGCAACGAAGTTTCATATAGTAGCAAGCATAGTCCCCAAGGAGCAACAATCAGTTGAAAAGGATAATCAAAATAAGATCTAAAAAAATAGAGATTGCTTTTTTAAACGTTATAAGCATAATAGGACTCAAGATAAAAGAAATTAGCAAGGATAAAAAAATTGTCCATTTTGGATCAAATTCCGTGGCATTACCAAGGAGTAAGGTGGGGTTATGTAAATCTTTTATCCCTAGTTCAAATCTAGGTATCACTTGATTAATAAAAGGCTTGTTCTTAACTTTGATAATGGTTGAGGAGATAACCACAAGCAAGCATATGCTAAATTAATTTTGATGCCAAGGAAGTTTGAAAAAGTCATAAGGACATTCACAAAGGAGCAAAAAGAATATTTTCACTTAAAGATCTAAGTGAAACAAAGCATCATTAGAGCTAATATGTATCTAGAAAGTTAGAAACTAATATCTACAAAAGCTTATGTGCATTATTCCTTACCCTCGTCCTTATCCTCTTTGGCTAGATCTAAAAGAATGTTGAATTAAAGCTTCCCAAGCAATCTACCTTCAAATTTGTAATTGCTAAAAAAATTACATCAATAATAGTAAAAATATTTTACAAATCTATTTTTCAAATTCTTTTAGTTTCTTAGCATTTTCTATGAGAGGTTCTAGCTGAATAGATTGGAGGAATTACTTCATTCTCTCTTTAACCAAATTAAGTGTCTAGGTATTCCTAAATGATTTAGTTTATTTAAACATACAAAATATAATAAGAGGCTAATGTAATATTGAAAATATGAGGTATAATATATTTAACATCAATTAGGGAAAGCTAGCAATTGCCACCATAATTAGCTAGCAAGCCCCTCTTCAAAGGGTTTAGTCGTAATGAGCTCCAAGGTTTAAACTTTAGTTATAGTTATATTATGAGAAAACTGATATTAATAATTTTGCTGATTGGCTTACTAAGGCTTAAATAGGACTAAAGTTCTTAAACCATAAAAGGGGTGGGATTTAGCCGATAATGGGTCTTCCAATGTGGGAACCCAACTTATGTGATAGGAGGCCTCTTTTAAGGAGGTCCAATGTGTTAATAACAAGTTGATTGGTTGGCAAGGAGCATATATTGTATATATATATATATATATATATATATATATATATATATATATATATTGGAGTTCCTACTCTACCCCATCTTTTTAGTGATTAATGTTGCTACGTAGAGGTTAAGGAAAAGTATAACTTTGAATGAAATCCAAAAAAGCTCATTTGAGAAAGCTATATACATCCCTTGGAAAGTTCACCTATATCAGAGCTCCTGTGTATGATCATGGCTATGGGATATATGTTCTTACGAACAAACAAGATACTTGCACATGACTAATAATGCTAAGATCATGGCTATGGGATGTGGACAATCCTTAGGTACTCTTACGAACAAAAAGATACTTACACACGACTAATGATGCGCAACCTCACGATCAATCTACTTGTACAATGTATGTAGTAGTTGAAGTCTAGATCAAAAAAATATAGTTTAAGACCTAATTTACTTCAATTTCTTTAGATGAAAATTATTAATAATAAATGAGATTAAGACATCTGACTCATTGCATAGTATAAATACCAATTAATAAAGTTTTATTTATTTTAAATTTTAAAATAATTATTATATATTTTGAAAAAATAGCTTTAAGGGATATTATTAGATATTTTAGAAGAAAAAACTCAAAAGCCATTTTATTGCTTGTCTTCGTTTTAGTCTCATATCGGAAGGGACATTTGAATCCTTGTATTTACATGTATTCCTCACAAACCCAACCTTTCTTGGGCCTCAATGCGAAGTGGGCTTAACAACCACCACACACGAAAAAGTCTTTCTACACTACCTCCGATGCAGGATTGCCTACACCGAAAGCAGTGATTCGCCTATCTATGGGTCCATGCGTCTACTGTGTGGAACCCACGAGTGAGCTCCTTGATGCAAGCCCATACGCGGATAAATCACCGCACTCGGTGCAGGCCATCCTGCGATTTAGAAAGACTTTTTCCATCACATACACCTATGCACTGGCTAGGCCTGCACTTATGCGAGATTCTAAAATTTATTCTTTTTCTCTCTTTTGCTCTTGCTCTCTTTGGTGCTCTCTTGATTGTTAGGCATTGAAAAAGGATTTGCTAATCGTCTCTATAATCATGCTCGTAAGAAAAGAAATCTTATTCATATTTTGGAATAGATTTTGGTATATATGAGAATCAGAAATTTACCTTAGAACAACTGCTAGTATGCTTCTATTTTTTTTCACTGTTTCCAATCAATAGGCCAATCTAACTAAATCCTTGGTAAGTCAATATATTTATTTTTTATTTATTTATGATTATTTTATTTAATTAGATCTAGAGTTTCTAAAAATCTTTTTACTCGAAGTTTTTTGTCTAGTCTTTGGGTTCAATTCAATCTACTGGGTCTTAAATTTGATCAATTAACCGCAGTCAACACCATTTAAGAATTAAAATGAATATCATCCATTGAACACCTTTTTTTGCAGAATTAAACCACGCACTAAAGGTAACAATTGTTGATAAATCTTATAAAACATAATTCCATACACTAACCTTTATGTATGCCTTGTCTAGGAGAGATTCCATTTTGGTGTAGGGTAAAATGGTCTCCGTACAAATCGACTGACATGATAAGAGGTGAGTTCCACCTCTGGGCTATGACCTGCCAACTGCCATGCTCAGAAGGAGTTCATTCTTCGAACCTCAATAGGATCGAGCTATTTCTCTTAACCTCGGCAAACCGAACTTCGGCTGGCTGACTTCTGTCTCCTTTCGCCAAACCTCGTCCCTTCCTGAACCAGGGCGATCAAACCTCAGCAGTCAGGAAATATTCGACCAACCCCCCTCGGCAACTGACCCCCCTCAGCAACCGACCCTTCTCTTTGGTTGATCCTCGGCCCGCGCCAAATATCTTGGCTATCAGATGCTGAATTACACTAATATCGGAACTCCTTCCCAAAGCGATCCTCCATAAGTAAAAATGGGAGCATGATATGGCCCTCCTCTATGATTCGCGGGATCATGAATCCCCCTAATAATGCATCATTTCGGCCTTATCACCTCCTAACTTTCACCATGGATCTCCAAAAATTAGGTAACAGCTTACCATATCCTCTCCCTATAAATATCGGGCCTCAAGAGCTTGGAAGGAGGGTCCTCTCTGAGTGAGCACTGAACCCTCTTTACTCTCCTTTTTAGAAAACCTTTTCATGTCTGAAGCTGTGAATCTTCCACTAACTTGAGCGTCAAAGAGTCCTTCGCAGGGATCGCCCACCTGCTTCCCTACGATCGAACGTTGTTTTGCAGGTCTCAAGGATGAAAGAATGCCATCCGGATCCGGATGTGCACTGCCACCTCATTCCCAAGTTGAAGAACAAAATCTGCAGCAACAGATTGGCGCTAAAGGAAGGGCCTTCAAGTCCCTATAACTTAAAATCTTAGGAGAAAAGGTTTCAAAAGAGGAGAAAACCATTTTAAAATGGTAAATCATAAGAGGGCAGTCATGGACACCTCCGATCAGGCCACCTCTCAAAGGCTTGATCCTTCATAGAACATAGCATCCTCGTAACCACCCTAACTTGATGCTCTGTCATCACTCGTGGCCCCCGTTAAGCAGGACCAATTCGGTGCATTGGTCCAACAAGTTCAAGTATTGGCGTAGTTGGTGCAGGGCCTCCATGGAATCTCTCCCCCAGCTGCGCCCAACCAACAATTTCTCAATGGAGTAGTTGTGCTGGTTCAACCGATAGCTCCTCCGCTTAACTAGTTCAAGGCTACGAGTCTCCCACAGTAGTCCGATCGTGAGGAGGAAGTAGAGCCCATTCTACCAAAAACTAGAGACATGAGCTTTCCTTAGCCCCACTGGGCCCATTCTTTGTCCCGGATTTCTTTCTATCATGACTCGACGCCAAGACCTTAATATCCCCGCCCAGCATCTCCGACTATCCGGAATGAGGTGATCAAGCAAAATATCCAGAAGATACACCTAAAATTAGATGCTGTGAAGCATGCCTCCCTGCCGGAGCCATGGGTGGAGCAAGGTCCCCCTTTCACCATGAGAATTATAAGCGAGGCTGTCCCGCCGCACATTAAGCGCCCTGCCATAGAGCCACATAATGGGACAATATACCCTGATGACCATCTAAGCAACTTTCGGTCAATCATGCTATTCCACGGAGCTTCATATGCAATTCTATGTTGGGCCTTCCCCTCGACCCTCAGAGGACCCACTAGAGTGTGGTTGGGCACATTAAAGCCAAACTCGATTGACTCTTTCGATGAACTTGGCCAATCCTTTACCAGCTAGTTTGTTAGCAATCGTCACTACCGACGAAGGTCAGACTCCCTTTCTGAGATAAAGCAGCAAGAGAGAGAGTCCTTGAAGATTTTCTTAGGCCGTTTCAATACAGCCATGCTGAAAGTAAACCACCTCAATCATGAGGTGGCTATGTCCGTCCTAATGGATGGAGTGTCAAAAGAGAAAGAATTCTACTTGGCAATGGAGGCGAACTACCCGCAAAGTCTCTCCGACATGATAGCCCTGGCAGATAAATACACCAGGGTCAAAGAATCATGAAGATCAACGCAAGCAGAACAATCAAAGAAGAAGAAAAAGAAAAGCTCGGATAAGAACCGACTAGCTCGCCTTGCAAGCCTGCCCCAACCAAGAGCTCCGCCTCCTAGGCAACACTCTCGAAGCCCAGCGCGAAGGTTCAACTGGTTTACTCCTCTCAACATGCCCTGGGCTCAAATCTTGATGGAGATAGAGCATCAACTCCCTCGACCGAAGCCTCTTTGGGTAAATCCGACCCGGAGAGATATGACCAAGTATTATCGGTATCACCGTGACCATAGGCATGATACCGAGGAATGCTAGCAACTCAGGCAGAAGATCGAGCAACTGATCTGCCAAGGAAGACTTGAGCGCTACTGAGGATCCCCAGAGGTAGACACTAGAGCAGAGCATCCGCACGAGCTTCGACAACAGCCCCCATCGAACCCGCTAACAACCAACAATGTGCACATGATCGCTATGGTCGATTCATCCAACGATCGATCAAACAAGGAGCTGCCTCCATCTAAGAAGGTCAAATGTGAGGAACTCACATTCTCGGAAAAAGACCTTCAGGAGATACAATACCCTCATGATGATGCAATCATTGTATCTTTAAATATGCAAAATTATGATACACATCGAGTTCTTGTTGATAGTGGAAGCTCTTTTAATGTTCTCTACTTTGATGCCTTTATGAGTATGGGTTTGAGAACAGAAGATCTCTGGACGATGGATTCCACCCTGATGGGGTTCATCGGCTATGTTATTGTACCATAAGGGATAATCACTCTAATGGTCTAGGATAGCGAATGGCTCTGCACGGCAACTGTCCATATAAACTTTCTTGTGATCAAGCTTCAGTCACCATACAATGCCATCCTTAGAAGATCCAGACAAATAACCCTTGGAGCAATGATTTCTATTCCGCACCTTTCCATGAAGTTCCTTACGGAGTGGGGTATAGGAGTTGTTCGAGGAAGCCAAGCCACCGCCTGATACTACTTTGTTGTCGACCTTCAATCTCGAGGCCGAAGGTCGGCAAGCTCGACGCTCGAAAAGATCTTACCAAGCAAAGAGGAGAACCTGTCGAAGAACTTGAAGAAATCCCACTTGATGAGGATCATCCTAACCGAACTATCTGGATCGGATCATAGTTAGAAGGAAAGCCTCAGCAGGACATGATAGACTTCCTGCGCAAAAATGCTGATGTCTTCTCCTGGTCCACCTCTGACATGCCTGAGATCGATCCAAATGTCCTTGTCCATCGTATCAACGAGACATTTAGGCCAGTGAAACAAAAGAAGAGGAGTTTCGCCCCTGAGCGTCAGAAAGCAATTGAGGAAGAGGTCAACAAACACCTTAAAGCCAACTTCATTCGAAAGGTACATTATTCAAGCTGGTTAGCAAATGTAGTCATAGTGAAGAAGGCGAACGATAAGTAGCGAATCTGTATTTACTTCACAGATCTCAACAAGGCTTGTCCAAAGGAAAACTTTTTCTTACCGATGATTGATCAGCTGGTGGACTCCATATTCGACCATCAGATGCTGATGTTCATGGACGCTTACTTAGGCTACAACCGATACACATGACCCCCGAAGATGAAGAAAAACACCGCCTTCATTATTGATAGAGGAACTTATTGCTACTAGATCATGCTATTTGGATTAAAGAATGTTGGAGTAACCTATCAGAGGTTGGTCAACAAAGTGTTCAAAGACCAGATAGGTCAGAATATGGAAGTCTACATTGATGATATACTGGTGAAAAGCAGAGAAGCTACCCAGCATATATCTGATCTAGCTAAAAGCTTCGCCATCCTCAGAAGATATTAGATGAAGTTGAACCCAACCAAGTGTGCCTTCGGAGCAAGCTCAGGAAAGTTCTTAGGCTCATGGTCTCCCAAAGAGGCATCGAGGCAAACCCCCAGAAGATCCAAGCTCTTCAAGAGATGGCGTCCCTAGGTCTGTACATCAAAGAAGTTCAGTGCCTTATTGGGCGGATAGCGACCCTCAGCTGCTTCATCGCTCGATCCACCGAGAAGTGTCAACCATTCTTTAAGGCACTCCGTTCAGTAAAGAACTTTCAATGGACCCATGACTGCCAAAAGTATTTTAAGAATATGAAGAAATACCTTAGCTCGCCCTCACTGCTCAGCAGCCCGAAGCTCGAGGAGCCTCTGTACCTATATCTAGCCATCTCGAAGAACGCTGTCGGCTCTATGCTAATCCAAAAAGAGAACAAGGTTCAGAAATCGGTCTACTATGTCAGAAAACTCCTTTAGGATGCCAAGACCAGATACACCAAGATTGAAAAGTCAGTATATGCATTGGTGACCTCCATACGGAAGTTGTGCCTATACTTTCAGGCACACACCATGATGGTTCTTACCGACCAACCGATCAAGGCGATTCTCCATTATCTAGAAGTGTCAAAGAGAATGACGAAGTGGGCGTAGAGCTGAGTGAGCACGACATACACTACCGGCCTTGCCCCGCCATCAAAGCACAAGTTCTGATGGATTTTCTCCTCAAATGTATAATTTCGGAGGATGGGTCGATAGTGGAAGACCCCAAACAAGAAAAAACTGAAGCTTGGTGGCTATTACATATAGAGGGGTCCTCCAGCATGGCCGACTTTGAAGCAGGTTTGGTTCTCATAAGCCTAGAAGGAGTCATGATTGAGTATGCCATCTGTTTTGGCTTTCCAATCTCCAACAATGAGGTCGAGTATGAAGCCCTCCTTGCCAAACTCCGAATTGCACGGACCCTGAAGGTCAAAAGGTTGAACGTCTGCACCGACTTCAAATTGGTGGCTGAACATGTGCAAGGAGAATTTGAAGCCTGAAAATCGAATATGGTTCAGTATCTACAAAAAGTATGCAAGTTATTGCTCGACTTCCCCGAGCTTGAAATCATTCAAGTTCTGAGAACAGAAAACTCCCACATAGACCTTCTCTCAAGATTAGCCACCATCGACTCCATGGACATGGAACAGAAGTTCCACCTTGAAGTCCTAGAGAGGCCCAGCATAGTAGATATTGGCTTTGTGATGCAGCTCAAAGATGAGCCATCATGGATCGATCCCATCCTGGTGTATCTTAGAGATGGGACCCTTTCGGCAGACCGAAAGAAAGCTAGAAAGATGAAGATGCAAGCCTCCCATTACGTTCTACATAATAGACAACTCTACAAGTGCTCTTTCTCCATGCTACTGCTTAAATGCCTTAGACCATCAGAGGCCAATTATACTCTACGAGAGGTCCATGAAGATATATGTAGCAATCACTTGGGAAGTCGAGCCCTTTGCCACAAAGTATTAATGCAAAGATATTACTGGCCTACCATGATGAAGGATTCGGATGACCTCGTCCAAGCATGCGACTCGTGCCAACGTCATTCAAACATCCAAAGGCTTTCGTCAACGTCTCTGACGCTCATCGTAGCTGCTTGGTTTTTCGCAAAGTGTGGAATGGACATTCTTAATCCTTTTCCCCCCGCTTTCGAATAGAGAAAGTTCATATTCATGGTCATTGACTACTTCACAAAATGGATTAAGGTTGAGGCAGTCACCCAAATCACCGATGCCCAAGCCAAAGACTTTATCTGGCAGTCAATCATATATCGATTCGGCATTTCACATATTATCATCACTGATAACGGTCGGTAGTTCAACAATCCGAGGTTCCAAAAGTTCTGTGAAGGCCATGGTATCAGCCACCGGCTTAGCTCAATCGGTCATCCGCAAACAAATGGCAAGACAGTGGTAGCCAACCGAACGCTGCTATAAGGGTTGAAAGCCTGATTGAACAAAGCCCACAACAAATGGGCAAACGAGCTTCACCATGTCCTTTGGGCCTACCAACAACACAAAGGATTCTAACTAGTGAAACTCCATTTAAAATGGCTTTCGGCATCGAAGTAGTCATTCCGGTTGAGATAGGCTCACCCTTGCCTAGAATTGAAAGCTACTCAGAGGAGACAAACGACAAAAAACTACGGGCTAGCCTCAACCTCATTGAAGAAGTTAGAGAAAAAGCCTGAGTTCATATGGCCATGTACCAACAATGTATGGCCCAATATTATTCTTCTCAAGTGAAAGGAAAGTACTTTCTCCCTGGCAATCTGGTGCTCCGCAAAGCTCCAAATAGGAAAGATCCCTACCAAATAGTAGAAGTTGTCAGGCCCGGCACCTACCAGCTCCAAGACCTCGATGGGAAAGCCATCCTCAGAACATGAAACTCGAATAAGCTCCGAATCTACTACTAGTAAGGTATTCCCTAAGCATTGATTACTTTATTCTCTGTAATAAAATTCTTCGCACATATGAATAATTCTTTTTCTAATAACCATCTTTTTAAGATGTTTATGAGAACCAAGTTTCTCCCAATCTCTGATCCAATAGATCCTATCTCCAAATCCTCAACCGATCTGAGGTCTTCCTAATAAATTCTCCAAACCTCAGCAGGGCCGAGCTCATTCTCTGAACCTCAGCAAGGCCGAGCACTTAAATTCTCTGAACCTCGGCAGGGCCAAGCCAATTCTTTGAACCTCGACAGGGCTGAGCACTTAAATTCTTTGAACCTCGATAGGGCCATGCTAATTCTTTGAACCTCGGTAGGGCCGAGCACTTAAATTCTCTAAACCTTGGCAAGCCTGAGCTAATTCTCCAGACCTTGGTAGGGCCAAGAATTATGTTTCTCCGAACCTTGGCAGGGCCGAGTACTTTAAGTTATTTGAATCTCGATAGGGCCGAGTACTTAGATTGTCTGAACCTCGGTAGGACCAAATACTTAAATTATTTTGGGCTTCGGCACGACAAAGTCCATTTTATAGTTTCTCCGAGCTTTCAACCGGATTAAGACATATGTGGGTTTATTCTCTGACCTTTCAGTCGAATGCCCCTACGTTACTTCCGTAAAGCCTAAGTAGTTAAGTTCAATTATTGCATGGCATCCCAAGGAAATGGCTACTTGGTGGCAAATATGAAAAGTCCAAGCAAAAAAAAAAGACCAAGGCACATACTATTGAAGAAAAAGAAACTTTATTCATTGATCAAAGAAATACAAGTGCGCTACGGCGCCCAAAAAATAAAGAGTTTTCTGTGTTACAAAGAAGAATAAACAAATTCAAGACTCGGCTGGCGCTACATCTTCATCGGAAGGAACTGCCGAACGAGAAAGAGTTGGAACAGGCTGGGTCAACTTTTCGGTAGCATGTGAGGCTACAGCCAAATCTATCTCTGAAATTTCTTCATAGTCAATATCCAAGGTGCCTTCTTCAAATTCAGCCTCGGCGAATAACTGAGATGCGACCGAGGGACCCGCCGACGAAGAAAAGCAGTACCCCTCTTCTTCTAAGAATGAAAGATCAAAATCAGAGTATTATTGAGCGATCCTCTGTTGCGTCTCCTTTGCTTCCAATGAGTAGGCCTCCTTGGAAAATGATAGCTTCTCCTTAGTAAATTCGATTGAGCTCCTGTACTTCTCCACTGCTAAAGTAGCTTGATCATTAGCCTCGGCCACCTAGAGCTGAAGATCAGAACACTGCAGGTGACACAAGGTAAACTCTTCGGTCTGCATCTTCATCTTCTCCGCCGCCATGGCCTCATTCTTTTTGTTCAAAAAAAAGAGATAAAGTCAATTTTGTCAAAAGCAATATTAAGCGAAGGAATTAGTAAAATGCATACCTCTGCAGCATCTTCGGCGTGCCAAGAGGCCCTCTTCTCTACCTCGGCAGCCTGCTCCTTAATTTTCTTCTCCTTTCTGTATTGATGAAGCTTCCTCCCAGCATGCTTCAACTTTGCTCGATCCTCTTCTCCCTGACACTGTGTAGTCACCAGGTCAGCTATAGCATTAGCAGCCTGCCTTTGATTGAACTCAAACTTGCGACATTCATCGTCAAGTTTCTTATTCAGCACACTTATTTCTTCTGTGGCCTCCATCCAAAACTTCAACAATTTTGTCTGGGCTTCCTCGGCCGACTTATTGGCATCTTCGGTCGATTTATTAGCCTCTTCAAGCTTAGCTCGAGCATTGGTTAGCTCTTCAGAAAGTTGGCTAACCAAGTCCTCTTTATTTCGAAGCTCCACAACCCCTTTCGAAAACCAGTCACAATCTTCTCGTAAAGCTTCAAAGCACCCATATAGTGCCCTTTGGAGAAGGATAGCCTATAGCAGAACAAGATAAGTTAGCCCGAAGATGGCCGAAAATGCTAAGGAAATGAGAAAAAGGAAACTCCTACTTACCCGAATAGCCAAAGTATTCATGTCCCTTAGAAGAGCTTTGCTTTGAAGTGAAACTCTTCGATGCTCCCTCCACCTGATCAGCATTGGGGGAACCCTCTTCCGAGTATTGGATGGAGCGAAACGCTTCGAGTCGCGACCTTACCTCCTCGGGCGTAGGGTCGGTGAGATTAGGAGAAGGGCTAGCTTGATCGGACTCCTCCCTATCGCCAACCCTTCTTCTTGAGGGCCCTAGTTCACTGACCGAAGGCTCGGCCCAACCCTCAGCACTCCTTTCAGCCTCTCCCTATGCTGGGTGGGGAGGCCTCTCCGTAGATGGAGGAATGACATCATAGCTTGCAGCAATAGCGGCCTCCAATCCTTCAGCCTCCATTATCTTTTTTATTCTTCGATGCTTATCGAGCCCCTCGAAGGTCTAAAGATTACAGGGGGCAAGAGCATCTAGGTCTTCAATTGTTGGGTAGTTGAACTTATTTATAGGAGCATCCTCCTCCTTCTGGGACTCGTCTCCCAACTCTGCCGGACAGCTACTCTCCGGCTCCTGGGATCACACCGTTGAAGCCTGAAACCTCACCAACTACAAGTCCGGCTACTCTTTTTCTAGCTCCACTTCCCTCGGAGCTGGCATTTCTTCAATCTTTTCCATTAATGCAGAAGACCGAGGGCCGAACTTGGCCTTCTCACTATTACAAAAAGTTAATTAGACTATGTCTAAAAAATATATTCTTTTATATATAGACTGTTTTCTAAACCATTGTCTAGATGAGTGTAGTTAAAAGTGTGACTGTAGTTAAAAGTCCCTCTTTTAAACTACGTTTTAGACGTAGTTAGAAGTTGAAAAAAATGTAGTCTTTAAATACATTTAGACTACGTTTTTATTAGAAATTATAGTTTGTAACTATACCAAATACTACATTTTTATCAGAAATTATAGTTAAAAGTCAAAAAATATAGTCTTTAAATACATTTAGACTACGTTTTTATCAGAAATTATAGTTAAAAATTAAAAAACATAGTCTTTAAATACATTTAGACTATATTTTTATTAGAAACTGTAGTTAAAAGTCGAAAAAATATAGTCTTTAAAAATATTTAGACTACTTTTTTTATTAAAAAATATAGTCTATTATGTACATTTAGACTACGGTTTTATCAGAAAATATAGTCTATAACTATACATTTAGACTATGTTTTTATATTAAAAATAGAGTATAATATTCAATCATGTCATACAAGCATATACTTTCAATTCCAAAAAAAATCTAAAAATATTGATTTGAAATATCCAATACTGTCATATAAATATCATCATTCAAACATATACTTTTAATTCCAAAAAATCCCAAATACATTGAATTGAAATATCCAATACTGTCATACAAACATCTATAATATTTTTAGATAATCCAAACTTCAATAAACAAACATCCATAACATTTCTTCAAATGAAACCTTGCAAGTAATCAACCTATTCTTTGCGCATAATATCGATCTTTTCTTGTTTATAAGTTTTCTTCTCGCCAAACTGCACATAAGTTACTCAGAAAAAGAGCACTAAATAACACATGACATAAAAATCTAAAACTATAAAAAGTACTACTTATATGAATCACGTATGCAATAATAATCTACATTTCCATCAGTTAAAATAATATGATTCTCAATGATCTCCTTCATATATATATGATGACATAATAGCTACGTTCAACAGCCAATGGTTGCTTAGAATACTTAAAAAATGAATCCAAACCACTCCGTCCAAGATCCCGACAAGAAGCGGTGGGCCCAAAGCAATGCCATGACTGGGATGGAATTTAGACCCATGAAGTTGCAAGAGATTCCCGCTGCGGGTCACGCCAAGTTGGAAAACCCGAGCCCTGTGTCCGTGTCCCCATCGATTATATTTTTATTATACTCTTGAGTTGCTAGAATAAAAGAACCAGCAAGGTCTTCAAAGAGCTCAAACAAGTATGTAAGCCTTTACCTTTTAATCATTCGGGAAGCATTCATAATTTGATAAAGGAGTTCTTTTTCTGAAAGTGTTACACCTGTAGCATGGCTTGTATATTTAGCTTTAAAACATAAATATCTGCAGATCCATGCATAATTGATAAAAAAAAATTGATTAAAAAAGTAATGTACCTGAAATTGAAAGCAGCAAATGGCTTCCTAAACCATGGCATCCAGCAGCTGGGATTACCCATTTTACTGCAAGGAGAACCTGCTGTTATAACAAGAGTGGTAAAAGAAATAACTTGCAGAAATGAAGACTTCCAAGAAAATTGCTAAGGAATTACTGCACCTTGTTAAGATAGATAAACTGACTGAAGACAATCTTACTGACAAGGTAACATAGGCATTTGCATCCCACAACCCAAGAAAATTACTAAAGAATTACTGTGCCTTGTTATGAAGGATAACCTGACTGGTGACTATCTTAGTAACAAGGTAACATTGGAATTTACATCCTGAAACCATAAGCATTAAGCAAAACCCATTCAGTTGGATCAGCTTCATAAATCCAGCTTCAAAAGAATCGTTCCTAAAAATGGCCAGCATGGGATTAATGATCACTCGCTCTCAAAAACAGAGAAGAAGAGGAAGATGAGGAAGATGGGATATAAAATTAACAGTCAAGCAACCACAATTCACAGACCTTGTTGAATTTGTTGGCTGACTTATTAGAGATGGTCATGATCATGGTGTCAAATTAGATTCAACTATAGCATCAAGTGGTCAGGTAACTTTTGCTCTGATGATAGCTCCATCTTCCAAATAGAGAGCAGTGGTTTCAGATGAATCGTCTTTAACTTCGCTCCTTGTGGAAGCTAGCTTTGAAGAGAATCTAATGGTATGAGGTGGCAGTTCCCCGGCAAGTGCCTCCAGTAAGGCCTTCCTGTGCACCGCCCTAACGCCCCTCCCTTCCCTTGGCATATAACAAGCATTTCCATCATCAATCTCCAGGGCAAAGCCGTTAACAAACAAATCATCAAATACCTGTCCATAGATATTTCCGCGTAGCTCCGGTAACCAGGTTCATCACACGCCCTCTACGAAGGCAAGAATTTATCCAACATCAATAATAGTCTTGATATGGCTGATCCTGCGCCGTTAGAATGAACGGCAAAGATAGCGGCAGCTAACGGGAGCCATATCAACCCCCGAGACCCCCTCTCGGTCTCGGGGCGCATGAACAATATATCAACCCCCGAGACCCCCCTCTTGGTCTCGGAGCGCATGAACAGTATATCAACCCCCGAGACCTCCCTCTCGGTCTCGGGGCAGATGAACAGTATATCAACCCGCAAGACCTCCCTCTCGGTCTCGGAACGCATGAATAGTATATCAACCCTCCGAGACCTCTCTCTCGGTCTCGGGGCGCATGAACAGTATATCAACCCCCGAGACCTCCCTCTCGGTCTTGGGGCGCGTGAACAGTATATCAACCCCCGAGACCTCCCTCTTGGTCTTGGGGCGCGTGAACAACATATCAACCCCCGAGACCTCCCTCTCGGTCTCGGGGTGCATGAACAGCATATCAACCCCCGAGACCTCCCTCTCGGTCTCGGGGCACATGAACGGTATCTCAATCCCCAGCGCATGGTCAGGCCCGCTCTGGGCCACCTGGCATGCCCACATAATCCACTGCACATCCGTGGCAGAGGGTGGCCATACCTCATAACGGCGTATGATCTGTTATATCCCTGTCACTGTGCATGGCCATACCCCATTACGGTATGCAGATCACTATCTGCCCGTTGCTATGCACGATCATATCCAGTGGTGGCGCGCACCAGACATGACCCCAGATGCAAGACACCTATAAGGTCGTACTGGCAGGTAACTCATGATGCATTCGGTGTGTACGATGACAGTACGACTTGTCATCGTCGGCTCCGTATTTTGTCCGTTATTGAACTGGGCTCCTAAAAATCAGCAATCTTGGGGAATAGAAGGGGACATTCGAACAGGTATAAAAGCACGCACCCACGCTGTGAGTGAGGATCCTTGAACTCTGGTTTTCTAGTTTTCTTTCTACTAGTTAAAGCCCTAACTGTTTTAGCTCCCTTCGGCTGAGTAGTTCTTATCTGATCCCAAGTGACTAACTTGAGCGTCGGAGGGTCCCCACCGGAGCATCCAGTCTCTGGAGACTTTTCTTGCAGGGGTCCAGAGAGAAGGACGTCCGTCTTCCCCGACGCTTAAAGAAGGTGACTTGGCATCATCAGATTGGCACGCCAGGTAGGGGGGAAGGAAAGAGAAAGACATCGAACCAGCAATTTGCAATCTCTCCTTGGGCTCTTAAAGCCTTGGTGATAACCCATGCGAAGGGAGTCTCTGTCAGTTGCGCTGGGGGGAAGCGCCAAGGAGCCGATCCACTCGCGGATGCCCCCTCAGCTCTCCTGGCCAGCGTTCCGGCATCGCTGCATCCCTAGGAGGTTGGACCTTCCGCTCCTCCAATCAATGTCCTTGCGCCTCCTCCGCAGCAGTTCCAGGAAGATCGATTCGCCGCCCTAGCCACGCAAGTCCAATCCCTGGCAGCGGCAGTTCAGGGCCTGCAGCACCAACAGGCGGCCCCACGGCAGCCGGAGCCAAATCCATCAGTTCCAAGGGTGGTGCAACCCAGCCAGCATTCCTCCCGAAGGAGATCACCGGTACCGGGGGCTCACCACCATCAAGCTCCGCCCAAGCCTCACCACCAAGAAGCCTCTAAGAGACACCGGTCACCTTCTTGCCATGCCAGTGTCTCTCCTAGGTGGCAACATGGGAAGGAGGCGGAGCGCCCCCGCAGACATCGCCATCACCGTTCTCCATCCTCTGAATCTTCGAGGGAGGGGTCTTTTGATGGTCGGATAGCCCATCGAGCCGAGCATCGACTCGACGAGTATAACCAGGGGTTGAAGGAACTTAGCCGCCGGATCACCCACCTGCTAGAGACGGACTACGACAGCCGACCTCCGCTGTCTCACCGCATCATGGAAGAGCCCATCTACACCCGGTTTCGCTTCCCCCAGCTAGTCCTTATGACGGGACCACAGACTCCCTGGACCACTTGGAAAGTTATATAGTTCTCATGCAAGTCCAGGGGGCCACCGATTCGCTCATGTGCATCGCGTTCCCAGCCACCCTGAAGAAAGCCGCCCGAGCTTGGTACTCCCGTCTGCCACCACGGAGTATTGATTCCTTCCGCTAGTTGGAAAGAGCTTTCTTGGCCCATTTTGATGCCTGCCGAAAGATTCCAAGGGTGGCAGATAGCCTCTTCGCCGTCCAGCAGAAGAGCGGCAAGTCCTTACGGGATTACGTCGCTCGGTTCAAGGAAGCAGCCCTGGAGGTCTACAATCTTGAAGATTCGGTGGCCACTTTGGCCTTGAAGCAAGGGCTCCGTCCGTCTTGCTTCACGTACTCTCTAGACAAAAAGCCGCCCGATCTTACGCTGAACTTTTGACCTGGGCCCAGAAGTATGTCCGCACCGACGAGGCTGATTCCTCTCGGCATGAGGCAAGTGGGAGTATCCTTAGAAAACCAGCCTGCCCTGAGCCTGCTGAAGTTCGACCCCGAAAGCCCGAACCCCCTTGCCGGCTAGACAATCGTCCTCGGGCTCTTGTACAGAGAGATGGACCCTACACTCCACTGCTCGCTCCCATATCACACATCTTGCTTGAGATTGAAGGTGAGTCCTATCGTCAACGCCCACCCTCGATGAACCCAAAGATCCCCCGCAACAAGAACCACTACTGCCGCTACCACCGGGACCAGGGCCACGATACCGATGACTATCATCAATTGAAGAAGGCAATCGAAGATCTTATTCAGTGTGCCATCTGGGAAGTTCGTCCGAAGGAATAACCCGGATGCTCCAGGCCCGTCAGCGCCCCCGCCACCAACGGTCGACAATGTTCCAACAGAGAAAACGGTGGCAATGATTTCCTAGGGGCAGGAGGCCCGCCAAAGAGGCCAATAGGGGAGGGGGAGTTAGATTCTGTAATTCCTTTCTTTAAAAAGTACTTAGAGGGGGTGGTAAACAAAAATGATGACAGCATCGTTGTGTCCATGACGATCGCTAAACGTCATGTAAAGAGAATTCTAGTTGATAGTGGGAGCTCTGTGGATGTTTTGAATTATGATGCTTTTGTTCGCATGAACCTGTCGCCCGATCTGCTCTGGCCCATCGTCACACCCCTGATGGGGTTCACTGAAGATTCTATGAAAGTCGAGGGGGAGGTTACTCTCTCTATTACGCTGGCACAACCCCGCGTCAAAGTACGGTTTTATGACCTTCTTGGTGGTTCGAGTGCCCCTTGCTTACAACGCGATCCTTGGGAGGCCCGAGCTCAATCTTTTGGATGCTGTCATATCCACTAAGAGGCTCCTCGTGAGGTTTCCTACCAGCGAAGGAGTCGGGAGATGCGGGGAGAGCAGAATCCGTCCTCACTTTGCTACCACATGGCCCCTAGTCCGCAGGGGGTGGCACCCGCGCTAGTACCTAAGATGCTGGATCCTCGGGCCTGGAGAGAAGAGGAGAGCCGGCCGAGTGCCTGCTTACTTTCCCCCTCGGGGGGGACCCAACGAGGACAATATGGATTGGAGCCCTACTCTCGGAGGAGGCCCGTGACCGACTCCTCACCTTTTTGCGAGCCAATGCAGATGTCTTCGCCTAGTCGGCGTCCGATATGCCAGGTATTCCAGAAGAGGTGATTACCCACCAACTTAACATTAGGTCGGAGTGCGACCTATCCGACAGAAGAAAAGGAGTTTCGCCCTCGATCGACAAAAGGCCGTGGATGAGGAGGTGCGGAAGCTACTGGCGGCCGTCATATCTGCGAGGTGCACTACCCGGACTGGCTGGCGAATGTCGTGATGGTTCGCAAGGCCAATGGAGCTGGAGGATGTGCGTGGACTTCACCGACCTCAATAAGGCATGCCCCAAAGACAGCTTCCCGTTACCCCGGATCGACCAACTAGTGGATGCCACGTCCGGGCATGAGACTATTAGTTTCATGGACGCATTCTTGGGGTACAATCAGATCAGGATGAACCCAGGCAGACGAAGAAGCCACCTCTTTTATTACAGAAAAAGGGATTTACTGCTACAAGGTGATGCCGTTTGGGCTGAAGAATGCCGGAGCCACCTATCAAAGGTTGATGAATAAGGTCTTTGAGGACCAGATCGGGTGTAACATGGAGGTGTAATGGATGATATGCTGACCAAGAGCACCAGTGCTGTTGATCATGTCGCCGACCTCGTGGAGACCTTCAACAACCTGCGCCGATACCAGATGAGGCTTAACCCCCACAAGTGTGCCTTCGGAGTGGCGGCAGGCAAGTTTCTGGGCTTTATGGTAACCCAGCGAGGGATTGAAGCCAACCCTGACAAGATCAGGGCTATCTTGGATATGAGGCCCCAGCTAATAAGAAGGAGGTGCAACGCCTAACCGGAAGGGTGGCGGCTTTGAGTCGTTTCATGTCAAGATCGGCAGAAAGGTGCCTGCCCTTTTTAAAGCGCTGCGCAAGGTCAATGGCTTCGAGTGGACAAAGGAGTGTCAGGATGCCTTCGAAGAGTTGAAGCAATTTCTATCCACTCCCCCGCTGTTGTCCAAGCCAAAGAGTGGGGAGGAGCTCTTCCTGTACCTCGCAGCCTCCCCAGAAGCCGTCAGTTCTGTGCTCGTGCGCATGGATGTTGATGGAGTGCAGAGGCCGGTCTACTATACCAGCAAGGTACTTCATGATGCCGAGACCAGATACTCTAGAACCGAGAAGATCATTTTTGCCCTGGTGGTCTCTGCCCAATGCTTCGACCCTACTTTCAGGCTCATCCCATCGTGGTGCTCACGGACCAACCTCTTTGGACCATCTTGTCTCATCCTGACACCTCCGGTCGGTTAGCCAAATGGGCCATCAAACTGAGTGAATTTGACCTATCCATCCGACCAAGGTCGGCCATGAAGTCTCAGGTGATAGCTGATTTCTTGGTTGAGTGTTCCTGGACCGAGAAGTGTTTGGAGGAGTTACGCCCGGAGGAGTGTGTGGACCCTCCCTCAATTGAGGAAGCAGAAAAGGAGGACTGGATTTTGCACGTAGATGGAGCAGCAAATTCTTTGGGAAGCGGAGCCGGACTCATTCTTGCGAGCCCTGAAGGAGGTGGTGGAGTATGCTCTTCGATTCCAGTTCCCGACTAATAACCAGGCGGAGTATGAAGCCCTATTAGTGGGAATGAGGTTGGCTGAGGAGCTAGGTGCAGGGCGTTTAAGGGCCTTCACAGACTCTCAGCTTATTTCTGGGCAGGTCGCTGGGGAGTACAAAGCTAGAGACCCGACCATGTCCGTTACCTGAGCAAGGTGCAATTCCAAGCCTCTCGGTTCTCTTACTTCCATGTCAGCTACATTCCCCAAGCGGAGAATGCTAGGGCCAACGCGCTATCCGTCTGGCCACTTCGGATGACGGGATGCTGGGAAGAACATATGTGGAGCACCTCCAGGCCCAAGCATTGAAGTTACGGATGAAGCGCTACCGGTTGAGCAAGCCCTCCTGGATGGATGCCTATGTCCGATATTTGACCGACGACACTCTCCCAGAGAACCCCGCTGAGGCCAGACTACTCAGGCGGAGGGCCCCGAGGTTCCTGATGATGGATGGAAGCTTTATCGAAGATCATTTTCATACCCGGTCCTCAGGTGTGGGGCCAGCAGAATCAGACTACATCCTGCGGAGATCCATGAAGGCATCTGCGGAAGTCACCTGGGGGGCAGAGCCCTAGCTTACAAGGCCCTACGATAGGGTACTTTTGGCTGACCATGAAGGAGGATGCGGCCGAGCTTGTTAAGAGATGTGATAGCTATCAGCGCCATGCCAATATTCAGCGATAGCCGACGTCTCAGTCAACCCCCTTGGTGGCACCCTGGCCCTTCGCCCAGTGGGGTATGGATATCCTGGGACCATTTCCCCCGGCCTCGGATAGCGCAAGTTCCTCCTGGTGGCCGTTGATCACTTCACCAAGTGGATTGAAGCCAAGGCCCTTGCTAAAATCATAGAAAGCAAGGTGAGATCCTTCTTTTGGAAGTCCATTATATGCCGGTTCGGACTGCCACACCCTGGTCACCGACAATGGCCGGCAGTTTGACAATACGCCCTTCCAAGAATTCTGCTCGAACTGGGCATCCGCAGAAATTCACTTCCGTCGGGCACCCTCAGACCAACGGGGTGGCCGAGGTAACTAATCACATCATTCTCCAAGGACTGAGAACCGGCTGGATGATTGTAAGGGACGGTGGGTGGAGGAGCTCCCAATGTGCTATGGGCCTACCACACAATGCCACGAGCCCCCACCGGTGAGACCCCATTCAGCCTAGTCTTTGGGTCCGAAGCTGTCATCCGGTGGAGATAGGCTCCCCGAGCCCTCGGGTAGGTCGTACAATGAGGAAGACAACCCAGACCGGCTGCGAGCCAGCCTCGACCTAGTGGAGGAAGTGCGAGACCTAGCGCGACTTCGGATGGCGGTCTACCGGCAACGGGCCGCCAAATATTACAACGCCCGTGTGCGTCTCAGGACTTTTCTGCCGGGAGACCTGATCCTTCGACGAGCTGAAGTCTCGAAGCCGACGGAAGGGGGTAAGCTGGCTCGAATTGGGAAGGGCCTTACCGGATCACCGAAGTGCTCTGCCATGGAGCATACAAGATTGAAGAGCTGGATGGGAAACCACTTTCCCGGATGTGGAACGCTGACAACCTCCGTCGGTACTATCAGTAGTACATTCCTTTCTTACATTAAATATCTTGCATGTATTCCTCTGGGTCTTCACCCGTCATTTCGTGTTAATAAATTTGGGTTCTAGTACCTCAGTGTCGTAACTTAAGCCCGACCCGGTCGGCACAAAAGCCCTGGGCCAACCAGGCACAAAGCCCAGTGTACCACTGGCAGAGCGGCGTGCTGCCGGCTCTCAGCAACTTAAGCCCGACCCCGGTCGGCACAAAAGCCCTGGGCCAGCCAGGCATAAAGCCCAGTGTACCACTAGCAGAGCGGAGTGCTACCAGCTCTCAGCAACTTAAGCCCGACCCGGTCGGCACAAAAGCCCTGGGCCAGCCAGGCACAAAGCCTAGTGTACCAATGGCAGAGCGGCGTGCTACCAGCTCTCAGCAACTTAAGCCCGACCCCGGTCGGCACAAAAACCCTGGGCCAGCCAGGCACAAAGCCCAGTATACACTGGCAGAGCGCATGCTGTCGGCTCTCAGCAACTTAAGCCCGACCCCGGTCGGCACAAAAGCCCTGGGCCAGCCAGGCACAAAGCCCAGTGTACCACTGGCAGAGCGGCGTGCTGCCGGCTCTCAGCAACTTAAGCCCGACCCGGTCGGCACAAAAGCCCTGGGCCAGCCAGGCACAAAGCCCAGTGTACCACTGGCAGAGTGGCGTGCTGCCGGCTCTCAGCAACTTAAGCCCGACCCCGGTCGGCACAAAAGCCCTGGGCCAACCAGGCACAAAGCCCAGTGTACCACTGGCAGAGCGGCATGCTGCCGGCTCTCAGCAACTTAAGCCCGACCCCGGTCGGTACAAAAGTCCTGGGCCAACCAGGCACAAAGCCCAGTGTACCACTGGCAGAGCGCGTGCTGCCGGCTCTCAGCAACTTAAGCCCAACCTCGGTCGGCACAAAAGCCCTGGGCCAACCAGGCACAAAGCCCAGTGTACCACTGGCAGAGCGGCGTGCTGCTGGCTCTTAGCAACTTAAGCCCGACCCCGATCGGCACAAAAGCCCTAGGCCAGCCAGGCACAAAGCCCAGTATACCACTGGCAGAGCGGCGTGCTGCCGCTCTCAGCAACTTAAGCGACCCCGATCGGCACAAAAGCCCTGGGCCAGCTAGGCACAAAGCCCAGTGTACCACTGGTAAAGTGGCGTGCTGCCGGCTCTCAGCAACTTAAGCCCGACCCCGATCGACACAAAAGCCCTGGGCCAGCCAGGCACAAAGCCCAGTGTACCACTGCAGAGCGGCATGCTGCCGGCTCTTAGCAACTTAAGCCTGACCCCGGTCAGCACAAAAGCCCTGGGCCAGCCAGGTACAAAGCCCAGTGTACCACTGGCAGAGCGGCATGCTGCCGGCTCTAACTTAAGCCCGACCCCGGTCGGCACAAAGCCCTGGGCCAGCCAGGCACAAAGCCCAGTGTACCACTGACAGAACGACACGCCGTTGGCTCTCAGCACTTAGATCCGACCCCAGTCGGTACAAAAGCCCTGGGCCATCCAGGCACAAAGCCCAGCGTACCATTGGTGAAGCGACGTGCAAGCGGCCCGGGAGGCTCAGTTTTATCTTGACCTTCTGAGTCCTACGCTCTATCGGTAACTGAAAGTTCGTACCTCCAGACCCCAAGATTCGGTCCTACGAAGCCAAGTCGAGGCTATCCAAGAGTAAGTTACAGATTACTCGATACCGATGAAGCCCCTAAGGGTCCCGTCGGCTGCCAAAGAGTTTGAAGTGAGAGTTGCAATCAAGTGGAGACAAATCTCATTGAAAGAAGGAGTGTATTTCATTAGTTTGAAAGTGCTTACAAAATGCGACCAAGTCGGACTTACAAAAACAAAATGATAATACAATAGGGCTCATAGGTCAGCAGGTGCGTCCTCATCATCAGAAGAGCCCATCTCGGAGAGGCGGTCCGCTCCACTTCAAGGGCCTGGGGAAAATCTAGGTCTCAAGCAACCTTTTCCTTCCCACGCTGGAACCCTTGAAGGTATGCCCCCGTCAAAGCTTCGGTCAGCTCATTCATGAAATGCTCGGACGCCCGAAATTCTTCAATGACTCTGTGGTCCTGACTTCGATAGCTGCCTCCACCTCAGCCGCTAAAGCTCCCCTCTCAGCAGCCAGGGCTGCCACTGCTATCCTCTCGGCCTCCAGGGCGAGATTCCTTTCCTCCTCTGCTCTCTTCGCCCTTTCCTCCTCGCCTCCCTCACTTTCTCCTCGGCCTCTCCCACTTTCTCCTCCGCCGTCCTTGCTTTTCTTCGGCCTTACTCACCTGACTCTCGGCGCCTGGATGGTTGCGACCAATTCGAGATGTGCAGGTCCCTAGCCGCGATGGCATTCTCGGCCTCCATGAGCTAGTTGAGGGCCGCCCGCAGGCGGTTGGATTCAATCTCTGCCCGGTTCTCGGCCGCTTTTATTTCATCAGCCCGGGCGATCTTGGCCGATTCTAAGGCATTCTCGGCCGTTTCTGCTGAGCGCGAGCATCCTCGCCTCTTTTTGGGCCTCCCGCACGATGGTCTTTTCCCCATGGATAACTTCCCTGCGATAGCCAGGAGTTTGCAATCTGCATGCAAACCCCATGTCAAAAAGAAAAAGAGGAGCAAAAAGAAATTTGAAAGCAGAGAGCGGATAGTCTATTTACCTTGACTAAGGCCGCGTAGGATTCACGGAAGAATGTAGTCACCTTCAAATGGATGAGCTCCTCCTGAACCTCCGGTACGAAGATTGACGAGATGAGCCGCTCCACCGGCGCCCATCTAGGACAGAGTCCCGAGACAGCCCCGCCTAGCCCTACTCCCTTCGGCAGCTCCGGCAGTCTCGGATTCGGCGCATGGAGAGCTGCTCACTGGCATCCACTCCGGGGGCGGGCCTGCTGTCTGTGATGGTCCCTCGCCCCACTCCCTTGCAGCTTCGGTGGGGCTGGTTCACAGGGGGCGGGAGGCCCCCCCCCCGCCGTTGGCTCCCCTGCGGCCGGCTCCTCCATGGCCGGCTACGCCTCCATAGCCGACTCCCCTGTTACCGCCGGCTCCTCCGCGGCCAGCGCCTCTGTTGCCGCTCCCCCGCTTGCAATCCTTTCAGGCGGGGTGTCGGCCATCAAATCGATCTCCGAGGCGACTGGATGCTCTTGCGGTGCAGATGGCTCGAGTGCCGCACTGTCGGGCATTTTGGGGCCGGTGCTCTCCGTCCCTCGTTCGGTCCCTCTCGAGCCTTCCTTTTGGCGATGGCCTTCATAGTCGGCGTGTTGGGATTTTCATGGCTGCGCAGTATCGATCGGGGTCAGCAAAAAAAAAAACGATGAGCGAGAGCAAAGGCAAGACTTTGGTTAAGTACAGGGAGACTTACCAAACTGGGAGATAAGACCCGCCGACCGGAGGTTTTCCTTTATCAGGAGCAGGCTATACCGAGGAATTTTGGTGGACAACAGCTGCCCTAATGCCTCTCTGTCTTCGGGGTGGACAGCGGAATTTGCATTGCCTCGGGGGTCAGGGTCTCCCCACCGGGACTTTACTTGGCCAATGTTGGCAAAGAAAAATGGGATTTCCAGCCTTTAACGGAAGAAGGGAGAAGGAGTTTAAGGACTCGGTTGGGCCTGGGCTGGAACAACCACCAACCTTTCTGAGACCGGAGGATATAAAAGGAACGGAAGAGAGAGACTCGCGGGGTGATGTGGAGGTGATGGCAAAGGATAACAAGGCACAAATGACACGTAAGGAATTTGGGACCAATTGAGAAGGAGTTAAGGAATAATAGTCAAGGAGGTTAACCAAAAAAGGATGAAAGGGTAAGCGGAGGCCCACCCTCAGGGAAATCTCATAGATGGCCACTCGGCCTGGTCGGGATGAGATCACCCTCGTCAGGGGTCGGGAGATAGAGCTCAACATCCCAGGAATTTGGTAATGGGCCCGGATGTTTGCCAAATCGTTGCCCATTACCGTGGAGACGGCCCCTTCCGGGGATTCCACCCCCACTCTCGAGGAGGTGCCGGCCCTCGCTTGGCACCTCTAGGCGGAGTCCGGCCAGCTGCCACCGAGCGCCTCCCTGCGGGAGCCTCCCCGGTGACCCGCCGTTGGGCTAGAGGGACGTGGTCCTCCGGATCGGAGACCACTCAAGAGGAGGAGAAGGAGGAGGAGAAGGAGAAGCTTGAGGCCTCTCGGATGAAGAACGATTCTCCGAATCATCCTCCGTGGACCAAGACTGGGAACTCAATGCAAGATGAAAGATTGAAGAAGCCTAGAAGGAACAAAGAGCTAACCTGGGAGGAAAGTGACGAACGCGAGCTCTCGAGTTGCAGAGGGGACCAGGAGGTAGAAAACTAGAAAGCAGAGGGAGAAGACGATGATAACAGGAATAGAATGGCCGCTTTCGACCCTCTGCCTAGGTTTTATTCAGTTTCAAACTGTCCCGCTGCGCCTCGACCACCACGCGGGCTCCCACGATAAGCTGGATTGCCTAGGTAATCGCTGAGCGCGATATACGATTCGCTTCCAGCCAATGATAGGACATCGATGACGTAGCCATTATGATGGATAATGATGGTGCAACTTTCCTCACGGACTTCGACGGATAAACCCTGATTCGAGAACGATCGCCGCAAATCGGGTAGATAGCATTGGCCGCCCTATCACATCCCAAACTGCCCGCATAAAATTGTCGCAGCGCCCATAGAAACGTGTCTGGAGGCGGTTCGCAAAGGGTGGGGATCAGCCATTTGGGAGGTGACACCCCTTTCACTTTACTGGGGCGGGCCCACTCATCTCAGGGGTGAGGGGGCATCTGATATGGCTGATCCTGCCCGTTAGAATGAACAGCAAAGATAGCGGCAGCTAACGGGAGCCATATCAACCCCCGAGACCCCCCTCTCGGTCTTGGGGCGCATGAACAAATATCAACCCTCAAGACCCCCCTCTCGGTCTCGGGGCGCATGAACAGTATATCAAACCCCGAGACCTTCCCTCGGTCTCGGGGCGCATGAACAGTATATCAACCACCGAGACCTCCCTCTCGGTCTCGGGGCACATGAACAGTATATTAACCCCGAGACCCCCCTCTCGGTCTCGGGGCGCATGAACAGTATATCATCCCCCGAGACCTCCCTCTCGGTTTCGGGGCGCATGAACAGTATATCAACCCCCGAGACCTCCCTCTCGGTCTTGGGGCGCATGAACAGAATATCAACCCCCGAGACCCCCCTCTCGGTCTCGGGGCGCATGAACAGTATATCAACCCCCGAGACCCCCTCTCGGTCTCGGGGCGCATGAATAGTATATCAACCCCCAAGTCCTCCCTCTCGGTCTCGGGCGCATGAATAGTATATCAACTCCTGAGACCTCCATCTCGATCTCGGGGCGCATAACAGTATATCAACCCCCGAGACCTCCCTCTCGTCTCGGGGCGCATGAACAGTATATCAACCCCCGAGAACTCCCTCTCGGTCTCGAGGCGCATGAACAGAATATCAACCCCCAAGACCCCCTCTCGGTCTCGGGGCGCATGAACAGTATATCAACCCCCGAGACCCCCTCTCGGTCTCGGGGCGCATGAATAGTATATCAACCCCCAAGTCCTCCCTCTCGGTCTCGGGGCGTATGAACAGTATATCAACCCTCGAGACCTCCATCTCGATCTCGGGGCGCATGAACAGTATATCAACCCCTGAGACCTCCCTCTCGGTCTCGGGCGCATGAACAGAATATCAACCCCCGAGACCTTCCTCTCGGTCTCGGGGCGCATGAACAGTATATCAACCCTCGAGACCCCCCTCTCAGTCTCGGGGCACATGAACAGTATATCAACCCCCGAGACCGCCCTCTTGGTCTCGGGGTGCATGAACAGTATATGAACCCTTGAGACCTCCCTCTCGATCTCGGGGCACATGAACAGTATATCAACCCCCGAGACCTCCCTCTCGGTCTCGGGCCGCGTGAACAGTATATCAACCCCCGAGACCTCCTCTCGGTCTCGAGGCGCATGAACAGTATATCAACCCCCGAGACCTCCCTCTCGGTCTCGGGGCGCATGAACAATATCAACCGCCGAGACCTCTCTCTCGGTCTCAGGGCGCATAAACAGCATATCAACCCCTGAGACCTCCCTCTCGGTCTCGGGGCGCATGAACAGTATATCAACTCCCGAGACCTCCCTCTCGGTCTCGGGCACATGAACAGTATCTCAATCCCCGGCGCATGGTCAAGCCCGCTCTGGGCCACCTGGCATGCCCACATAATCCACCGCACATCCGTGGCAGAGGGTGGTCATACCTCATAACGGAATTTGATCCGTTGTATCCCTGTCACTGTGCATGGCCATACCCCGTTACGGTATGTAGACCACCACCTGCCTGTTGCTGTGCACGGTCATATCCAGTGGTGGCGCGCACCAGACATGAATCCAGATGCAAGATACCTATGAGGTCGTACTGGCAGGTAACTCATGATGCATCCGGTGTGTACGATGACAGTACGACCTGTCATCGTCCGCCCCGTATTTTGTCCGTTATTGAACTGGGCTCCTAAAAATCAGCAATCTTGGGGAATAGAAGGGGGACATTCGAACAGGTATAAAAGCATGCACCCACGCTGTGAGTGAGGATCCTTGAACTCTGGTTTTTAGTTTTCTTTCTACTAGTTAAAGCCCTAACTGTTTTAGCTCCCTTCGGCTGAGTAGTTCTCATCTGATCCTAAGTGACTAACTTGAGCGTTGGAGGGTCCCCACCGGAGCATCCGATCTCTGGGGACTTTCTTGCAGGGGTCCGGAGAGAAGGACGTCTGTCTTCCCCAACGCTTAAAGAAGGTGACTTGGCGTCATCAAGTCTAACCATGCATTAAGTGAAGATTAGAGTAACGAGACAAATAATATATATAGAGAGAAAGAGAGAGGGGGTACGTTCTGAACTCATCATAGATAGAGGTGAGCTTATTTATAGGCGACACCAAGCACGTCAAGGACACGCCAGGCATTGTTGAAGAGCTCGAGGCTGGCGCCCATGGTGCAGAGCTCGTGAGACCGCTCCAGGACCAAGCCTCCACTCCAACTTTCTTCAGCGCCAGCACCAATTACCTGTTGAGCTCCTGTGGATTCTTAAGTCGTGGGCTGCCATTCTCATCATCTTCATCTCCGCCATTTTTGTGGATGAAGAGAGGCAGAGTAATCTTCTCAGGGAGTGGCGAGGACAAGGGGATCGCTTTTCAAATGCCTCCTCGGAACTTCTCTTCCGATAGGAATCGTGCCCTACCAACATGGTCCCTTTCCTCCCTGTCGGCGTTGAGGTCCTCCACGGCACCCTCTGCGGCCTCCCCGATGGCCTCAACCCTCGGCGTGACCGAGGATGCCGTTGTCGGTGAGGGCGGCAATGAGGGTGGCGAGGCCGGGGCGGCGGAGGCCAAGGTCACGAGGGAGGGAGTCGAAAAGCAGACAGCGTCGGCGGGGCAGCCGGAACGAGCAAGTTGATCGATGGCGGCTGAGACAGTAAGCAGACTGGCGACCAGTGGAACTCGAAGAGGATGTTAGCGACGGCCTTGAAGTCGTGGCGGCGGCCAAGAAAGTGGATGAGGAGGGAAAGGGACTCCTCAGTGGGCATGTACTCTCAGCCTCTCTCTCGCTCTCTCCCTCTATCTATCCTTAAAAAAAATAAATAATAATAATAATAATAATTTATCTATTTGAATCAGCTGCAAAGACAGCAAAGAAAATTCTAATCCTACATGATGATAAAGTCTTTATAAATAAAACCCATGGAGTCTCCTCAACATTAATCCTGTGTGATGATCGATGGAGTCTCTAAAACCCTAATCTAGGATGGAAGAAAGAAATTTAACTTTGGATATCAAGCGTTTCGATTAGGAAAAGGGAAGTGAATTAGAAGGAGAAAAAAAAGATAAATTTTTAGTTTTATATTAGACTGCGTCTTAATTAAAAATATAGTCTTTTTATATTATAAGATAATACAAGACTATGTCTTAATTAAAAACATAGTCTTTTATATTATAAGATAATATAAGACTATGTTTTAATAAAAGAAGTACTCTTTTAATTTATAAAAAATTATGAAAACGTAGTCTAAAATATTAGACTACATTTTTTACAAAAAACATAATATTTTCTAAAACTTGTTGTAGTCTATTTAACTTTTTTTTGTAGTAGTGTCTTCCTCTTTAGGCTCGGCAAGGGTTTTTCTTTTTCAAGCTTGGCAAGGGTGGACGAGGCCTCTTATCCTCCTTCCTCTTCTTGGGCTCGACAAGGGTGGACGAGGCCTCTTGTCGTCCTTATTCATCTTTGGGCTTGACAAGGCCAAACATGACTTCTTGTCCTTTTTATCGCCATCATGCTTCTCGGTCTTATCCTTCTTATTGCCATTGTTTCTTGGAGTCTTTTTTCAAGATCTCCCTCATTCGAGCTCTAAGGCCTGACTTAGCCACTAGAGGATCGATGTTACTGAGCCCGGCATTAAAAAGCGCATCTTCGGCTAAAAGAACCCCGATCGAAATCGCCTGCCCGTTGAAAAGCACTTGAAAACTGCTGGCCTCCTCCTTTGACAACCCTGGAGCTAGGGCTGAAAATGTATCCGTATTTGAATTTTATCAGATTTGGATATTCATTTTTTCAGTTTAATCAGATTCGGATACGAATTCAGATATTTAATCTAAAAATTTATCGGATACGAATACAAAAATGAATTTACCTTTTTTTTAGATACGAATACAGATATCCATTTTGTATTCAATTCTTTAAATTTATATTATTAATTAACAGCTACGTACGAGCAGAAGCTCATAGCACAAAAAGAAGAAGAAAGAAGAAATGCATGGGATTGGGAAGAGGACGAAGATAGCTAACGGAGACTCTTCCACTTCTAGCGTTGCCTCTTCATCTTTTTTTTTTTACTCATGTCACGTGGGATTGGGAAGAGGACGGATACGGAGACTCTTCCGCTTCTTGCTTCTACATGCAATGCCTCTTCATTTCTTTTTAATTAAAAAATGGCATACCGTGTGGGATTGGGAAGAGGCCGGAGACGGAGACTCTTCCACTTCTGGTTTTCGCATCGTTTTTTTTTTTTTACTCAAAAAAATGGCATGCCATGTGGGATTGGGAAGAGGATGGAGATGAAGATGGTTCTGCTCTTGGCTTCCACACGCGATCATCTTATTTATTTTTGGTTTTTTAGTCGATTGTTATGTTAGGTCTTGGTGAGTCATAAAGAATTCATGGGTTTTTGGGTGGGTTACATTTAATTGGACTAATTTAAATTCTGAGTTGAGTTTAGGATTTAATTTTTTTCAATCTATAAATTTTTATAATATTTTTTTTTCATTCTAATTATCATTATAAATTTATTATATGGGATCTAATTTAAATTAATTTTTTATTTTTTATCTTAACAACCAAGTCTCTTATCTTTTTTTCTCTAATTATATCTTTTTTTATTATTTATCTTGATTGATTCTTATTTATAATGTGTTCAATTAAATTAGTAAATATTTTAAATATCATAATTATAAACTTTAGGATAACCATTTACTTGATAGAATTAAGAGTTTTGAATAGAAACTTATTTAAGTTAATTATGTTTATTTATCAATTATTAGATTTTAATAATAAAATAATAATTAGATGCTTAACTTAAATGCAATATTTTATATTAAACTTGAATAGATCTAAATGATTTGTTGGGCCTAAAATTTTTTCTATAAATCTGATTTGATCCAACAAACAATTAGATTGAATCCGAGTCTATAATCAAAACTCAAATATAAAATTAGGCCAGACTGAGATCAAGCATGATCCAACCCTTTCATCTATGAACATGAATTGAATAGAAAAAACCACTTGAATGTCTTATACTTGTGATGGTATGCACAAACCTTAATGTAGCATAAAGTTTAATAATGATAATTAGGATGGTCCTAAACATGATGTATTAAGTTGGCACCTGATTGTGATATGAAAGTAAGCAAGGTATGAAAACATAGGCCCTAATGCAGCAAAAAGTTTTATAAAGATAACTACAATAGTATCATAAATGATGCATTACATTAGCATCCGATTGTGATATGAAAGTAAGCAAGAATTTTCAAACTCTTATGAATAAATACGAGTAAAAAGTTAATCCAAAAAATAATAAAAAAATATATTTAGTGACTTAAAATTAATAAATGTGATGACTAGAAAAAGAATCAACATAGTTTGCCTATGAGAAATTAAGTGGGTAGAAAAAAGCAAAAGAGGTTGACGGTTATAAATTTTGATATATAAGCAAAGATAAGAATAAAAATAAATTAGAAATTATTATATATAAGAGTTTAAAAGATAAAATTATAAATATTAAGGGAATAATAGAAAAAATAATTTGCTTAAATTAGTGTTAGAAGAGGAGTTCATTATTATTAGTGCTTATATTCTTTTATAAAATAATGCTAAAAAGCAAAGCTTTAATTTGAGAGGACATGAATGAAGTTATTTAAATAATTTTTAGTGAAAAAATATTTATAAAAAAATTGAATAGACATATAAAAAATATAAGTTATTTAAATAATTTTTAGTGAGAAAAAATATTATAAAAGAGAGTTGAATAGATATATAAAAAATATAATGTAGATTTTGAAAGAGTATATAAATAAAGTTATTTAAATTATAGTTAGTAAGAAAAATATTTATAAAAAAAAATTGAATGAATACATGTGAAAATACAATATAAATTTTGAAAGAGCATATAAATGTTATAGTTTCAAACATAGAAATGAAAATATAGAAGATAATTTAGAATTTGAAATAATATATAATTTAGTATAGCATTTTTGTATCAAACACTACCTTAATATTCGATTCGTATTTGTATCTGTATATAACAAATAAGGATATGCTTGATATCCAATTCATATCCGTATCCATATATAACAAATATGAATATGCTTGATATCTGATTCGTATCTGTATCCATATATAACAAATATGGATATGCTTGAAATCCGATTCGTACTGTATCCGTTTAGAATAAATATGGATATGAATTTTAATATCCATTTAGTATTCGTATCCGTATTCGTATTCGTTAAAAAATATGGATACAAATATGGATATACTACCATCCGATTCATATTCGATCCATTTTCAGTCCTATCTAGAGCTCTATTCAAGCCCTCGTCAAACATCCCCACATCCAAGGGAAAGTTACTTGCTGCTTCCAATAAACAATGAGAAAATGGGGTTTCCAGCCCTAAATAGATTATGGAACCCCCGATATCCTCTTGAATGCCCTTCAGGGTCCAATGTAGGGCCAAAAGGAGTTCTTAGGAAAGACGATATTGTGGCAAGTCTGGAACAGAAGCATCATCACCATCACCCCGACCAACTGACACATGAAGACGAACCCCATAATGTGTTGCCAGCCGTTCGAAGCCACCATAGAGGGGCAGATGCCATAGAACCTCATCGCCCCCTTCTATAACCAGATGAAAAGGAAGGTGGATTCTCACCTTGAAGCATTCCTTATAAAAGAAAGTCCTCGACTCCAATGGATCTGTCACCCTCTATTCGGGGCCCGACACTCGTAGCTGGTATTCACCGAGAACCTAGTACTCGTGGTGGATCCTTTTCAGATCCGTTAAGATCATGATCGAAGCTACATAAGTCTGGTGCTCCATATTCTCAGAACGTATGGCAACATAGCTAGCCATGAACTTCAAGAGCTTAATCTTAGAAGGAAAGGATGGTGCCAAAAGTTTGAAAAGATGTGATTATGAAAGATACTAGTCTTCCCCCTTTTAAAGCTGCTGCACAAGGAGACAAAACGCCGTCAGCGGGAAACCTTAAAAGTTGCGAGCCTTTGATGCAAGCGCTATAGCCTCCGACTCCACCACATGTCATTCCATCAACCATCCTTGATCGAGTCTCGAGAAAGCTCCTCCCGTCTAACGGGCCGAGAGGAAGGCATGACGGCTTGGCATTAATTGCGTCATCATGGCACATCTCCTCGAATCCTATCCTCGCTATTGAAATGCGGCCATCAGAACTCTACTCCCTATGCCCAAAATCAAACTTCAAACTAGGGAGTGAGGGGCAAGCGATGTAGAGTAATATGGTCTCTGAACAAATTGGCTAACATGATAGGTGGTGGGCCCAACCTCTGGGCTATGACATGCCAACTGTCATGCTCGAAAGGAGTTCGTTCTTCAAATCTCGACAGGGTCGAGCTATCTCTTCGAACTCGGTAGGATCGAGCTATCTCTTCGAACCTCTGCAGGGCCGATCTATTTCTCTTAACTTCGACAAACTAAACTTTAGCTGGCCAACTTTCGTCTCCTTTCGCCAAACCTCATCCCTTCTTGAATTAAGGCGATCAAACCTCAGCAGTCAGAAAATACTCGCCTGATCCCCCTCAGCAAACGATCCCTCTTAGCAACTGACCCTTTTCTTTGGTTGATCCTCGGTCTATGCCGAATATCTCAGCTATCAGATCGCTGAATCATGCAGATCTCGAAACTCTGATAAGCATAAATCTAATCATTTAATTCATATACTTTCATAACACATTAGCTAGTTTTAATTTATTTTACGTTATATTTATTTAATTTTATTTACTTTTCAAGCATTACCTTATTACATAGAAAGTTCAATTTAATCTAGTAATATTACACATTCATACATCAATGTTCCTTGAATTTACATGCATACTAAAAGCACTAAAGAATAAGAATTAAAAAATACTATCTCATCATCCTACCTTGTAGGCTTGAAATCATAACGAATAATGTTACACCACTAATCACTCGTTGTTATATAGCTTTTGTAATCAACCTGTAGGTATATTTAAGAGATTAAATATCCTCATAGGCTTTTAAAGATAATAAATGGGAGAAGAGCCAGCGAGAGAAACGAACGGACTTCACATGATGGCTTTCTCCATGTTGTTCCTTCGAGTGCCCAACAACACCTCCGTGCATTATGAAATTGCAGGCAACAATCTCCACGTGGTGTACGTAAAAGCCTGGCAGCTAACAAGAAGCGGGACTCCTTCACGTGGATTCAACACGGCGCCTGGCCTCCTTGCCGTATTTAACTAAGGGATTTACCTTTGGGCTGTTGCTAATCCAAAATTTTATTCTTATCCTTCCATCTCAACCATCAAATTATCATCCAATAGTCAAAGAAAGAGGCGTACTTAGAAAAGATTTTGAGACGATGATTTCCAGCATATTCAACGCAGCTTGGGCTAAATCTTATCCTTATTTATCCACTATAAAAAGAAGGCCGTGGATCTTTAACTGACGAGAGCTGAAGACTTTTAGAGTTTTTCAACGGGGAAAGGTGAGAGCTACGTATTCATCAACCGATTTCAATAAAAAAAATAACTTTCATTAGTTTTCTTTTCAATTTTATTATGAGCTAAATTTTCTTTTCTAGAGCATTGATGTAATCTAGCAATGAACACATAATTTATTTTATTAGTTATTTTATTTTTAATATTTCCATGATTGGGTATTTAATTCTTATGATTAATGTTTACAATTTATTGCTTGATTAATTGAATTACAATGAGACAATGAGACGGAGAGGTGATTTGTTATTTCTTATGATTAATTCTTACAATTATTGTTTGATCAATTGAACTACAATGAGACCGAGAGGTGATTTATTATTTTAGATCTAGAATTAAACAACATTAGTTGAGCGAAAGTAGAGATACTTTACCATGATTAATGTGATTTTTAGAAAATTCAAAGTACGTAATGAGTCTCTAATTAATTAAATTTACATAGAGATATGGAGTTGTTAGTTGAAGATATTTTTTTGATATCGTTCGAGAGAAGATATTGAATAATTAAGAAATTTTTAATCATCAATATGGAATTATTAGAATTTAATAATTAAGAAGAATAAATTGTGTGGGATTTGTTAGGTGAAATCAATCGCTCTATATCTTTTCTTATCATATTTTTACAAGTTTAAAATTTTACACTTTGTTAATTTTTAAATTAAATAATTTTATAGTAGAATGTTCTGTTTATATTTAATTTTTCAAATAGTAATTAATTTAGTAAATTTTGGTATTCAATAACATAATTAATCTCTGTGGGTTCAACATCCGTTTTTTAAAAATACTTTACTATTTGTTATGATTATGTGCACTTGCAGATTATTTTATGTGAACAAGTTTTTTGGCGCCATTGCCAGGGAGAACCTTAATTGATGTTCAGCAAGGAAAACTTCTTTTGAGGGTCGAAGAGGATGCGATCACTTTTGATGTACTTAAGTCTATAAAATTTCCTTTTGAGACACATTTCTGTTTTCAAATAAGTAACTAAGATGTGATCATGACTGATGAAACTTATGTAGATAATTTTCTAAAGCTACCACTCGCTCTACATCTATTGAATTTGATGATGAAGAAGTTAAAGAGTGTGAAAGATATTTGAAGGCTACACTACTCTTTTCTTCTTCAATGCAACCAAAAGTAAAAGACTTAAAATCATATTAGTCAACATCTTCACCAGAGAAACCACTTAAACTTGAGCTAAAATAGCTTCCATCAAATTTAAGGTATGCTTTCTTAGGACAAGACTCTACTTTTTCAATTATTATTAATAATTTTTTGAATGATATAGAGGAAAAAAAATTACTTAGAATCTTAAGGGAACATAAATTGGCTTTGGCTTGGACCATTTATGACATCAAAGGAATTAGTCCTTCAATTTGTACACATAAGATTTTAATGGAAGATAAATATAAGCCGATTGTTCAACCCTAGAGAAGATTGAATCCATCAATGCAAAAAGTGGTGCATAAAGAAGTGCTAAAGCTATTAGATGCTAAAATTATTTATCCTATCTCAGATAGCACATGGGTAAGTTCAATATAAGTTATACCAAAGAAAGATGAAATAACTATGATCAAGAATGATAATAATGAACTTATACCAACAAGGACGGTCATGGGATGGCGAGTATGCATAGATTATAGAAAACTTAATGATATAACTCGAAAAGATCATTTTTCCTTATCTTTTATTGATCAAATGCTAGAAATACTTGCATGACATGCTTACTACTATTTTCTGGATGGAAACTCTGGTTATAATCAAATAGCCATTGCACCTAAAGATTAAGAGAAGATCACTTTTACTTGTCCATATGGAACATTTGCATATAGGAGGATGCCTTTTGGCCTATGTAATGTGCCAGCCACATTTCAAAGATGCATGATGTCCCTTCTTCTCGGACATGATGGAAAATGTTTTAGAAGTCTTCATAGATGACTTCTCTATCTTTGGATATTCTTTTGATAAGTGTTTGTCTAACTTATCTTCAGTTTTGCAGAGATACAAGGAGAAAATTTAGTTTTGAACTTAAAAAAAATGCCACTTCACAGTAGAGGAAGGATAGTGTTGGACCACCGAATTTTCTCTAAGGGAATTGAAGTTGACAAAGCAAAATAGAAGTGATTGAAAAACTCCCACCACCAACCAATGTGAAGGGTATAAGAAGTTTCTTGGGACACACCAAATTCTATCGATGGTTTATTAAGGATTTTCTTAAATTACTAAACTTCTTTACAATTTATTAATTAAAGATACTCTATTTGAATTTTTCGATGAATGCTTGTATGCTTTTGAAACACTAAAAAGAAATTAATTTTAGCACCTATAATTATGTCACCAGATTGGAATTTACCATTTGAATTAATGTGTGATGTCAGTAACTATGCTATAGGGGCTGTTTTGGGGCAGAGAAAAGATAAAAAATTTTATGTTATTTATTATGCAAGTAGAACCTTAACAGAAACTCAACTGAATTATGTCATTACTGAAAAATAATTACTATCAGTTGTTTTTGCTTTTGACAAATTTTGTTCTTACTTGATAGGTTCGAAAGCGATTGTTTATACTGATCACTCTGCTCTGAAGTACTTGCTTACAAAGAAAGATGCTAAATCAAGATTGCTTCAATGAATTTTGCTTCTACAAGAATTTGACTTAGAAATTAAGGACAAGAAAGGTATTAAAAATTTGGTAGTAGATCATCTGTCTCGGATGGAGCTTTCAGATTATGTCTCCAAATGGGTGGAAGCAGTAGCCTCACTAACTAATGATGAGAGAGTTGTGGTGAATTTTCTATGAAAGAATATCTTCTCCTAATTTGGTACTCTAAGGGCAATAATCGGTGATGATGGAAAGCATTTTTGCAATCATTAATTTGAAGCACTACTGACTAAGTATGGAGTTACACATCATGTGGCAACACCGTATCATTCTCAAACGAGCGGACAAGTAGAGGTATCTAATCAAGAGTTGAAGCATATATTGAAAAAGACTGTGAATATCTCTCGTACAGACTGAGCGAGAAAGTTAGATGATACTTTATGGGCCTATAGAACAGCATTCAAAACACCGATTGGAATGTCATTATATTGGCTTATTTATGAAAAAGCATGTCATGTACTAGTGGAGCTAGAACACAGAGCTTATTGGGCGACGAGGATAGTTAACTTTAATTTACAAGCAGCTGGCAAGAAGAGATTATTGCAAATCAATGAGATGGATGAGTTTTACAATGATGCTTACGAGAATGCTCGAATTTACAAAGATAAAACCAAGAGATGGAATGATAAGCATATTTTAAGTAGGGAATTCGAAGTTGGACAAAAAGTTCTATTATTTAACTCAAGACTTCGACTCTTTCCAAGAAAGCTGCGCTCTCGATGGTCAGGACCATTTGTGATAACTAAAGTCTATCCTTATGGAGCAGTTGAAGTACAACATGAGACTAAGAAAATATTTAAAGTGAATGGGCAGCGCCTTAAACCATACATCGATGGAGATTTTTACAAGCAAAAAGTCTCCATCAACCTTGACAACCCCAAATATTGAAGGAGGAATCTCTTCTAGTGGTGCACTTCAAGATGACATTCATTGACACTAGGGGAGTATCACTTTACTTTTCTTGCTTTATTATTTTTATTTATTCTCTTTTCTTTCTCTTCCATTGAGGACAATGCAAGATTTAAGTTTGGGGAAGGAGAGTTTAATTTTATTTGTTTTGTTAGGTTGCATAATAGGTATAGTCGTTTGTTGATTGTTTTGGTTAATTTGTGGTTACATTTTCTCTATTTTAATTATATTTAGGTTATTTAATATATATATATAAATTTTAAAATAATAATAATAAATAATAAATTAAAAAATTAAAAAATTAAAAATTAATAATAAAAAAAGTTATCTAGTTTGTTTATTTGTTTTTATAGATCCAATGATGATAATGGTTGAAATAAGTTATGATTTTTAGGAAGAATTCTAAGTGATTGAGTTGATTAGTTAATACTTAAATTGTTTTTACTTAGTATATATGATTTTCTCTTTATTCATTAGACATGTAACATGATCATTAATTATTTGCATGCCTAAGACATTTTATGAAGACTTTGTAAATGTTTATGGTCTCAACTACTCTAGAACTTGCTTGAGAATTACTTGAGGCAAAATCCTAGGTAAAGTTTTACCAAGGAAAGGATATAGGCCATCTTTGAATTGGTTGAGCCTAAAAGCCTAACCCTTTCATCATTATATCTCTAGTCACCCATTTGAGCCATTAAAATTTACGTTTTAGCCTTTTAAAATTTTCTTGTTTAACCCAAATGATTCCTACCCTATTAAACTTATATTCATATTTCTTTACCTTTCAAGGAAACTTAGTTGATACTTACCTCATGGTTATAAGAGTTAAAAAAAAAATTGTGAGAGGTAGGAGTATGGAAAATATTTATCACACCCCATGCACAGCAAGAAATAAGTTTGGGGGTCTACAAAGGAAAGGTTATCTCATTCAGTGAAAAGCAAAAAGGAGCAGATTTGAAAGCAATGGCAGTGAATACTACTGTATTGGGGTTGTCACGAGTTGAGGTAGAAAAGAAATCATATATTGCTTCTATGGGAGTCTATATATTCAAGAAAAAGATACTTCTAAATCTTCTAAGGTAAGATGGAGGTTTCCTACTGCAAATATCTTTGGATCTAAGATAATTTCTACCTCTGTAAAAGAGTTCTTCATCAAGGCATATCTTTTTAACGAATACTAGAAGGATATTGGTACCATTAAATCCTTCTTTGAAGCTAATCTTTCCCTTACTATACATCCACGAGTTTTCAGCTTTTATGATGCAACAAAGCCAATATATACATCCTATTGGAATTGAGAAAATACAAATATAAGGGAATGCAAGGATTGGAAAGAATGTGATAATCTCAAACTCAGATAGGGTGCAAGAAGCAGATAGATCTAAAAAAAATTAAGAATGAAATGCAAAGGGAAAGATGGTACTGATTCATCAAATGGAGATGTTCTAATTTTTTCGGACAAGATTAGATACAGAAAATTGAGACACTTTAATGTTAATACTTTTGTTGAAGAAGTCATTGTGAAAGACATGGAATGACTTCCTGAGGTAGTTGAACCACTGAATGATTCACATGCGCTCATGGAAGCCGAGATCGGAGATGTGGTGTTTGTGGCCTTGCTCTTGTTAAAAAAAAAAGGGTGCTTGTTGAAAGCTATGTATGAGCCACTATGAGTGAGACTACTATGCTTTTTATGCCATGGGTGTATTGATTTAAGTTTCTACTTTGATACATCTTATCTTTTCTTTGTAGCTCCACTCTAGCCTTACATTACAAGCTTATAAAGACCTATTGATCATTGGTGTTATCTTTTATCTACATTAGTGGAGAGTTAATTTAAAGAGCAAGCCTATGGAGTAGATACATACACTTCTTAGAGATCTATTGCATTTACATGTTTGCATAAAACTATCCAAGAAGTGAGTAATGAAGTGAGAATGATGCATGCTCATGAGTGGAAAAATTAAATATGAGGTGAGACTAATTTTTGTATTAACTTTTGTACTTGAGTTGCGTAGGATAATTTCTTTAAATCATGGCATGTGTTAAATCTTTGAGGCTTTATTTGAATAATCTATCTTTTGTTTTGGGATTCTTGTTTTATTTTCTTTGCTCGAGGACTAGCAAAGTGTAAGTTTGGAGATATTTGATAAACATAAATCCGACCATTTAATTCATATATAACTAGTTTTTAATTTATTTTGAGTTAAATTTATTTAAATTTATTTACTTTTCAAGCATTACCTTACTGCATAGAAAGTTCAATTTAATCTAGCAAGATCACACATTCATACAACAATATTCCTTGAATTTATAAGCATATTAAGAGGACTAAAGAATAATAATTGAAAAATACTATCTCATCGTCCTACCTGGTAGGTTTGAAATCATAATGAACAATGTTACACTACTAACAACTCATTGTTACATAGCTTTTGTAACCAACCTGCAGGTATATTTAACAGATTAAATATCCTCATAGGCTTTTAAAGACAATAAATGGGAGAAGAGCCAGCGAGAGAAACGAACCGACTTCACGTGATGGCTTTCTCTACGTCATTCCTTCCCAATTAACAACACCTCCGTGTGCTATGAAATTGTAGGCAATCATCTCCAGGTGCAACTTGGGCTAGGTTCAACCTGAATCCGGCCCATCAAACCTGATTTACAGCAGTGTTTAAACTCATGTTTGCCCAACCCGAACCCAAAAGACCCGGGTTTAACCCGGCTCAATTTGCAATTGACTTGGGTTCGGGTTGACTGCAACCCAAACCCAAGGGTTACCCAAACGGAAGGTAGCTTATCGACATTAAGTTTTTAGAGGCGTTGAGGACACAAATCGGATCGGACAAGATGACCAACTTGAGGGCAAGAAGGGCAAGACAGTCGGTCGTAGGCGAAGAAAAGAAGGACAAACATAAAGACAGACCATCCACATATTTCGTTTCACTTTCCGCCTTCTCTTCTTTGTTTACGGCACCTCCTCCTCTTCTTTGTTTCAGGTAAGACTTTTTTTTAATACAATATTAAAGCCCTGAGTCCAGCTTATGCGTTCGGCAATGGATTTATTTTTTCGTCTCTGGGATCCATAATTCGGTGTTTATTACTTTAAAAAAAGTATTTTATTTTTTTTTCATCAATCCAAATTCCAACCCGAACCCAATTTTTAAAAATAGGGTTAGGGTTGAGGTTTTACAAATAGGGTTAGGGTTAGGGTTGACATTTTACAAATAGGATTAGGGTTAGGGTTGAGGAAAACATGAGTTTCATGAGCCCAAGTTGCACCCCTAATCTTCACGTGGTGTACGTGAAAGCCTGACAGCTAACAAGAAGCAGGACTCCTTCACGCGGATTCAACACGACGCCAATTGGCCTCCTTATCGTATTTAATTAAGGGATTTACCTTTGGGCGGTTACTAATCCGAAATTCTATTCTTATCCTTCCATCTCAACCGTCAAATTATCATCCAACAATCAAAGGAAGAGGCACACTTGGAAAGGATTTTGAGGCAGTGATTTTCAGCGTATTCAACACGGCTTGGGCTAAATCTTATCCCTATTCATCCAACTATAAAAAGAAGGCAGCGGATCTTTAACCGGGGAGAGCTGGAGACTTTTAGAGTTTTTCAACGAAGGAAAATCTAAAGAACAGAGGCGAGAGCTACGTGTTCATCAACCGATTCCAATTAAAAACATAAGTTTCATTAGTTTTCTTTTCAATTTTATTATTAGCTAAATTTTTTTTTCTAGAGCATTGATAAAATCTAGCAATGAACACATAATTTATTTTTATTAGTTATTTTATTTTTAATATTTCTATAATTGAGTGTTTAATTCTTATGATTAATGTTTAAAATTTATTGCTTAATTAATTGAATTACAATGAGACCGAGAGATGATTTATTATTTCTTATGATTAATTCTTAAAATTTATTATTTGATCAATTGAACTATAATGAGAGGATTTGTTGTTTTATATGTTGAGCGAGATACTTTACCATAATTAATGTGATTTTTAGAAAATTCAAAGTGCGTAATGAGTCTCTATTAATTAAATTCAGATATAAAGTTTTTAGTTAGAGATATTTTTGATATAAAGAAGATATTGGATAATTAAAAAAATTTAATCATCAACATGGGATTATTGAAATTTAATAATTAAGAAGAATAAATTATGTGAGATTTGTTAGGTAAAATCAATCGCTCTAAATCTATTCTTTCATATTTTATAAGTTTAATTTTTTATGCTTTGTTAATTTTTAGATTAAATAATTTTACAGTAGAACATTTTGTTTATATTTGATTTTTTAAATAGTAATTAATTTAGTAAATTTTGGTATTCAATAACATAATTAATGTATGTGGGTTTGATATTCGTTTTCTAAAATACTTTACTACTTGTTACGATTCTGTGCTGCGCACACAAATTCCTTCCAAAAGGGATCTCCATAAATAAAAAATGGTAGCATGATATGGCTCTCTTATATGATTTGCGGGATCATGAATCGTTTTGATAATATGCTATTTTGGCCTTATCATCTCCTTCAAAAATTAGGTAACAGCTAACTGTGAACTAAATATAGATAACGATAAGAATAAGGATAAGGACCGAGAGAGATTAAGTTAAGGATAGGCTTGAATCACGCACGGAATGCTTTTCTTAAGCATTATTTGCATCCGTTATTTGCACCCTCTCGAATGCTCTGTGCGTGAATAACAAATACGCATACGACAAGTCTTGATCGAGTTTGCACTAATAAAACTTTTTCTTACACATGTTTTGTTTTTGTTTGTGGATCTATTTTTGGATCTATGTACTTATCTTCTTTATAGCCATTGCTCTATCAATAATGACCTACCATTATCACACCTTAAGCAATATAGAAAGGCCATAAATAACTAAAATTGTCATTATTCAAGTTAATGACCATTCAGTAACTAAAATTATCATTATTCAAGTTAACGATTACAAATATGAATGGTAACCAGAGACCAAGAGGTTACACTAGCTAAATTATCATTACACCATTTAGTTACAAATATGAATGATTCAAGAGACTCAATTTAATGACCATTCAGTTAAGGTTACATTTCTCTAAACATATCCACAAATGCCTATTTAATTTATTTAAAAAAAATCTCAATAATCCTTCACTTGTTTAAAACAAACTAAGTCAACATCAAAAGTTAAAGATAAGGAGCATTAATATAGCTAGGTATCTTTCGATTTAAACCTAACCTTAGTGAAAATATCATAAAGCTTTAACGAAATTTCAGGTAGCATAAATGCTTTAAATAAGTTATTCATTGTGTCAAAATCGGTGATACTTCACACATACTCCTTAGAGTTTTTTATCTACACCACTTGCTTAGCACAATTTATGGTCATGTGCTTATCCTATTTCATGAACCTTTTCATGAGAGAAACTCCAACTCTCACTTGAGACGGCACCATCTCAAGGTTCACATAGGTGAAGTTTTTTCAGTATCTCTGTTACAACATATACTTATCCACATGACTGAACTTCATTAAGAGTTTAAAAACTCAACCCTCCAACTTGTAACAGTCAGCACTATACTAAGTGCAGCTACAATCCATTTATCAATGACTTATTATTACCCATTGAACCTAAGACTAGTAATTTCCTAGTATTAGGTTGGGTTGCCATCATTGGTGGACCTATACTCAAGGAGTTTTAGACCCATCCCTCTGAAGTCATCTTCACTAAATTTTGTGTTAGAGATTTAGTAAGTGGATCAGCTAGATTATAGCTGGATCGCACAAAAGTGAGAGAAATTATTTCATTATTGATTAATTTTTTCACATACTCATGTCTTAGACTAATGTGTTTAGACTTCCCATTGTATACTTCACTGTACGCTCTGGCTAAAGTGGCTTGGCTATCACAATGTATCGATATGGTTAAAATATTCTCACAAGCCAATGGGATTTCCAATAGAAGATCCTTTAACTACTCAGCCTCATGTCCTGCTAAAGTTAAAGCTACAAATCTGACTCTATTATTGAGTGTGTAATACAAGTTTGTTTCTTGGATTTTCAAGATATTACACCACCCGCTAGTGTAAACACCCAACCAGTGGTAGATTTACTATCTTCCACACTCGATATCCAACTTGCATCGGTATATCCTTCCAATACAATAGGAAATTTAGAGTATTGTAGACCTAGTCTTTTGGTTTTCAAAAGATAACCAAAGACTCTACCAACGGCCTTCCTATGTTCTACACTCGGGTTGCTAGTAAACCTACCCAGCTTACTGACTGCAAATGCTATATCGGGTCTATGCATTGCATCAAATATATTAGACAACTAATAACACTTGTATACTCAAGTTAAGCCACGGCTCGTCCACTATTCTTTTCAAGCTTTTCAAGCTTTAGACTTGGATCGAACGGGGTGTTCACTTCTTTGAACTTCATATATTTGAACTTGTGTAACACTTTCTCAACATAATGTGATTGACCAAGTTCAAAACCCCTACTATTTTGTTTCACTTTGATGCCCAAAATAGTATCAACTTGTCCAAGATCTTTCATCTTGAAAGTAGATGATAGAAACCTCTTCGTTTCTTGTATGTCTTTCAATTCATTGCTAATGATCAACATATATCAACATAAAGGCACACATATACCATAAAGTCATCATGCACTTTAGTATATAAACACTTGTCAGAAACATTGTGAATAATTCCATTTGAGAGTATGACTGAGTCAAACTTCTCATGCCATTGTTTGGGGGCTTGTTTCAATCCATACAAGAATTTAACAAGCTTGCATACTTTATGTTCATTATCTGATAGAATAAAACCCTCTGGTTGTTCTATATAGACCTCCTCATCGAGATCACCATTTAGGAATGCCGTTTTGACATCCATTTGATGAACATAAAGGTTGTGCAATGAAGCCAATGCAAACAATACTCTAATTATTGTTATTCGAGCTACATGTGCATATGTATCAAAATAATCAATTCCTTTCTTTTATCGAAAACCTTTAGCTACTAGTCTAGCCTTATAAGTGTTTAAAGTACCATCACTATGATACTTCTTCTTAAACACCCATTTACTACCAATAGGCTTAGAACCTTTGGGTAAATCGAAAGCTCCCAAGTGTGGTTTGACATAATAGAAACTATCTCATCTTGAATAGCTTCCTTCCAAAAAGCAGAATCTCTCGAAGCCATTGCTTCCTTAAAGGTTTTAGGATCATCTTCCACTTGAAGAACAATAGGTACCTTATGAATAAAATTCTCTCGACTTTCTTCTACCAAATAGAAAGAAATGAGTTGAGAATCTATCTCTTCGGGTCCTAAATCCTTAACTTTTTGGATTCTCTTACTCTTTCGAAGTTTCAGTTGTTCTTCTTCAACAACCTTTTAAGTATTCTCCTCACAAAAATCTTTATTTATGGGACTTTGAGAATTCTTTCCGAAAGTGGTCAAAGTTTTAAATAACTCCACATCTTTAGATTCTATTATCACATTAGACTTCAAATTAAGGAGCCTATAGGCTTTGCTATTTGTAGCATATCCTACAAAAGCGCATCTAATTCTATAAGGACCCAACTTGATCCTTTTAGGATCGGTGTTCTTATAATAAGCAAGACATCCCCACACTTTAAAATAGCCTATATTAGGCTTTCTGCCTTTTCACAACTCATATAGAGAGATCTTATTCTTTTTAGTAGGAATTCTATTAAGAATATGACATGCAGATAATAATGCTTCACTCCATAAATTAAAAGACAACTCAGAATGCAACAACTGGCATTTATCATCTCTAAAAATGTTCTATTTTTATGTTCTGCTAACCCATTTTGTTCGGGTGTGCATGATGCAGAACACTCATGTATGATTCCATTTTGTTCACAAAATACATTAAAATCTTTAGGAAAATATTCTCCATCCCTATCACTTCTAAGGATTTTAATATTCCTAATTGATTTTTAACTTCTACTTTATAAATTTTAAAAGCACAAAAAGCCTCATCTTTGTGCTTAAGTAAGTAAATATATGTATATCTAGAGTAATCATTAATAAAAGTAATGAAATATCTATTACCACCTCTAGTTATCATACCATTTAACTCATAAATATCACTATGCACAAGTTCTAGCAAATTAGTATTTTCTCTACACTATGAAATGACTTCTTAGTCATCTTTGATTTAATACAAATTTCACATTTATTAAACTTATCAACATTGAAAGAAATTATGCCATATTTAATTAATCTTGTCATAGTGCTAATACCAATATGTGCTAATCTACCATGCCATAACGTAACAAAATCATCAATATAAGCAGAAGACATATTATTATTATTATTATTATCAACAATACAAAGCTTGACCATTCCATCAGTAGAATAGCCTTTTCCAACAAAAATACCATCATGGAATTGTATAAGTTCTTTCGACTCAAATACACTTTTAATCCCCGATTTTCCCAATAAATTCCCACTAATAAGATTCCTTATCATATCTGGCATATACAACACATTGATCAAAGTGATCTTCTTGCCAGATGGGAAGTGAAGATCCATGCTTCCTTTTCCAAGCACCTTGGACCGGCCTTCATTGCCCATTTGAATTTCTTGTCCATCGGTGATATCTACATAAGTCTTAAAAATTGACTTGTCATAGAAACATGGACGATGGCACAAGTATTATACAATCAACCAGGAATCTTGCCTCTGACGATCATGACTTCGCTCACGGTGGCAACAATCTCATCGTCTACTTTGATTGCATTTGCCTTATTGGTTTGCCCTTTTCGGTGCCTGCAATCACGAGCAAAGTACCCATATTTGCCACAAACAAAGCAACTCACATAAGGCTTATTTTTGTTGGATTTCTTGAACTTATCTTGATTCTTTTGAGACCAAGTTTGTTCTCTTTAGATTTCTTAAACTTCTTATGATTGCTCACAGCATTTGTCTTTGAAATTCCAATATCTATTTTTCAAGCTTTTCACGCACCCTCGATTCCTTCTCGATTCAAAGGTATTTTTGTAAATGTTCCAAGGAATAATCCTCGGAGTTGTGAAGAAGTTTCTTTCTAAATCTATTCCAAGATGGTGGCAACTTTGTAATAATTGCACTGACTTGGAAAGGTTCAGAAACTTCTATCTTTATAGCTATTAACTTATTGACAATAATCTGCAACTCATGCACTTGTGCAAGAATTGCTTTCTCATCATTCATCTTAAAATCAAAGTATTTAGAGATGAGAAATTTCTTAGTACCTTCTTCCTCAGCCTTATACTTGAATTCAAGTGCATTCCAAATCTCCCACAGAGATTGTGTGTTGGTGTAGAGGTTGTAGAGGCGATCTGACAATGCGTTGAGAATGTGTCCATGACATATAAGTTCATCTCCATGCCTCTTCTTTCTTTCAGTCTTGAGTTCCTCATAGTCCTCAATGGTGGATTCAGAAATTGGGGCCAAATCTGGATCCAACACATAGAAGATCTTCAATGCGGTAAGTTATAACTTGAGTTTGTCTTACCACCATGTGAAATTGGTGCCATCAAAACAATCCAATCTCACGAGGTCTTGGTTTATGAGTTTGATTGTGGATACGGTAGTCTCGGTCTCCATACAAATAACGCTTAAAATTGTTGAACTAGATATAGATAATGATAAGAATAAGGATAAGGACCGAGAGAGATTAAGTTAAGGATAGGCTTGAATCATGCATAGAACGCTTTCCTTTAGCACCCTCTCGAATGCTCTGTCGGTGAATAGCAAATATGCCGCAGGATACAACAAGCTTTGATCGAGTTTGCACCAAAGCACTAATGAAAACTCAATTGTAGACAAGAATTTTTTCTTACACTCTGTTGATGTGTTTTTATTTATGGATCTGTTTTTGGATCTATGTAATATCTTATATAGCCATTGCTCCATCAACAATGGCCTACCGTTATCATACCTTAAGCGATATAGAAAGGCCACTAATAACTAAAATTGCCATTATTCAAGTTAATGACCATTCAATTACAAATATGAATGGTCATAGAAGACCAAGAGATAGTTCTCTAAACACATCCACAAACATCTACTTATTTTATTTAAATAAAATCTCAATACTAACCATATCTTCTCCCTATAAATATCGGAGGATCTTCTCTGATTGAGCACTAAATCCTATTAAAAACTAATTTGAAGAAAAATAATTTTCTTTTGTATATAGAATAGGTTATAATAGGCCATTATATACACGGTGCTGCTGCCTAAAAACATTAACAAAATCTTTATAAAATAGGAAACTATCCAACTATAATCCTAAGAATCATGAAATTATACCAAATCTTCTATAATCCTAAGAATCAGGAAATTATACCAAATCTTCTATAATTACATAACTTTTTTAATAAAGCTGTTGGGAATTGTATCCTATTTAGCCAATCATTTGATGATTGTGCTAATGTAAATAGCATATAAATTGATATTTTAATAAAAGTTATTTGGCAGTTTATTCATTACAAGAACATCTTCTTAAAAACTCCTAATAGTAATGAAGCCCTAAGGATCTTCTTTCACGATAAAGAAGGATTTATCTTTGAAGGTCCTCAAAAGAGTTTGCGACCAAATGATATACTATGACAGAGCCATAGTACTATCAATTATATGACGTTGTATATCATATTTATTGGTTGTCCTCTTAACCAAGGAGTGTAGAGACACTGGTATGACATACAGGTAAAAGTGTAGGAGTACATTTCATCGAACGTGACTCATTTTCGGATACTCTACTATTAAGAGTTAATCCGAGAAGATATAGGTATAAGTATCCTTCAAACCTGAAGATCACAACAGGTGATTTGCAAGCAACACATTGTACTTAGGTGCCGGACCACCTGGATTTCTAATCCAGCTACGAAAGGTTACTGGGTGCAGTCAAGTACTTATGGTAGTCAGTTGTGGATAAAGTGGAATTTGACCTATCCCGTTAAAAGGAGAAATGCTTGTATTTCAATTTAGCAAGACCTTGGCCAAGTCACTTCATGTGAAGGTCACATGATCACTAAAGTTGAAATCACTTTATGATTTGTTGTTTAGAGTTGATAGGCTCTTAAGCCATCCTTAGCATTTGAGGTCAAAAGGATGAATTATACGGTAACTGTTTCTTAGGGTTCTTGGAGTTTGCTCGGCAACTCTTCAACCTATTCGGACGTCGGGTTCTATTGCTAGATGGGCACATCGATTAGTATAGAAAGTTGTTCCTATACTACCAGCTTAGGTTCGAACCTAAAGAGTCGCATGCATAGAAGTTTCCTAGGATGATCTATTTGCTGATCAACGATTGAGAATCGTATATGATTTAATTAATCAATTTGATTGATTGAATTATCTCAATTGGGTTAAGTACAATTGAATAATATTCAATTTGGTTTAAGTCTATTAGAAGGACTAATCAATTTCAAATATTGATTTGAAATTAGACTTGATTTAGATTTAAATAGATTCACGACTAGACAAATTTGATTTGGGCTAGGACCATGATCTATGTAGGTTTAGTCCAATAAATTCAAATCAGCTTAAACCAAAAGCCGAACCCAAACCCCTCGTATAAGGATCTCACATGATGAGATAACTTGATTAAATTCTCATGTAGAATTTAATATATTAATTTAATCTTCACAAACCGTTTCTGTTGGAATTCTAAGTGTTAGAATTTATGTGGAATTAATGTGCCTTTTTGAATCAACCAGAGGATGGAATTCTAAGTGTTAGAATTCACATCTCTTTGGTTTTCACCGAATGTTGGAATTAACCAAACATTACGTCTCTTTGGTTTTCACCGAACGTCGGAATTAACCAAACGCTGCGTCTCTTTGGTTTTTACCGAACAACAAAATTCTAAGTGTTAGAATTCAATGGGCTAAAGGCTACATTGAGCCTATAAATTAGAGGACATTCTTCACCAGATAACAACAGAACACAACACACGATATGTCATGGATTGAAATTCTAAAGAGTTAGAACACAAAATCCTGGTGTGATTCTGGTGTTAGCAAAAGTTTGATGGATCTTGGAGGAAGATTCAAGTGGAAGGATTCAAAGATCAGCAAAGTTGTTTTTTCGTGAGCTAGCACTCTTGGGAATCCGATCATTCGGGGGTAGAGCAATAAAGATTTACCTACTGTTCTTAAGGTAAGTGATTTGATCCCTAGATCTTAAGACAGGCTTCAAGATAAGTAGTATGACTTCTCATCTTGAAGATCAAGATATGATCTTGATGTTTTTATTTATATGCATAATTTAGATCAAATGATCATATAGTATAAGGCAAAGATATAATCTTGATGAATATTAGATAGATTAATATGTAATCTTTAAGTTTCTGTATTGATAATAGTTATCAGTTTTTGAAATATGCATGCCTCGGAGATTGTTTCTCCCTACAAATGGTATCAGAGCCCTAGTTTCGTCTTGATCTAATTTATAGCATATAAATTAGTATTCTTGTTAATTGTGTAATTATGGCTAAAATGGTTCATCTGGCTATTAAGTCATAGATGGATTAAAAATCTATATTACCCCATTCAATGATGTATTCTATGACGTATTGCGGTACTGTTATGGTTCTCTTTTTGGAGCTTTGTTAAAAGATAATTCAAATTGATCTTTAGCATCAAAACACAGATTACACACACTCTCAAGAGATGTTTTATATTTGATACATATTGATGTTGTATAAAAGCATGATATTTGCATGTTTAGTATAAAATATAGATTGAGATATGATGGCTTATTGTCTATGTTATGAAACATACAAATATTTATGAGAGTTTTATTTGAATGTCAAATATTTATTCATGATCTTTTTAGATATGATCTAAATATAGGAATTATGAGTAGTTAATGTAACTGATGCATGATTCGAAATATATGACATGAAATATATTTAACCTTATGGATTAGCTAAATCAGGCCCATAAAGGGTTAGACCCTAAGGTTTAAATCAGAAGGATTATAAGAGTATTTGATCAAATCTAAATTATTTAGATTAGGTTAAGGATGCTCTAAATCAAACAATAGTTGTAGTTGATCATGTCATTGTCTTTGATTAAACTAAATGGAGGTAGATTAGGCTCCGTGGTTGAGCATGAATCTCTTAGATGGTCAAATCAAAATTGGTTAACCATATGATGTCAAGGTGAGTTAGCAAGTTGCTTTAGGATCAACGATTGAATGGTTTTTAATTGGGAGCTACTCGTATTGATGTGTCTTTAACGAGTTAATGGCATATCCCTCCCATCGATCTCACTTACCTGATCAATATGGTGAACCATTTATGATTCAGATCATTTACCTGATTCAGATTGACCCATGCCTATAAGAAAATCAGTCTAACTGATTTAGGTGCCACTTAATCTGACTTAATCTTGTTTCATTCTATCGATTTCATAGATTCAGTGGGAGAACTTGATTAGTCAATTTATCTTCAGATTATTAAATCCTCTAAAATTATTAGGTCCTTAAAATGAAATAGTTATATGATAACTAGATCATAGCCTCCCATTAAGGTGAGTGATAATAAGTCCGATGTCTTGATAATCATTGGAGGCACTCCATGCCTGGTGCTTGTCAACCATCGAAATTATCATTCATTATATGATAAGTCAGCGTAACTATTAAATAGACAGTCAGGTAGGCCGAGCTTCACTCGGGCTTGGTTGTCTATTGATAGGTTACACTGATTATATCATTTAATGGTTGAACCTAACCAGAACTTTCAGTGGAGGCACTCCATGCCTGCTAAAGAGGAACATGGGGCAAAACTAAACACTAAAAATTATTTTGGAAAACAATTGGTTTTGAACCTACTCTTAGATGCATATGGGTTGGCCAAGCTTCACTTGGGCCTGTATGTAGTCTATGTAGATATTAGTGCCCACTAAAGAATTAAGAATAATTCTTCGAATTGGGGTGTAGAGGCTGCCAATTTGAACAAAATAGTGGGAGAATCTTTAGACTAAAGTCCAAGTCTTTAGACTGAATCAATTTATATACTACTAAACTTTAGTTTTTCCTTATACAGAACATGACCACTAATTATCATTAAGGTCCCTATTGGATAGTGACAAGTTGAATGATTTAAATTTTAATAGCTGGTTTAGAAAACTTAAGATCGTCCTTGAGCATGAGAGGATTCTATATATTCTGAATAATCCTGCACCAGAGATACATAATGTAAACACTCAAAGTTCTGAGAGAGACACTTATCAGAAGTGGCTCAGTGATTGAACTAGCGTGCGTTGCATCATGCTAGTAGCAATGAACGATGAATTCGGTCGTCGGTTCGAGAATGCTCAGCCGGAAGAAATCATTCAAGCGTTGAATGAATCTTTTGGCACACCCAATGATGTTGAAAGGCACAAGACTAGTTGTGCTATTTTTAATGCTCGAATGAGGGATGGATCTCCTGTCACTGATCATGTATTGTACATGATTGAGAAGATAGAACTCCTAAGCAAACTCGGCTTTCCCCTACATGAGCAGTTGGGAAAAGATGCGATCCTGAATTCCTTGCCTCCATCCTTCCGACCTTTCCTTACTCATTATCGAATGACAAAGCCTGCAGTCAACTACCACAATTTGTTGGGGTTGTTATAGAACTTTGAGAAGGATAACCAGCTCTCTAAGGGTTTGGTTAATGTGGTTAAAGGATCTAAGGTAGGGCGTCAACCCTTTGGAAAAGGAAAGAAGAAAAGAATAAGAAAAAGGTGCAACATGCTAGGACATCTATAAGGGGTCAGATGCAGAAGAAGAAAGTTGATAAAAGTCAAACTGAATGCTTTCACTGCAAGATGTAAGGGCACTGGAAGAGGAACTGTCCTCTTTACATTACCACACTTGATCCAAACAGGCCAAAGAAGAAAAAGGGGCAAGATGTTGCTCAACAAGGTATTATATGATAACACCTTATAATTTTTCTGTATATGATAATTAGACCTGTGTATTGGATACCGGGAGTCCTTTTAACATTTGCAATTCATTGCAGGGACTACAGGTCACCAAAAGATTTGAGGACAATGAAAGATGCCTTAATGTCGGCGATGGAAGATTAGTTCCAGTTCTGCCATTAGGAGTTCTTAAAATAGTTTTCAATAGAAATATCATTGTACTAAATGATTGTCATTTTTGCCCAATGTTCTTGTTGAACGTAATTTCTGTAGGCCTTCTGGCCAAAAGTCATTATGAAATTTCAATAAAGGATGTTACTTTGAATATCATTATGAATGGAGTTACTATAATAATTGGGCATTTATCTAATGGCATTTATATATTATCACAGCCTGTAAATATAGTATACAAATCAAGTAAGCGCCCTAAAATAACTGATGTCATAGATATTTATCTTTGGCACTATCGGCTGGGTCATATCAATAAGAACAGATTAAACAGGTTAACCCAGGAGGGCATCCTTCGAGTTGATGATTGTGAATCATGAACTACCTGTGAATCATGTCTTCTTAGTAAAATGACCAAGTCATCTTTTACTGGAAAGATGAAAGAGCCAAATAGCTATTGGGTCTAGTACATACTGATGTATGTGAACCAATGAGCATTTGTGCCAAAGATGGATATTACTACTTCATTACTTTTACAGATGACCTTTTTAGGTTCGGTTATGTCTATCTTATGTGACATAAATCTGAGTCCTTTGAAATGTTTAAACTATATCATAAAGAAGTAGAAAAATAAACAGGAAAATGTATTAAGACTCTTCGATCAGATCGAGGTGGAGAATACCTTTCAAATGACTTTGTGACATATCTAAGAGAGAATGAGATTCTCTCCCAATGGACTCCTCCAGGAATACTGCAGCATAACGGTGTATCGGAAAGAAGGAATCAAACTCTTTTAGATATGCTTGGTCCATTATGAGTTTTGCAAGCTTGCCAATATCATTTTGGGGATATGCATTAGAATCAACTTGTCATATTCTCAATAAGGTTCCAAGTAAGTCTGTTTCTAAAACTCCACATGAGATGTGGTATGGACATAAACCGGTTATCACCTATCTGAGAGTCTGGGGGTGTCCGGCTTATGTGAAACATGCAAAATCAGACAAACTTGAATCCAAATCTGATAAATATTTTTTTATCGGCTATCCAAAAGAAACCAAAGGATATTACTTCTATAATACTGAAGAACAAAAGTTGTTCATTAGTAATAGAGCAATTTTTTCTTGAAAAGGAGTTCCTTAGTGAAGGAACAAATAGCTCTAATATTGAACTTGAGGAAGTTCATCAAATAGAAGGAACAACACAACCCATTGAACCCTTAGAATCTGAGTTGATTAGATCAAACTCAAAACCCATTTTAGATGCACCATTAAGGCGATCTGGTAGAGTACCACACAACCGGACAGATACTTAGGTTTCTTGGTCCAGAACGAGAATCCTATTGAGCTCGATGAGAACAACGAGGATCCAATCACCTATATGGATGCTATGCAAAGGACTGACTCTGATAAATGGCTTGATGCCATGAAATTCGAACTTGATTCCATGAAGGAAAATAATGTATGGACATTAGTTGATCCACCCGAAGGGATAAAACCCATAGGGTGTAAGTGGGTTTTCAAGAGGAAAAGAGGCGCAGACGGAAAGGTAGAGACCTACAAAGCACGTCTAGTTGCCAAGGGGTATCATCAACGTTATGGTATTGACTATGATGAAACATTTTCTCCTGTGGCAATGCTGAAATTCATTCAGATTATGCTGGCTATAGCAGCACACTTAGATTATGAGATTTGGCAGATGGATGTTAAAACCGCTTTTCTAAATGGTAATTTAGAAGAACAGGTGTATATGATATAGCCTAAAGGTTTTATATCTAAAGATGAGTCTAAAATGTGCAGGCTACATAAGTCCATTTATGGACTTAAGCAAGCATTTAGGAGTTGAAACATACGATTTGATAATGTGATCAAATTTTATGGCTTCGTTAAGAATAAAGAAGAACCTTGCATTTATAAATGGGCTAACGATTACGTTATTGTATTCTTGTATTATATGTGGATGATATTCTCTTCATCGGAAATGATGTCACTACATTACAAGGAATAAAGACATGGTTATCATCACAATTCTCCATGAAAGATCTGGGAGAAGCATCATACATCCTAGGGATGAAGATCTATAGAGATAGATCTAAGAGGATGCTTGGTTTATTCCAATCTACGTACATTGACACCGTGCTAAAGAGGTTTAGCATAAAGAATTCCAAGAAAGGCTATCTTCCGATAGGCCATTGAATTCATCTTTCCAAGAAGGATTGTCCGACAACTCCTAATGAAAGAGAACGTATGAGTCAAATTCCATATGCTTCGGCAGTGGGATTGATTATGTACACCATGACATGTACAAGACCAGACGTGGCATACTCACTAGGAGTAGTGAGTAAATACCAATCTGATCCAGGAGAAAAACACTGGCAAGTTGTTAAGACAATCCTTAAGTATTTGAGAAATACTAAGGACCAGTGGTTAGTCTATGGAGAATCTGATTTGAAACTTGTTGGATATACTGATTCCAGTTTCCAATCAAATCATGATGATAGCAAGAGTGTGTCGGGTTTTGTGCTTATCCTGAATGGTGGAGTTGTTTGCTGGAAAAGTTCCAAGCAACATACAGTGGCAGATTCAGTGTGCGAGGCAGAGTACATCGCTGCATTATATGCTGTGAAAGAAGCTGTGTGGCTGCAAAAGTTTCTCTCTGAGCTTGGAGTGGCACCTTCCATAGATGGACCAGTCCTGTTGTACAGTGACAGCACTGGTGCCATAGCACAAGCAAAGGAACCACAAGCACATCAGCGCACCAAGTACATACTGCGTCGGTTTCATCTTATTCGAGAGATTATAGAACGATGTGACATAAATCTTCAGAAGATTGACGAAAAAAGAAACCTAGGTGATCCATTTACTAAAGCACTCAGCATCAAGGAGTTTGACGACTACAAGTTGAAGATGGGTATTAGATACTGTAATGAGTGGCTTTAGGCTAAGTGAGAGTTTGTTGGGAATTGTATCCTAAAGCCAATCAATTAATGATTGTGCTAATGTAAATAGAATATAAATTGATATATTAATAAAAGTTATTTGGTAGTTTATTCATTACAAGAACATCTTCTTAAAAACTCCTAATAGTAATGAAGCCCTCAGGATCTTTTTTTACGATAAAAGAGGATTTATCTTTGAAGGTCTTCAAAAGAGTTCGCGACCAAATGATATACTATGACAGGGCCATAGTACTATCAATTATAGGACGTTGTATATCATATTTGTTGGTTGTTCTCTTAACCAAGGAGTGTAGAAACACTGGTATGACATACAGGTGAAAGTGTAGGAGTACATTTCACCGAACATGACTTATTTTTGGATATTCTGCTGTCAAGAGTTAATCCGAGAAGATATAGGTATAAGTATCCTTCAGACCTGATGATTACAATAGGTAACTTGCAAGCAACTCATTGTACTTAGGTGCCGGACCACCTGGATTTCTAATCCAGCTACATAAGGTTACTGGGTGCAGTAAGTACTTGTGGTAGTCAGTTGTGGATCAAGATGGAATTTGACCTACCCGTTAAAAGAAGAAATGCTTGTGTTTCAATTTAGCAAGACTTGACCAAGGCACTTCATGTGAAGGTCACATGATCACTAAAGTTGAAATCACTTTATGGATTTGCTGTTTAGAGTTGACAGGCTCTTAAGCCATCCTTAGCATTTGTGATCAAAAGGATGAATTATACGGTAACTGTTTCTTAGGGTTCTTGGAGTTTGCTCGGCAACTCTTCGACCTATCCGGACGTCAGGTTCCATTGCTAGATGGGCACATCGATTAGTATAGAAAGTTATTCCTATGCTACCGGCTTAGATTCGAACCTAGAGAGTTACATGCATAGAAGTTTTCTAGGATGATCTATTTGCTGATCAACGATTGAGAATTGTATATGATTTAATTAATCAATTTGATTGATTGAATTATCTCAATTGGGTTAAGTACAATTGAATAAGATTCAATTTGGTTTAAGTCTATTAGAAGGACTAATTAATTTCAAATATTGATTTGAAATTAGACTTGATTTGGATTTAAATAGATTCAGGACTAGACAAATTTGATTTGGACTAGGACCATGATCTATGTAGGTTCAGTCCAATAAATTCAAATCAGCTTAAACCAAAGCCGAACCCAAACCTCGCATAAGGATCTCACATGATGAGATAACTTGACTAAATTCTCATGTAGAATTTAATATATTAATTCAATCTTCTCCAAACCGTTTCTATTGGAATTCTATGTGTTAGAATTCATGTGGAATTAATGTGCCTCTTTGAATCAACCAGACGATGGAATTCTAAGTGTTAGAATTCACATCTCTTTGGTTTTCACCGAACGTCGGAATTAACCAAATGTTGTGTCTCTTTGGTTTTCACCGAACGTCGGAATTAACCAAACGCTGTGTCTCTTTGGTTTTCACCGAATGGCAAAATTCTAAGTGTTAGAATTCAATGGGCTAAAGGCTACATTGAGCCTATAAATTAGAGGACATTCTTCAATAGATAACAATAGAACACAACACACAATATGTCGTGGATTGAAATGCTAAAGAGTTAGAACACAAAATCCTGGTGTGATTTTGGTGTTAGCAAAAGTTTGGTGGATCTTGAAGAAAGATTCAAGTGGGAGGATTCAAAGACCAGCAAAGTTATTTTTCTGCGAGCTAGCACTTTCGGGAATCCGATCATTCGGGGGCTTCACATGGACGATACTAGAGGCCGGACAATTGAACGGCTGCAGAGCAATAAGGATTTACCTACTGTTATTAGGGTAGGTGATTTGATCCCTAGATCTTAAGGCAAGCTTCAAGATAAGTAGTATGACTTCTCATCTTGAAGATTAAGGTATGATCTTAATGTTTTTTTTATATGCATAATTTAGATCAAACGATCTTATAGTATAAGGCAAAGATATGATCTTGATGCATATTAGATAGATTAATATGTAATCTTTAAGTTTCCACATTGATAATAGTTATAAGTTTTTAAAATATGCATGCCTCGGAGATTGTTTCTCCCTACAAAAGCTTCATAATTCAATACTCCCCCTCAAGCTGGTGAATGGATATCCTCCATTCCAAGCTTGCTAATGATATTTTGAAACATAGTGCTTGGCAGCCCCTTTGTGAGAATATCTACTAATTGATCATTGGATGAAACAAACAAAGTATATATTAGACCGCTCTTGAGTTTCTCCTTGATAAAGTATCTATCAACTTCGATATGCTTCGCTCGATTGTGTTGCACTGGATTATGAGCAATACTGATGGCGGGTTTGTTATCACAGTATAATCTCATTGGTTCTTTCCATTTTATCTTCGAATCATCAAGAATAATCTTCAACCACAACAATTCGCATATTCCCATTGCCATTGACCTAAACTCAGACTCTGCACTTGATCTTACCACCACGCTTTGTTTCTTGCTTCTCAACATTACAAGATTTCCTTCTAAGAGAGTACAATAACCCGAAGTTGACCTCCTATCATCCAACGATCCTGCATAATCTACATCAGTATAGGCTTCCAATGTCATGCTTTCTCCTTTCTTGAACAGAATACCTCTTTCGGGATTGCCCTTTAAGTATTGCAAGATTATATGGACGGCCTTGAGATGCGTTTCTTTAGGATTGTGTATAAATCTACTAATAATACTCACAGCAAATGTAATGTCTAGTCTCGTATGTGCCAAATAGATTAGCCTCCCAACAAGCCTCTGATAAGAACTTCTATCCACCATAGGATCATCAGGAGCATCACATAGTCCATGATTGAACTCAATGGGCGTATCAATTGGCTTACACCCCAACTTCCCCGTTTCTTTTAGCAAATCAAGCACATACTTCTGTTGAGAAATAAAGATCCCTTGTTTTGAATGAGCCACTTCAATACCTAGGAAGTATTTTAACCTCCCAAGTTTCTTGATGTCAAATTCTTTCAAAATATGTCATTTTAAATTTTGCATCTCTCCTGCATCATTGCCCGTTACTATCATATCATCTACATACACCAATAAGACTGTAACTCCCCTGAATCAGATTGTCTTACAAATAAAGTGTGGTCGCCTTGGCTCTGTTTGTATCCCAAGGCAATCATCACCTTGGTGAGTCTTCCAAACCAAGCTCTTGGTGATTGTTTGAGTTCGTAGAGGGCTTTCTTCAGCTTACATACCATTCCTTCTTTAGATTCAAATCCAAAAGGAACTTTCATGTAAATCTGTTCTTCTAGGTCACCATAGAGAAATGCATTTTTAACATCAAACTGTTGTAAATTCCATCCAAAATTGGTAGCTAATGACAAAAGAACTCGTACTGTATTCATCTTTGCCATTGAAACAAATGTCTCTAGATAATCAATGCCATAGGTTTGAGTGTACCCCTTGGCGACCAACCTTGCCTTGTATCTCTCTATAGAACCATCAAACTTGTACTTCACAGTAAACACCCGTCTACATCCAACCGGTTTGATTCCTCTTGGCAATTTGACCAACTCCAATGTTTTGTTCTTTGCAAGAGCTTCCATCTCCACTTTCATGGCATCCTCCCACTTCTTATCCCCTAATGCCTCAGATAGATTTCTTGGAATGGGTATTGTATGGAGGTTGCTTAAGAAAGCTCTATGGCTTTAGGATACATTTTGGTAGGTCATGAATAGGTAGAGGATGTTTAGTGCAGGCTCTGGTTCCTTTCCTAAGTGCAATTGGTAAGTTGGCATCACTTGGTTTTTCATGCTCATCTATGGGTACATTAAGCTCAACTGATGGTGTGACATTTTTGTCGGGTGTGGGAATGATTTTAGATATCTCATCAGCAACACGAATAAGAGATTGTACCTGTGCCATTGGAGAGACTGGAATTTTCTTCCTGGAATAGACCTGTAGTGGTTGAATATTGTCTAGTTTTCCCTTATCTTTCATCACTTCATGCGACTTGGGTGACGCAACCAATGGTATGACAGGGATGGATTGAACTGGTGATGTAGGAGTGGGTTCAATAGACGCTAAAACAGGTTCAGATACGATAGACATTGGGACAAGCTTGGATGGAGATTCAAGTGAATTAGGTTGATTGTGAAAATCAAGAAGAAATAGGTCCTTTGCTCTATCTTCACTGAAGTTCTTCCCCTGAAGATATGAGTGTTTGAAAAAAGACTCATTTTCGACAAAAGTAACATCAGCAGAAACAAAGAATTTTCTAGTCGGTGGATGAAAACACTTATACTCTTTTGTGTGGAAGAATACCCAATGAAAATGCACCTAAGAGCACATGGATCAAGTTTTCCCCTATTCTGAGAATGGACATGAACAAAGGTAACACTTCCAAAAATTCTAGGAATAAGATTATTTGAAGCATTGAAATTGAAAAAAAAATGTGAGAATTTCAATTGGACTTTTGAAGTCAAGAACCCGAGTTGGAAGTCTATTAATAAGATGTGTGGCGGTTAGAACGGCTTCCCCCCAATATTGTTTAGGAACATTTTTGTGAAACAATAAAGCTCTTGTGATATCTAGAAGATGGCCGTTTTTACGTTCGGCCACTCCATTCTGTTGTGGTGTACTAACACAAGAGGACTCATGTATGATCCCTTCTTTTTAAAAAAATGGAGAGAGAATTTGATTGAAATAATCTCTAGCATTATCAGAACGAAACTGCTTTATTCTTACATCAAACAGTATCTTGATCATATTGTAAAAATTGGGAAAAATAGTGCAAATATGAGATTTATTTTTTAAGAGATAAATCCATGTTACTCGAGTGCAGTCATCAATGAACGAAATAAACCACTTAGCACTAGAAATATTTGGAATAGTAGAAGGACCCCAAATATCACTATGAATAAGAGAAAAAGGATTAAAGGTTTTTGTATTGCTTATTGGAAAAGAAGCACGTTTGTGTTTGGCAAGTTCACAATCATCACAATGAAAAGACTCAAAATCAGACCCTTTGAATAATGAAGGAAACATTAACTTAAGAACCTTAAAAGATGGATGACCCAAACGACGATGATAAAGCCAAAATTTATTTTTATTTGACATAACTGACTCAGAAAGAAATGATGTTGGTAAAGGATCCTCAACTCTAGTTCTTCCACTTTGATTTTCCAGATAGTAAAGACCATCCCTCTCACTAGCACGTCCAATCATCCTCCTCGTGTCCTGCTCCTGAAACACACAATGTGAAGGGAAAAACGTTACACTGCAATTGTAATCTTTGGTAATCTTTGGAATAGAAACCAGATTTGCAAACAATTTTGGAACATGGAGAACATTTTTTAGAGTGAGAGAATCGCTTATATAAATGTCTCCTTGATCGGCTACATTGGTAATGGACCCATCAGCTATAGTTATTTTTTTATAGCTAGAACACGGTGTATAGGAAGAAAAATACTTGGAAGAACAGGTCATGTGGTCGGTGGCTCCAGAATCTATCACCCATATCTTTGGAAAAATTTTCTCTGAGACATTAGCAACATAAGAGGAAGAAGAGATACCTATAAATGCAAGTGAACAAGTACCTGCCGAGGAAGGTTTCTCAAGGGTGGCCAAAAAAGTCTTCAGTTTTTCAATCTCCTCCTTGTTGAATTCAGAGGTCAAACTTTGTGAACTTCCTTTATTTGATTTAGTGCTTGCAACATGTGCTTGACTTCTATCATTTGCACTTTAATTGGGCCTGCCATGGAGTTTCCAACATTGTTCCTTGGTGTGGCGATGTTTTTGCAGTACGTGCAAAATAAAGAATCCCGATTGATAGGCTTGGATGGATTTGCTTGGATGATAGGTTGTGCCGGGCTGGATTCCTTCAATCTGGTTGCTTTGGTCACAAGGGCAGATCCCTCTCCTGCATGGGTCTCAAGCAGAACACTTCGTCGTCCCTCTTCTGCTTGTATGATCGAAATTGTCTCATTCAAGGAAGGCAGGTCTTCTTTTCCCAAGATCTGTACTCTGACAACATCGAACTCGACATTAAGTCCTGCAAGAAGGTCATAGATGCGATTCTTCTCTACGAATCGTTTCAGAGTTATAGAATCTGGGCCACAACTCATTTGAATACATTGATAATGGTCCAACTCTTGCCACAAACCTTGCAAGAAACTCGAATATTCTATGACAGTTCGAGTCCCTTATTTGGTTGATGAAATTTTTGTCTTAATTTCATAGATTTGGACAGCATCATTTACCTTGGAGTATGTTTGTCGGATAGCATCCCAAATCTCCTTGGTGGTTCCGAGAAACATACAAGTATCGCTAATCTCTGGTAGCATCGAATTCCATAACCATGACATCACCATTGAATCATGTTCATCTCATGCTGCGAATTTGGGATCATCCTTTGAAGGACCTATACCCAATAGAACTTGATTTCCTTCTGCCCTTCGAGAATGTGCGGACCAGTTGTGACCACTTCAAATAATTTCTTCCATTTAATCATATGCAGCTTGAATGTTTTGCAGATCTTCGGTTGAAGTGGCAACAGTATTCTCAGTTGCAGGAGCATATGAGATAGGGCTAGTTGCAGTGGTCTCTGACATATTTGTTTGAGAGGAAAGAGAAAAAACATGGGTGGGAGAATTTGGTTGATGAAACGAAGATTATCAATGGTGAACAGAGATGAATAAATCAGCCAGAGAAAAGAAGAATTTTCTGATATTCTTAGGAAAGAGCCAAAGGCTCTGATACCATATTGAAAACTAATTTAGAGAAAAATAATTCTCTCTTGTATATAGAATAGGTTACAACCGGCCATTATATACACGGTGCTGCTGCCTGAAAACAGTAACAAAATCTTTATAAAATAGAAAACTACCCAACTATAATCCTAAGAATCAGAAAATTATACCAAATCTTCTATACTCCCAAGAATTAGGAAATTATACCAAATCTTCTATAATCCCAAGAATCAAAAAATTATACCAAATTCAACAAATCCTATTTACTTTTCTCTTCAGAAAACCTTCTTCTCATATTTGAAGCTGTGAATCTTTCACTAACTTGAGCATTGAAGGGTTTTTGGCATAGATCGTCCAGCTTCTTTCCTACGATCAAATGTTGTTTTACATGTTCTAAAGGATAAAAAAATACCATCCAAATTCGGATATGTGCTGCCACCTTGTTTCCGAGTTGAAGAACATAAATATGGAGCAACGCATTTTAATTACTACGTCTTCCTCGAAGTTTCTCTGTGTCCATAAAATTAGAAGCCAAAATGATTACATTAATAGAAGAAATGGCTAAGCGCATCAATTCCCAATCTTTTATTTTTCAAAATAAAAATAAAAATAAAATTATTTGGAATAATAAGACTATTCCAATTATGATATTCATAAAGAAAGAATCACAATAAATGTAAAGAGGGAACATCTTGGATCCAGCATTGAAAGATTTGAACCAAGATTTCCATATGGATGGGATAAGGTATTAGTATATCTAACACATAATTTAAATGCGATAATTTACTCTCTAAAAAGGGAAATATTGAATGAATAGATAGTAAATTCAAATTCTTAGATTTTGGTATTTTATATTCGAGGGAAGATACTAATCGCAGCAAGAATGGAATTTCCATAATGACTGCAAAACCTTTCAATATTATTTGAGAATAAAAATGAAAATAAAAATGATTATTGTACCCAACGAATCGATTTTGGTTAGAATCATTAACCGAATAAATCAAATAATTTCGTTGATACATTTGAATAAACTGAACTAGATTTATTGTCATAACCCAAAATTTTCGTGGATTCGTAAAAAATCGAACCATTTAAACCACGATCATGAACAAATATGTAAATATACTCCTTAAAGAGAAGCGGATATAGGAAGTGTTGTTGATGAGAAATATCTTTTTCTAAATATCCTTGTAATTCTTCCATTTACATTTCTAATTGAACCCCATTTTGGGGGTTATCAAATGATACATAGTGCAATATGGTCAGGGTATGTATTATGTATATAATTACAGTACAAAATAGTAAGAAAAAAATATATACCCCGCAAACAAAGGAAACATGGGAGTCCAATCAAGAGATCTTTTTTCTCTCCTTTTCTATCCAATTGGTTTATGTTCGTTATAATTACAAGAGGGTAAAAAATCCTTTATTTTGCAACCCGATCGCTCTTTCGATTTTGGAATTATTTTTTTATCAGTATACTATTTCTTCTACACATTCGTCTCCAATCTATAAGAATAATTGGGATTCATTAAGAAAAAAGAAAATCAATGGTCCACTCGCAGAAGAACCCACCCTTTCTCACATCAGGCACTAATCTATCTTTAACATCTAATTAGATCGGGTAATTATTCAAATTAAGAATAAAAGCTCGTTGCTTTTTGTTTCACCAGAATTAGAGCCCTATGGGCTCTATCCATTTATTCACTAGACCCAACGGTAAATGTGAATTTTTTCTCTTCCAAAAAAACTACTTTATTATAGTATTATTATACTATATATATATAATAATTATAATACTTTCTTTTTACGTTACGACATGCTATTTTTTTCATTCATTACCTTTGAGGATTGTTCGTGGTCTTATAAACTCTAACAATAGTATGGACGAATTGTTAGTAATAGTGCCCTAGGCCTATTGTATGGACATGGTATTTTGAATATTTATGAACATTTACTATTATCATAATTTGCATGTTTATTATATAATAATATCCTTGAATAATATTATGAATTATTCTAAATGTCCCTAATCGGTTATTGTTGTGGGAATAACAATAAATTAAGATTAGTATGAAATTTGATTGATATTCATGGATGAATATGTGTATGAGATACAAATCAAATTTATATGTATTTGTTGAGAACAAATATTGGACAAGACCCGCCTTGAGATTAATACATGGATCAAAGTCATAGTAGTTGTATCATTAAATCCTTAGACCTGAGATTGCCATAGTTCTCAACATGAGGAATATTATGTTTTGACATAATCAAACGTTGTCTTTAACCGGATGATTATAAAGATTATGATTGAACATAATAAGAATCATGTAGTGAGATATGAGTGATTAAGATGGAATTTGTCCCTCTTATTATAAGAGAGATATCTCTGGGCCCCTCGATGATTGAGACTGAGAAATGCATGGCCATGCTCAAATGAATTGATGGAGATCAATATCATTTGTTTAGTCAGTCTAATTGGGTTTCGAGAAATTAAAGATAGAGAGATATAAGGTTGACTTTATCCATGCCTTATATTCTATCAAGATATCATGTGACAAAAGGATTATGTTAATAGCTACTTTAAGGTTGTCTCGGAACATGAGCTTTTCATTTAACTTGGGTAGTCATAATGTCTTGCTAGAGGCCGCTTATGACTTGTAGGTTCAAAATGTGATTTAGGCCTACTGCCAACGTTAATTGAACCTATAGGGTCGCACACTAAGAACGGACAATAATGGTTACGATTTGTTACTCTCTATATAATTTAAAATGATGAGATTATTTTAAATTACAAATAATAATTAGTTGTCATTTAGATTCGAGTTTAATTTTGAGAAAATTTAAATTCATAATTTAAATTGTGACAAGTAATTAAATTGTTATATTTTCTTATTGGATAAGGAAATAATCCATAAAGTTTTTTTTGGTTAAAAATATATATTCCTTATTTTGTAAGGAAAGGATTTAAATTGTTATTATTTAAAAGGAGTTTTAAATAAATATCAATTAAAATCTTAGTTAACCAAAATTCCTAGCAGGCTTGTATATATCGATATATACGTTTTAGAGTCTGTGGGGCATTTGAAAGGTAACGTCGATTGGGCATTTGAAAGGTCACGTCGATTGGGGCATTTAAAAGGTCACGTCGATTGGGGCTTTTGAAGTGTCATATCTTTTGCCTTAAAGATGAAAAAAAGAGAGTTAAAAATAGGGTTCATTTTTATGAAAAATGGAATGGTTGAACTAGCATTCAAAACCATTTTGGTGTCCGTTCGTGTGTGGATACTTGTAGAGGGTGATCGTCTTTCTGAAAGGCAGCACCTTTGAAGATCCGAGAAAACCCAACACAAGAACAGAAGGATTACATACTGATTAAAAAGGTAATAACAAAAGGTAATATTTTTGTTTATCCTTCTTTCGGTTTTATGAAACGCATGTGATTCTTGGTGGGTTATAAATTTATTTTGTTTGCTGCCATTTTATTCCAATTAGATTGGGATTTTCATTCCGTAACCCAACAGTGGTATCAGAGCCTCTTGCGTTTTCATAAAAATCGAAACTGCCATGTTTGATTGTATGTATGAGATGTATATGATCTTGGCATGGTTTGCGTTCTTGTATATATATATGATATTAGTGTTTGCACGAACGACATAGATAATAGGTTTTCTAAGGTGTTAATTGATGAATCTGTTTCCTGTAAGGATTCGTTAATATGATTAAAAATCCGAATGGGATATTGCAATTAAAGTGTTTAATATCTTGATATATGATTTCGGTGATGTCTTAATTAGATTAATACATGAACTGAATTCACATATCAATAAGGATTTATCAATTGCTGTTTATGGTGGTGCGGATGTGAGCCTTAAATTTATTGATGAGATCAATAAAATCAAATTTTAGGATGAAACTTTATTGTATCTCCAAATTTTAGGAACCACAGTACTACCTAATCAGAGCGCCTTGTAAATTTAATTGGTTTTAAAAACACGCCTATTTTCTTTAATGCAATATGTATATGCTATATGATAACATGATATATTTTGCATGGTGTGTTGCTTTGCTTTGTATGGTGCATGGTATGGCCTTGTGACCAATATGATTGGCAGGTTTTTATTATTCTTTTACAAGGGTTGTAATTATCATATATATGGCCTGCGTGCTATTTTGTTTCATTATAATTTTTCTTTTACTTTTAGTAGTATTTGTTTATTTATTGTAATAAAGCAAGAAGACAAAGCAAACCATTTAAAATCCTGCAATCCAACCATGGTGATAGAGGAGCTAGGTGTCTATGCACATGATGATGGTCAAGTAGACATTATGGTGTTGCTCATTATTACCTAGGATTGACCATTGATCTTCATATTGGCTTATGAAGATCAATCTTGATAAGGTCATACTATGACATGTTTATTATATACATGTATGAGATGCTATGTATGATGTTTCATAAGTATGTGATGCTATGTATGATATCAATGAGTATGTGATACTAAATGCATGATGAGATCTGTTAATCTATCTAGATCCCTCACATAAAATCTTAAGTTGACATGCCATCCATATTTGAACACTTGTCAAGGCTTTTATCACCTTAATGTGGGTTCTACCAAAGTAGAAGTACATTGGGTTACATTAGTGAGGCAAGATGGGTAATGGTGCTACCCATATGTTTAAAAATGGTTTAACTTAATTAGGTTATCAAAACGGTTTTGGGCCTAATGGCATGAGATGGGATTTAAACATGCCGAGACATATGATGTCATAATCCCATAAATTTCTAAGAGTTGCATGAGTTGCAATTGGTAAGAGTTACCTACCTAAAAAACTTAATTTTAAGCGTCATGCCAAAGCTGACTTAAAGTTGAGTATAAATATGGATCTTAGCTCACTAAATTAATATGATTTTATCATTGAGGGTTGTTAATTTAGTGGGAGTTTTTCATAATCAAAATACTTAACGAACTTTGCATTTATTGTAGATGGCCAACAATGATAACAATTCTACTATGTCACTGCGATCAATCCTTGCGAAGGACAAACTTACTGGGACTAATTTCCTTGACTGGTTTCGAAATTTGAGAATTGTTCTCAAACAAGAAAGGAAGCTTTATGTCCTGGATCAACCTCACCCTGAAGAACCAGCCGATAATGCTTCTAGAGCTGAAAAGAATGCTTATGAGAAGCATCATAATGACTCTATTGATGTTGCATGCTTGATGCTAGCTACCATGAGTTCTGAACTTCAGAAAGATTTGGAAAACATGGAAACTTATGATATGATTGTCAATCTAAAGGAAATGTTCCAGCAACAAGCAAGGCAAGAAAGGTATGATACTACCAAGGCATTGCACTCTTGTAAAATGGCTGAGGGTGCTTCAGTTAGCGCTCATGTGTTGAAAATGAAAGGCTATATTGAGCACCTTGATAGGCTTGGATTTCCAATGAGCCAAGAGTTGGCAACAGATTTGATCCTAAATTCACTTCCTGATAGTTATGATCAGTTTATCATGAACTATAACATGAATGAAATGGACAAATCAATTTCTGAGCTGCATACGATGCTTAAAACTGCTGAACAGAATATTAAGTCCAAGCCTGGCCATATTCTGATGGTTCAAAAGGGAAAGGGCCTTATGAAGAAAAGAAAAGGAAAGGGTAAGGGAAGGGCTGGAAAGTCCAATGCTCAACCCAAGCCCAATCCTAAACCCAAGGCTAAAGCCCCAAAGGAGGGTGTCTGTTTCTTTTGCAATGAACCTGGTCATTGGAAGAGAAACTGCAAGCTGTATTTGGAGGATCTAAAGAAGAAGAAGAAGACTGGTGAGACCGGTTCTTCAGGTATTTATGTTATAGAGATTAATTTCTCTCCTTCTAGTTCCTGGGTATTAGATACTGGATGTGGATCTCACATTTGCACAAATGTGCAGGGGCTCAAAAGGAGTAGACAACTGAAGAAGGGCGAAGTTGATCTTCGAGTAGGCAATGGAGCAAAAGTTGCTGCTTTAGCTGTAGGAAGTTATGAACTTTCTTTGCCCAGTGGGCTTTTGTTAGTTTTGAACAATTGCTATTATGTTCCTACAATGTGTAGGAATATTATTTCAGTTTCTTGTTTGGATAATGATGGTTTTTCTTTTATTATTGAGAATAATAATTGCTCCATTTATCATAAAGACATGTTCTATGCAAATGCCGAATTACTAGATGGTCTTTATGTTTTGAATCTTCAAAAATCCAACAATTCTTCTGTCTATAACATAACTACTAAGAAAGTTAAGTCCAATGACTTAAATTCAACCTATCTTTGGCATTGTCGCCTTGGCCATATAAATGAGAAACGCATATCAAAACTCCATCAAGATGGACTTTTGAACTCATTTGATTTTGAATCATATGATACATGTGAATCTTGTCTATTGGGTAAGATGACAAAGGATCCCTTTACTGGACACAGTGAAAGGGCCAATGAATTATTGGGCCTAATACATACAGATGTATGTGGACCATTAAGTTCAGAAGCCATAGGAGGTTACAAGTACTTCATTACATTTACTGATGACTTCAGTAGATATGGTTATGTCTACTTGATGAGACACAAATCTGAATCATTTGAAATGTTTAAATCTTTTCAATATGAAGTACAAAACCAACTTGGCAAGACAATCAAGGCACTTCGATCTGATCGAGGTGGAGAATATTTGAGCCAAGATTTTTATGACCATCTTAGAAGTTGTGGAATCATTCCACAGCTAACTCCTCCTGGAACACCGCAATGGAATGGTGTGTCTGAAAGAAGGAATCGAACCTTATTAGATATGGTTCGATCTATGATGAGTCTAACAGATCTTCCACTTACCTTTTGGGGTTATGCACTTGCCACAGCTGCGTTCACACTAAATCGAGTTCCAACCAAAGCGGTTGAAAAGACGCCATATGAGATGTGGAATGGTAAAAAGCCCAGTTTGTCTTTTCTTAAGATTTGGGGTTGTGAAGCTTATGTAAAACGTCAAGTTTCAAATAAGCTGGAACCCAAGTCTGATAAATGTTTTTTTGTGGGATATCCTAAAGAGACTAAAGGATACTACTTTTACAATCCCATTGAGAACAAAGTGTTTGTTGCTCGGAATGGTGTCTTTCTAGAAAGGAATTTATTTCTAAGGAACCAGTGGGAGCAAGGTACAAATCGAAGAGATTCGAGAACCACAAGATAACATTGAACCGCCTGTGGATGCTCAAAGTCAACAAACCACTGTTGACACACCACCTGTAGCACAAAAGTTACGTAGATCTGATAGGATACGTCATGAGCCCGAGAGATATGGATTTCTTGTGACTGATAATCATGATGTATTGTTAGTGGATCAAAATGAACCTACTACCTATCAAGAGGCTATGTTAGATCCAGACTCTGAGAAATGGTTAGAGGCCATGAAGTCTGAAATCCAATCCATGTATGATAATCAGGTATGGACCTTGATTGAGCCACCTGAAGGTACAAAGACTATTGGGTGCAAATGGGTTTTCAAAAAGAAAACTGACATGGATGGTAAAGTGCATACTTACAAAGCAAGGCTAGTTGCAAAAGGTTTCAAACAAACTCATGGTATAGACTATGATGAAACTTTTTCACCTGTAGCCATGCTTAAGTCTATTAGAATTCTTATTGCCATTGCTGCATATTATGACTATGAGATTTGGCAAATGGATGTTAAAACAGCGTTTCTTAATGGAAACTTACTTGAGGATGTGTACATGACACAACCTGAGGGTTTTGTACAACCTGAGAATTCTAGTAAAGTATGCAAGCTTCAAAGATCCATTTATGGTTTGAAGCAGGCTTCTCGGAGTTGGAATCTTCGTTTTGATGAATCAGTCAAAGAGTTTGGATTTATCAAAAATGAAGATGAACCTTGTGTTTACAAGAAAGTTAGTGGGAGCGCCATTGTATTTCTGGTCCTATATGTTGATGACATTTTACTCATTGGGAATGATATCCCTACCTTGCAGAGTGTCAAGTCTTGGTTAGGGAAATGTTTCTCAATGAAAGACTTAGGTGAAGCTGCCTATATCCTAGGGATAAAGATCTATAGAGATAGATCTAAGAGGCTGATTGGTCTAAGTCAAAGTACTTACATAGACAAAGTACTGAAAAGGTTCAGTATGCAAGATTCCAAGAGAGGATACTTGCCTATGTCTCATGGTATTACACTTAGCAAATCTCAGTGTCCTAACACAAAAGATGAGCGAGAGCGCATGAGTAAGATTCCTTATGCTTCAGCAATAGGATCTATCATGTATGCTATGTTGTGCACTAGACCAGATGTCTCTTATGCTTTAAGCATAACGAGTAGATACCAGTCAGATCCCGGTGAGAGTCACTGGACGGCGGTCAAGAACATTCTTAAGTATCTGAGAAGATCTAAAGATATGTTCTTGGTGTATGGCGGATTGGAAGATGATCTAGTTGTAAGTGGTTACACAGATGCAAGCTTTCAATCTGACAAAGATGATTTCCGATCGCAGTCAGGATATGTGTTTTGTTTAAATGGTGGTGCTGTTAGCTGGAAGAGTTCGAAGCAAAGCACTGTTGCTGATTCTACAACTGAAGCTGAATACATAGCAGCATCTGATGCAGCAAAGGAAGCAGTTTGGATCAAGAAGTTCATTACTGACCTTGGAGTGGTTCCTAGCATCACAAATCCTGTTGATGTTTATTGTGACAATAATGGTGCTATCGCACAAGCAAAAGAACCTAGGTCACATCAGCGATCCAAACACATTCTTAGGCGTTATCATCTCATTCGAGAAATCATTGAGAGAGGTGACGTAAAAATATGCAGAGTTCCAACAGATGACAATGTTGCTGATCCATTGACTAAGCCTCTACCACAAGCAAAGCATGATCGTCATGCTAGGTTCATAGGTATTAGATACATTGATGAGTGGGCCTAGTGCAAGTGGGAGATTGTTAGTAATAGTGCCCTAGGCCTATTGTATGGACATGGTATTTTGAATATTTATGAACATTTACTATTATCATAATTTGCATGTTTATTATAATAATGTCCTTGAATAATATTATGAATTATTCTAAATGTCCCTAATCGGTTATTGTTGTGGGAATAACAATAAATTAAGATTAGTATGAAATTTGATTGATATTCATGGGATGAATATGTGTATGAGATACAAATCAAATTTATATGTATTTGTTGAGAACAAATATTGGACAAGACCCGCCTTGAGATTAATACATGGATCAAAGTCATAAGTTAATCTCTAGTAGTTGTGTCATTAAATCCTTAGACCTGAGATTGCCATAGTTCTCAACATGAGGAATATTATGTTTTGACATAATCAAACGTTGTCTTTAACCGGATGATTATAAAGATTATGATTGAACATAATAAGAATCATGTAGTGAGATGTGAGTGATTAAGATGGAATTTCCCTCTTATTATAAGAGAGATATCTCTGGGCCCCTCGATGATTGAGACTGAGAAATGCATGGCCATGCTCAAATGAATTGATGGAGATCAATATCATTTGTTTAGTCAGTCTAATTGGGTTTCGAGAAATTAAAGATAGAGAGATATAAGGTTGACTTTATCCATGCCTTATATTCTATCAAGATATCATGTGACAAAAGGATTATGTTAATAGCTACTTTAAGGTTGTCTCGGAACATGAGCTTTTCATTTAACTTGGGTAGTCATAATGTCTTGCTAGAGGCCGCTTATGACTTGTAGGTTCAAAATGTGATTTAGGCCTACTGCCAACGTTAATTGAACCTATAGGGTCGCACACTAAGAACGGACAATAATGGTTACGATTTGTTACTCTATATAATTTAAAATGATGAGATTATTTTAAATTACAAATAATAATTAGTTGTCATTTAGATTCGAGTTTAATTTTGAAAATTTAAATTCGTAATTTAAATTGTGACAAGTAATTAAATTGTTACATTTTCTTATTGGATAAGGAAATAATCCATAAAGTTTTTTTTGGTTAAAAATATATATTCCTTATTTTGTAAGGAAAGGATTTAAATTGTTATTATTTAAAAGAGTTTAAATAAATATCAATTAAAATCTTAGTTAACCAAAATTCCTAGCAGGCTTGTATATATGTCGATATACGTTTTAGAGTCTGGGGCATTTGAAAGGTCACGTCGATTTGAAAGGTCACGTCGATTGGGGCATTTGAAAGGTCACATCGATTGGGGCATTTAAAGGTCACATCGATTGGGGTCTGTCGATTGGGCTTTTAAGCATCATATCTTTTGCCTTAAAGATGGAAAAATAGAGAGTTAAAATGGGGGTTCATTTTTGTGAAAAATGGAATGGTTGAACTAGCATTCAAAAATCATTTTGGTGTCCGTTCGTGTGTGGATACTTGTAGAGGGTGATCATCTTTCTAAAAGGCAGCACCTTTGAAGATCCGAGAAAACCCAACACAAGAACAGAAGGATTACATACTGATTAAAAAG